>UFQX01000282.1:729330-808246 GCA_900497675.1 Arapaima gigas
CCCCCCCCCCCCCCCCGTTTACCACCTCTTTGATCTGTGTTGTACTCCTCATTGCATTGCCCACCCTAACATCATCTCCCGAAAGCGTGCAGTGAACCCCCGGACCCCGGGCACGTCAGCTTTGTTAGTTCTGCCGGGCGGAAGCTTCACGCCGATAAAACGCAGAGGATGAGCTCGTGGCGAGTCGACGCACTGGTCACACTTACCTTCAAGGTGAAGGCAGTCCGGGAGAGTGAGCAACCCTGGAGGGTTTGCAGAGGAAAGGTGATTTCATGATTTTTTTAACGATTGATTTATGGTTGCCAACTCTCCTGTGAATGGCTCACTAAAATAGACCCCCCACCCCAAGCCCACACCTCCTCGCCTGGCATCTGTCACATAGCATTCAAACACCTTTACGTTCGTCCTCTCCTGTGTTGAGCTTGACCTCTGACCGTGTCCTTTTTTTTT
This sequence comes from Arapaima gigas, assembly GCA_900497675.1. Taxonomy (NCBI): domain Eukaryota; kingdom Metazoa; phylum Chordata; class Actinopteri; order Osteoglossiformes; family Osteoglossidae; genus Arapaima; species Arapaima gigas. The sequence continues at coordinate 729,781 of UFQX01000282.1, forward strand.
GGCATGAAGGCATCCAATTGCGTACTCACGCACGCACACACACACACACACACACACACACACACACACACACACTTTTCCAGCTGGGGTGAAGGAGGAGTGATATGATGGGCATCACTAGCCTGTTAGTTTAATGAGCTTCACTCGCAATGAATATAAACTGTCGTTTTAGAAGCTCAGTTAATTTAATGGAGGTCCATGTTGTTATCTTTAATTCTGACCTGAGCGCCGAAATGACTCAAGTTCGTTTCCTAATGATCAGGTAATACCTGTGAGTGTTGTGGGACCACCAAGCTGGCTGTATGAGTGTAAGTCCTGCTTTTTGAGCCAGGTGGTGGCGAGGTCGCGCTAAGGTCAACGCCGGACCGCCGCCATTTGGTGCAAAAGTCACTCCGGGCTGACAGTCGACCGGCTCGGCCAACAGAAGGACATGTGGTCGAGATCATGCGGCCAAACTGGGCTTCGACGCCAGGTGGTCTCAGGGTAGATCACGCGGAATAGCGCTAATGACGGGGGCTGGTCGTACCGCCGCTGCCAGCTTTCCACTGTCCAACAGCTTTATTTATACGGCTCCTTTCCTCCCAAACAGCAGCTCAAGGTGCTTCGCGGGGGGCCGCAAACACGCTTGCGAGCACCTGAACCTGTTCGCTTTTGTCGCCGCAGGTGACATCCTCATTTATTCCATGTACTAAACATATTCGCTCATGTGCTCCCGACTGATAAGCAGCTCCCCGAAGGGAGGATCGTAAGGATGTGGCCCAGAGTCCGGCACAAGGCATCAGTCCACTGCAGGCAACCGCACTAAGTTAAATATTTAAAACACAGACTGAATGCTTAATAAAATATTTTAATAGTTAAAAGCTGTAAATGTTCAGAACTGCTTAGGGTCAGAGGTTTGGGGTGATCTGTTATTCTAAATAAGTGTGACTGAGGTTACCTTGATGGCTGCTAATGCGATCAGAATGGAATGTATTCCCTCACACACACACACACACACACACACACACACACCTCTGCAAGAGGAGTCAGATTGCAGTCCACATGCCCCCTTTGTCATGTTTATTTTAAGATGTTTGGATTCCCTAATGCGAGGTTAAATCTCACATTCAGTCGAGTTTTGTTGTTACGGACCAACGGAACTCTGTCTGCAAGTGTCGGCTGACAAAGTCAGAACTATACGTGTGCGAACCTTTGAGATGTTTCCGCTCAGTCGAGGTTGGATAAGAAACATTTACTGCCAAGTGACGAGACCTTCAAATTAGTCTTATGGGTTTTCCCGTTGTTTTTTCCCCCCTCTCTTCTTTTGCAGTTCCTTACTGTTCCTATTGTTTTTATTCTTGCTCCACTCGCCCCCGGGACACGAGCGCCGCTTTCGGCGAATTCACGGCCACGTCTCGACGACACCTCCCTTAAATGTATTCCGTGCGACGTGTCTCCCCGTTTACAGTGATGGCTCATTCTCGCTTTAATTCGACCAGCACAATGACACAGGCAGCCGGCAAAGGCGCGATTAACCCGCCACGTCCCACGCCCCCCGACTCCCATCGCTGAATCCCGCCAGGTTCTTCCGCTGCGTCCGTCCCCACTTTATATCACACATTCTGGCATTTTTGTCGCCGGTTGTTTTGCCCGTGCGTTTCGCTGTAGCTGTATTCCACAAATTATTGTGGGGTTACAGGCGAACAGGCCCCCCTGCAGGTGTAATTCGAATTCCGCACTTCTGGTTTTAATTAGACTGGGCTTATATAATGATCTCTCATTGAGTCTGTCCCACGTGACCTCGTGAAATCACGTACACAGCGGCGGCGTCTCCTCTAAACCCCGCGTTTCCGAGGGCATCGCGCGGCTGACGCTTCACACCCGCGATCTGCTCCCTTTCAGAAGGTATAGGTGGTGGGACAGGTGGCGGGGGGCTGGACAGCCTGCTTTTCACTTCAGCGGTTAGTGACCTTGTGCAGGGAAGGCCTTCAAATTCATGGCTGTGGAGCAACCATTAGCGGCATCCTCTCCCTGCCCCACACACACACACACACACACACACACACACACACACAGTCGTATGTTTATGTAACTGTCCACGCGTCTCAGTGTTTGCTGCACCCACTCGGCTGTGAGCGTTTGTCCTTCTCACCCCACCTCACCTGTTCAGTGGGATAACCTTGGGATCATGCTGGCCTGACATCGTCAAGTGTGATAGGCCCACCAGTGTTCCCACATATTCTGCCTGGCTGTCCAAAGGATTTTTACTGGAGCCACACACACACACACACACACACACACACACACACACCCACAGTCAGAAGCACCGCAGAACCCTGAGATTTAATAAGCTTTGTGTACTGGTACAGGTCCAAACAAATGACCAGGGGGTCGGTAGCCACATTTCCATGCTGGTGGCACGTCTTGTCTGGGGTTCCAGCACATTCTGGTGCAGGTTCAGCCTGGTCTCATGGTGCACATTTCCACGGCGTTGCTGGCTAACAGGACAGGGCAGGGCAGGGCAGCACGGTGCAGAGAGACTGCAGTTTGGTACAGAGCTGGTGCTGTTTGCTGTCCCGGTAACTTTGTATGTTGTGACAAGTTGCTTTGACGTTGCATAGGCCAATGACATGACCGGCGGTCACCCCTTCACTGTCGCTAGACGTTTTCCAAGTTAGACCGGAACTCTTATTTAGCTTTTTGTAGATTTAGTCTGTGGATAAAATGGTATGAAATGCAAAATTGGTTGGCAGATTTGCTGCAGTTGAAATGCTGGTCACTACAGTAACGTCCTGCGCTGAACAGGGACCAAAGAATGGGAAGCTACAGGCTCCGGCTCTCTGCTGTGTGATGGAACAAAGTTCATGACGTGTGTGTGTGTGTGTGTGTGTGTGTGTGTGTGTGTGTGTGTGTGTGCACATCTGTCTCAGAGTCTGGATGCATCATTACAAAAACCGAGGAGCTGGATTCACAGCCCAGTCTCTAAATACTCAGATCTGAACCAGCAGACACCCAATCCAAGACTCTGGATTGCTGTCACAGCGGAGTTTATTTCTGAATGGCACTGAAGTCACGCTGTTTTGTCAGTGTATTTATACCCTGTGTGCAGCTGTTGCATTTCTGCAAAACAAGTACTAAAGAGCACAAACTATATGTGATCAATGGCCTTCAATTATTTCGGATTGAATAATTCCTCCCTTTAAAAAAAAACCCGGTGTTGTTTTATACTTCAGTTGCAGCAAACATGTTTTTTTCAGTGAAATCCAATAAAATCCATAGCAAACAACTGGCAGCCCTGAGAACAGCGAGCTCCTCTCTGGGGGGGCAGAGAGCTCGACGTGGACAAAAGCCGGCTTTTTAACAGCAGGAAGCCACGTTTGCGTTTCGTTTCATTTGCTTTGCGGGACTCAGATGAGTTTGTTTTTTTATTTTTTGAGGTGGGCTTGGAATGAGCGCGCAGGGGCGGCACGTCTGTACGCAGCCGTCCCCAGGGGACCTGGAAACAAATCCATTGTGGAGCTTGTGGGAAAGGCAGAGGGAAGAGGCAGCTTCACTGGCCGCTCATACGACACAGAGATTCCATTCCCTCATTTTGCATGTTCGTGCCTCATTACAGAAGTCACCGGAAAGGAGCCCGAGTGTGGCGGTGGGGAGGGGGGGGGGGTGAAAGCAGAGCTGGGGGTTGTCAGTGCTGTCAGTGTGCATCTCCCTTTCCGTGTGCGTTTGATGCTTTTGAAGCCAACGGGTGACAAAAGGGTGCAGCTCTTCATCTGAATCCGTGGCATGTAGAGAGAGTGCAAACGTTCGTCTGTCACCTCGGGGTGGCGGAGGACCGTATCTACTCCAGATACTGTCCATATGGTTACACCCCCTCCCCCCAGCAATGGGCAAACATCGAACCCGGGCGCCCCCTGCGAAGGCGCGGACACCGCCTCCTCTGCCTTGTTTCCTGCAAGACCTTGATGTGTTTGTCGTCGGCCAACACGTGATGGAACGGTGGTGCGGCTGCGGTCGGCTTCGGTCCCACTAGGGGGCAGAGTTCTGCTGCAGAGGAGGGATGAGGGAGTCAGGGACCTGAAACAAGGGTGAAAACGACCATCTCCTTCAGTACCCACAGTCCCTGGCAAAGATGCTAGCATTTCAAATGCATCGCTTCAGTTTCCAAAGAGCGCAGAAGCGGTTCCAGCGGATCCCCTGTCTGTGTTTATTGCTGCTATTTGTTATCCAGTTATTATTTTGCACGCTGATTTTTAACTCACTTTGGATAGAAGTGTTTGTAAAATCAATTCACCCCGCGGGGACCTGCCTCTTTATTCTCAATTTCACGATGTGCAACGTACATTTCGGCACTACGGCGCAAAACTCATCCCTGTTAGAGCTGCGGGTCTTCGCTTTCTTCATTACAGAACAAAACAGAGACAGACGGTCTTTTTAAATGACTGTGGACCTGTTTGACATCTAAACAGAATTAGGCGTCTTCTTCCTCATCCTGGCTCCTCAGCAGCCGAAGCAAGCGTCTCTGCCGTCGGGTCACACGGGGGCTCCGGGTGACGCCCGGCACGCCGACGCAGGAGACCCTGCACTGCGGGGCTCTGGAGGCGATTAACAACAGCTCGCGTGGGATGAGATACAGTCCGTCTTCTCGTCTGTCCGCCTTCGCTTTCTCCAGATGCCTGTCCTGCCTCTGACACCAGCCGAGCACAGACACAAACTTTGGCCTTTTTCTACAGGGACACGTATAGGTTCTCTGTGCTGGTCGGCCTTTCTTCCCCGAACCTGGATGTGTGAGATGACGACGATAATGATGCCGGCGATGATGATAAATTGCTCTGCGCTTTCATCCAACCGTGCCTGTACAGCTGAGGTTTTCCTTCACTCCTGGCAAAGGTATTTATTATTTATATGTTATACGAATAACGGTTAAAGCAGCAAAAATAGCCCAGTTCCCTGACCACTAACTGCTTCATTTTTGCTGCAAGCTGGCTAACCTTAATCCTAACCATAACCCCGATCCTAATCGTAATCCTACCACTAACTCTATCCACGACCCCGACCATAACTCTGACCGTGACTATAGTGTTGAAGTCCACGGGCCGCCATTGACAGCAGCACTGAAAGCCCTGATGCTCAGACCGGGAGCCGCTTTTCACGGTGGACTGACAGCTGTACAGATCCGTGGGAGGTTTAAGTCGGTGAAGGTGGTGACGTCAGCAGTGATGTTTCCGGGCTCTGCTGTAGTTCACCGCAGTTACCTTTAATGTTATTTCTGCCTTGCCTGACCATCCCAAATAGCGTCCTCCACCGTCGGGGGTTCGTGGTGCCGCACACGTAACGGCGTGGAGTTTCAAGATCCGCAGGGTGAAAAATTCAAAGCAAATGTCAGCTTGTTATTTTCCAGCCTCCCCCCCCCCTCCCCTGCAGAGGAAAACGGAGATCAATACAAAGCCAATGAGGCAGCCTATCAAGTGGATGGCGCGTGATGGCGGAATGTGATTATGGAGTGTGACGGTGGCGTGGGGGTTTAATGTACACTTGTTTGCACGCGCAGGGGCCTCTTCCTTAGCGCCGCGCTGGAGCTCTCTGGGGAAGAGCTGTATTAAAATGAAATATGTAAATGTCTCGGCATTCGGTTCAGGGAGGAAACTCAATTTGTTCGCTAATGAGCTCGTAGCCCCTCCTGCAGATCGGCGCGGCGACGGCGAGGCTTCCGGAAGAAATATTACAGCGGGACAGCAGAGCGCTGCACCACGCGCCCCGGGAGCAGAATCGCGACTGTTTGCGCTGCAGGACTTTGAGCTCATTAACCGATTAATTGACTTTTAATCGCGCGAGTCTGGCGCCTCCGAATGAGGGAGGGCTGCGACGCGGCGGGGGGGAGTCGCACGCAAAATTCGGAAGCCGAGGTGCGGAGAACACGGCGCTCGGAACGCAGCCGGGGGGCGGCGGGCTCGCAGCTGCGTCGCCGCGTTGCTGCCCCTCCCGGGTTTCCATCCATCGTTTACCTTCAGCGGCTGCCGCGGTTATCGCAGGTCCTTGACTGTGACGTGAACCTCCGGTGCGTTTGCCCTGACAAAGCTGCCGCGGATCAAACGCAGCTGGTCTTGACAGCGCAGCTGTGCTCGGCGCCGGGAAGCGCGTTTGGTTGACAAGACGGGTCTCATCCGAATGGATCAAAAAGATCATCCTGCGTACACAAATGGTAACTATAAAGCTGCCTGCCTATAAACTCTTCACCTCTGGCTTCAAAGAGGGGCAGAAACGCTAATGGCTAAAATGACCGGACGCTGAGAAGAACATGATTCCTGAAGTGCAAAGTTTTGTCTGCAGTATCGACTGTAGAGCTGGTATGAAATATCCCGTCATTTGTAGGCAACTCCCTCTGGAGATACCAGCACCAGCAGAGTGTTTTGTGACATGAAGACAGACCTAACACTATCCCCCTATCCCTAACCTAACTTAATACTAACCCTAATCCTAATACCAGTCCTAACCCCCCAACCTGACCCTAACCTAATCCTGACATCAACACACCGGTCATGTTTTCAGCTGTTTTCCCTGAAATGGTTCTGTTAGGGTCACTCACCTCAAATCAGTCTTTTTTTACCTTTTTCTTTTTCCTGTGAGACAACTTGGCAAATGTTTCTCCAAACTCATTTAATCAGAACATTTTATCGGTTTGGAAAGCTGGTCCAGCGCCGTCGAACGCGTCACATTCCGTTTCATTTCTGCTTTTTCGCCCAAAATGTCTCGAAACCAAGATTTGCTCTTGTGGGTTTTTCCACATTAAAATGGTTCAAAGACCGAATTTGTATTAATATTCCTGCTGCCCACTGTGCGTCTGTGTGTCACTGTGGGAAGCGGCGGATAAATGAAAAGTTCGCGAATCGTTAACATTTCGATATTTATTTCCACGCTGTTTCTGTCTGTGGCATTTTGGTGGCACCAACAACGGTAAAGCGAGCGGAGGCGTGACGGGAAAACAGGCGGTTTGAAACGAACGCCTCGCCTGCGAACGGCCCCTGAGAACGACGGACGAGCTTCTCCTCAAGTTCACTTCCAAGGTGCGCGTGAAAATGGCTTGAAGGTCCCATCGCCTCGCTGAAGGTCACCGCCACAGTCCTCAGACTTCCATCCGGGTGACGTTAGCAAGTCCTCTTGTCCACTACGGCACCCGTGGTCCTCGTGCGGTGACACTATGTCAGATTAAGACACAGGTGCGCAAGGTCTTTGAAACAGCTCGACGTCCATGTTTTCCTAACACCCCCCCCACTGCGTGTGGGTAAAATCCCTGTCACGCCTGATGAGGGGACAGCGTCACGCGAAGGAGTTCCCGCTCTTTCCCGCTAAACTGCCGTGACGCGACTGTCCCGTGGGAAAAATATTTTCTCCTCGGGTAAACAAGGTTGTTCGTATTCACAGTTTTGTTGCGTTTTGTTTACAGAAATAAATGCGTTGCACAACACGAGAGGATTAAATGATAGTTGAACAACTTAAATGTTTTTCCAGGCGTCATAAACCAAGGAAAAAATTCTGTTTCCAAATTAATGGCAAATAAATCTGGGGGGGGGGGTATTGGGAGGGGGGGTATTTTACACACTGACCAGGGCATCAGAAAACATCCATATGTCAGCAGTCAAATCTGTAAGGTTAATACAAAAAAATAATAGTAAAAAGATTTGCGGTTTTTAAACGTGAAAACATTATTGTTTTCAAGGCGGGAATTTCTGAATAAACTGGGGCCGTTAAAAAGGCGAAAAGGACCGTTTGTCTTCGCCCTCCGTGGTTCGGTTGTATTTACGGGCGTCGAAGGAGCCGCACTTGAAGGTTCAGACTGTTGTTTTACCCCAATTTCACACTGTTGTTTTGGACAAAAGTGAGATAACGCGGCTTTTCAAAAACCCGCCTATAATCGCATTGTGTACGGAGATAAAACGCTCCGGATTTCACACTTCCCAACACACGCTGCTGTTTTATTACCTGCACCAGCTCCTCTGAACAGCACTTAGAATCTGAGGACACGAACACTTCAAAAAACAAAATCCAAACCGGATTTGGTTAAAGGAGGGTTTCGCAGCATCCGTGAAACACTTAGAAAGGTCATAAAGTTCACATATTTTCTGCACGCTATCGACCGTTTTATGACGTGTCGTGTTAATTCTCACAACCTGTCACGACAATGACGTCCTTATACGCGCGCAGCGTTTCCTGCACTTTCGTGGCACGTGTCACGCCAAATTTATGCAGCGTGTCATCCGGTTACACATTTCGTGTTTATCGATTCGTTTACACGCCCATGTTTTGGCGGGAAAAGAGGCTCAGAACCGCGACGCCGTCGCTGTGTATTGTGGGGNTTTCGTGGCACGTGTCACGCCAAATTTATGCAGCGTGTCATCCGGTTACACATTTCGTGTTTATCGATTCGTTTACACGCCCATGTTTTGGCGGGAAAAGAGGCTCAGAACCGCGACGCCGTCGCTGTGTATTGTGGGGGCGTCGATGCGCAGGAAGCTCATCGAAAATGTTGGCGTGACGGTGCCAAATTTCGGCGCCACCGTTGGTAAGTAAAGGGTAGCAGTTGGGGATACACTTTCTCATTAAGTTTAATGTTTATCGACACCGCGGCTCTGTATTATTGACAAACACCGCTCTCCGAGAAGGAAGGGGCGACGTAACTGATAAAAACGGAGTGGAGCGGACTTATAAAGAACAGCGCGTCTGTTGTTGTTGTTTTTTTTTAAATTAATATGCTGTTTTTCAGCCCTCCTTTTCGTGTCGTCTTTGGTTTCAGGGGGCCGGATGAGTCGGAGACTCGGGCTGCTCTGTAGGTGCGGCAGGGATCGGCAGATGGGGGCAACGCTCCCAAAAGGGCGGGAAACTGACACACAGGGATGTGGGTTCAATCACAGCCCGAACACTGGTGTCCTGGTCAAAGGTGCAGTTCTTATGTTATTTCCCTCCTGTTTCCTCTGACATTTTCAGCTTCTTCCTGGCAGCTAGAATACAGTGTGTTATACAGCGGTTTTTTCATGGACTTCTGGGCTGCTCTCTGTCTCCTGCGTCATGCAAGGAGGTGCCCTGTGACGTCGCTTGCAGCTGGAGGACACGACCCCTCGGAGCAGCCTCCTGTAGGGACAAGGTTGGACCCTGTCTGGTAGTCACCTGGGAGTCAGGATGCTCTTCTTCCTCAAGTGGCAACTCGGGTGAAAATCTGCTCTTATTCAGGAGGACCAGCACCCTCTTCCTGGGGTGAACACTGCGCTCCGATGTGCATCAGCACTGAAGTTCCTTAAAACCAACTTGTCGGTGTTTTGCTGATGATGATTTTTGCCTTCGCGCCCAGTTTGAGCTGCCGAATCTTCTGTACGTTATTATTAGGATTATTAGGGCTCATCCTGCAGTCGAACGACAACCTGTCACGGTGTGGTTTCGTAGCCTCATGCCCGGTGAATCTGGGATGAGTTCTGGACCACTGAGATGCTGCCCAGGACACAGCTGTTGATCATAATGGATGGATTGATGGATGGGTTTATGGATGAAGGTGTGGATAAACGGATCAAGGGACAGATGGATGGATGAAGGGATGGATAAAGGGCTGGATGGATGAAGGGATGGATAAAGGGCTGGATGGATGAAGGGATAATGGATAGATGGCTGGAAACAACTTTCCATTGTGAAGTTGTCACAAGATCTCATCTGCCCTCTCCCGTGTATTGTTTGTTTTTTTTTTCGAGGGGAGCCGCCCCCATGCGGGCATCTGAAGGCTGGGTGGAGAAGGCGCAGTGAGACAGGCAGGTCATGTCTTGTGCTCCGTCAGGCACATTAGGATGGGAAAATTCCCTCTTTGCTCGCAGCCAGAAAGGTCAGATCATACATCTCTTTGACATTTCACAAATGCGTTTATTGTCAAACGCTCTTTTACCTCCCCCTCCATCTTCATCACTGGCAGCACATTACTGACCGCCGGCCCGGCATCTCGCCTCGGAACGTCCCACACACAGAGCTGCAGATTCCACTTGCAGAGAGAAAGAGTCCGCATGAAACTACTGGGAAAAAAGCCTCAGTGCCGGTTGAACAGATCAGTGGCAAAAGGGACTCAGAGGTTCCGCGCTGGATTGTGAGCAGAGACGTCGCTTGGAATTAATTGTTTAGCGAACATCTCTTCACCAAATGCTGTATATATTAGCGCCTCGAAAGGTTCCCATTTATCTCCTGTCTTCATCTCCTTGTCTCTGGTTCGGCAGACAGGTCCCTCAGTGGATCTGACCCCCGATGCCTGCAGGACCTGATCATCTGCAACCCCCAGTCCACCCAGGAGGGTCTCCCAACACCCCTCTGCTGGAGCCACTTCTCTCCCCTCCAGAAACTTCTTTTCTTATCGATTTTGCAAGCAGCTGTCCATACGGCGCCGGCGGAAATGGTGGATTGGTGCAGGTCTGCAGCTGCGCGTCTGTCTGGCGGGGAAACGGGGGGAAGAGTGTCTGCGAAGAAGGGAACACATGTAAATGTAAGCGAAAGGACTGAGACAAGTTTCTCCTGCGGGGGGGGTGTTGGCGTCACCGCGGCCGTCGCTCGGGTCTGAAATGTTAAGAACTTGGGGGCGACCTGGGGCAGGCAGCTGCGAAGCGACATGTAGGCAGATTCTGCCCTCTTCCACCTGTATCTGCAGCCTCGCTCTTCCAGCAGGAGGGAGAAAGTGGCAAAGACACGGCGGCGTTTCCACACCGGGCTGGGAAGCTGCAGAAACGGCCCTCCGTCTCGCCGGGCCTGACAGAAAACCCCGGACCTGCGATGAACCACTGCGAACGACTCTTCGCAAATCTAAGGGATTCCGTGGATTTTTTGCTCAAATAGATTCACAAGCTACAAAGGATTTGACTGTTAATGTTTCGGCGGAGCCTCCCTCCCCAAGCGCATTTGCTCCGGGCCGAGGAGCCGTCGTCGGTCTGACGCGTTTGTTTTCTCCCGAACCCCCCTAAATCGCACCGTCGTTCAGCATTTGGTCTTTAATCTCGACGAGAGCGTTTTACTTTATTAGCGATTAAATTTCGGCGAAACCAAGCGTGACCGTGTTCCTCGCGAGCCGCAACGCCGATTACGGCCACGCTGAAGCAAGAAAAACGAGAAGATTCGAACCCTAACGCAGTTTTAATTTTGCTCTCGATTTTGCACCACGTTCATTACCAGGCTGAGGAATGACGGCAACTTAAGAGTCAAACGATTGTTTTTCTCAACAAGAAATGTATCTATGACATAAATGGCTGCGATTACATAAATACGCCATTAACTGCGGACCAAAATGAGGCTTTATTAGAAAAAGCTGTGTATTGTTCTGCATTCCGGGCGGGACGGTACAGTACAATTACAGACCGGGTGGCAAAATCAGCTCTTCATTTGGGTGAATATTTTTTGTAAATATGCCAAGTAATTCATTTAATCCCATTATTCTTTTTTTAAATTCGTACACATGCAGGCCGGCGTGGCGCCATGTCCTGTTGATTCTCCCCCGGTTATTTATGCGTTTTCTGGCGAGGGCCGTTTGGGTCGAGGGAAGAGACAGCAGGTTCAGCGGTGAGGCGAAGCGTCTTTAGGCCGCCGACAAACCCACGCCGTGCACCGTGGGCTGAGACGCGGAAAGGGCGTTTCGATCGAGTCCCCGTCACAAGGCGAACGGCTTGGCCCTCTTCCACGGCCTCCCGAGCGGACGGGAGCCAGGGCGATGCTCCAGTGGGTCGATGACGACAGCGTGAGACTTGGCCAGTGGACCACTCTTCCTTCCAGGCCCCCTCTGTCCAAAGCTCTCATCGGGTGTTTGTAGCCGGAGCGGCCTGTTGATGGTAGATGTTCCAGGCGAGGATCAAGTCGACGGAGGAAGGGCGGCGGGGTCTTATTTGTCCGGATCGTGTCCGGCAGTTTTTTGTGGCTTCTGTTCTCCAGATGTTTGGTGGCACGATGTTAAGCCACCGTGTCGGTGTGAGATGAAGAGTTGCTGCGATTGGGTGGTGATCTTGCAGTGTCCTGCTGGAGAGGAGCAAAGGGCAAGTGGAGTTGTTCAAGGGGTCTGTGCCCCAGTTCCCTGGCTAGATCCCTCAGCAAGTTGTTCACAGTATTTATCTCGGCTGCCGTTTTCTGGAGATGGTTTCTGTAGATCAAGGCTCAGTCAAGAGTCGTGCCCAAGTATGTTGGATTAGGGTCTTGCTTTATGTGCTGGGCAGACAGAAGGATGTTTAATTCCTCTTTGGCCTCCGCGTGGGCACCATTTCCAACAATGATCTGACGTGGGTTGCAAGTCAGAGTTGAAGGTCCGTTCCCAGGCAGATGCAGTCGGCGGAGAAGAGTTTTCTCGGCCGAGTCGGCGGAAGGTCACCCGCGTGAACTGCGTGTCACCCCCACGTCTGCATGAAAGAGTGACATGCTGACGGTTTCCAGGACCCACTCCGGAAAGCCCTCGGCGTTTAGCAGACACTTTGCACAAAGCCGTCCCTGGCCGACAGTTACAGATCCCGAGGCGCGTGAAGCGGCGCGGCCCTGGGGTCCTGCTTAATCGGGCAGATGTCTCCAGCCGTGCTGGGTTATGCAGAAATGGCACGAAAGTGGCCCGTGTTTGCCTCGTCCTTTCTAAAAGTGCAAAGCGATTTGCGATACCGTACCATCGGCGCCAGCGGACGACTGGGGGGAATCAAGCCGAATTTTCATCAATTTAACAAACGCCTGACCTGCAGCTCGCTGTCGTGAGAGTCGAGAATGAAAATTGCCAGTTGAGTCGATCAAAAGCTTTTCTCCGCGTCCAGGGAGGTGACGGCAGATGGTCTTTTATTTCTTTTTGTCCGTGAATTGAATTGAGCGGTCGACTTGTTATCTGATGAAGCCGGTTTGCGGCCAATGGATTGAATCGAGCCGACCGGCGGCTCGCTTAGGGTTTTGATGTTGTTGTTTAGGAGGGTTCGAGGTTGATAACAGCTACACGGCTTCTTTGGTTTGTTTGCAAATGTTATCGAGGGAGCAGAGTGAACGTGTTTCACGTCCTCCGTCCCGCCTCCCTGTCCCAGAGCCGCGCCGGCAGCGGCCGAGGTCGCCTCGCGAACCCCCCCGTCAATACGACGTCTGACCCAAATTGATTTTTTTGACCTGGAGCCTTTATCCACTTGTTGCGGTGAGCGGACGGGAATTCCGAGTCGAGCGTTTGAGGGGACGTGCACTCGGGGTTGCGGAGGAACCCGAGGGCTGCCTGGTGCCCCGTGGCCGTGCCGAGTCCCAAGCTTCTCACTTAGATCCAACTTGGCGCTTTCGCTTTTTTCTGACACGAGTTGCTTCGCGGTTTTGCCCGAATGTCTAAACGGCTCCGAAACACTCCGGCTCAAAGGGTGTGCTTTGAGGGAGCTGTGTCGTAAAGTCGGCCCCCGGGTCACTGGTCTCTCACAACTGCGAACGTGCCGGACGACGGCAGTCAACGTTAACAGCGCCACCATACAAGTGTAAACCGGCCACGTAGCGGTCTGGGATTCACGACGGCACCGTTATGTTGCTGGAAGCCGGTGATGTTTTTAAAGTAGGTTTATGTCATTAAGTGGTTTATTACGTTATGAATAATAGAGCATTAAATATAGCACTTTTTCATTAAATCTCCGTCTCGTAATGACTTCCTTGTGCAAAGACGCATTCTAATCTGCAGAAAGAGCTCCGGAGCGGCTCGCCTTCCCTGCTGAATATGTAACAACGGCTTCATTCTGCGAGCAGTTTCAGCAAACCTTAAATGTCACGTAGGGTGCAGTTAATGAATGGCAGAGGCCACCGGGGTGATCGAGGCTCTATTTGCGCAACTCGGTCGCAGTCCAGCACCTGCGAGCAAAGCGACGCGGATTAAAGAATCCGTTATGATGAATTATTCTTGCATTAAATTAATGAGACCCCCTATGGCGGGCCGTGCCGTGTGGGGCTGCTGATCTGAACCCGTCCTCAGCGGCTCTGGTGTGAACGTGTAGATCGATGAAACTAGGAGGCGAAACGTGGTGATGATGATGAACATCGCTCGCCGAACCCAGCGCAGTTTGAAGGCCAGCGGTGATCGTGAGGAGGAGAGTGTCCACCTCACAGAACGGACCGCTCAGCTACATGTGTTCTGAAGATGTGCGATGACAGCCGAGGCTTTCTGGGGGGGTCCCTTCATCAACCTGCTTCATTAGTTCTGCTGGTTCCCCCCCTGAAACCAAACCGTCAAGGAACTGGATGGTATTTATTACTTTTAGCGCTGTTTTTGAATGAGATGTTCCTGTTTGTGTCCTGCGGTGGACTGGTGTCCCAGTCAGTGTAGTTTCAGCGATTCTGGGGCGAGCTTTGAACCCCTGGGATGGACAGAGGTTCTGATTGGAGTAAAGTGGTTGAGGACAACAGATGGATGGACGTGTGGATGGAGGTTCTGACCGGGATAAAGTGGCCGAGGGCAACAGATGGATGGACGTGTGGATGGAGGTTCTGACCAGGATAAAGTGGTTGGGGACAACAGATGGATGGACGTGTGGATGGAGGTTCTGACCCGGATAAAATGAGTCGGGACTGACTCAGGACTGTTTAGGCTGAAGACCCTGATGTGATGTTCTCCCTTACGTTTCCTCAGCACTGCAGTGCAAAGCGACTTCCCAGCAAACAGGCGTTAGACTAATATCTGTCTCACAATTTGCCGGTTGCCCCCCCCCGACCGCGACCCCCCGTGACTGAGGAATGTTATTAATTAAAATGGTTTTAAATTATGCAGCTTTTTGGTTGAAAGTAACGCTTCTTAACAGAGGGCCATTAATGCGACTGTTCTAACCGGGCTGATGGGGAACGTATTAAAATTTCCATTCTTGTTTTCCCAAACGTCGAATATGTAGCTAAAATTACTTTTGATCTTAATTAAGACCCCCGCCGTGGCATAAGTAATAAGAAATCCGCAGATGGGAAATTTAAACGGTTTGAGCGAAATTAATTGGATAACATGAGACGCGTGGATTTTGCTCGTCGATAACTTTACTCGCCGCACGCCGCCTTTTCCCGAGGGGGTTTCTTCAGGGTTTTCACTTATTCACTATTTATTTTTATCTCACCTGGGGGGGGGGGCGGGTAGTAACAGGATGCTGAGCAGCAGATTGGAGTCACGCTGTTGCTCGGCGTCACAGACACTCAGGCCAAAGAAGGGCAGCGGCAGGGACGCGGCGCCTCGCGGACCCCCGTCCAGCCGGGGGTGTAAATGTTTATCCCGTCTCCGGGTTAATTAAAACAGCGAGCGATTCTTCCCGCCGCCAGCATTAAAGAGCCGGTCGGTCAGGAGTTTGTGGCTCCGGTGATGCCGGGTCATTCCTCCCAGTGGAGGTGTAGAGGTAATCGTTTTGTTTCCAAACTCGGCTCCCCTCAAAATTTTGGTGTTAAGTCGCGAAATCGAGGACGTGAGGAAGGCGCCGAGCCCTCTGGGAAGCGGAATGAGACGGCGCAGGAGGAGACAGCGGAGGGGGTAGGAGAGGAGCGAGTGGCACCACCATATTGAAGCGCAATAATACACGGGGACTCATGGCAAGTGTAAAAAAAATTTTTAAAAACAGGGGGTGGGAGGGGGGCGTGGGAAGTTATCTGCAATTTTTCAAGCATTTGGTTATCTTGTGTCAATAACGGTGGCCGCGGCGAGCCGGTTTCCACAGCTCCATTCAGGAGAAAGTCATTATAGATAGTGGCAGTAAGTGGAGGAAGGAGCTGGAAAGATTTAAAAGGCATCATCTTTCTCTTTTTAATGGAGAAGATAAAACGCTGAAAAATAAAAAAAAGACCAACCAACATTTTGAATCCAAACAGTTACGCACTTTTGGACGGGCATCTGACTTCTGTTTATTTCCAGGCTGGAGGGCGGCGGAGTGTTTCGCCCCCTGAGGAGCAGCGTACAAATATGGAGAACTTTTCAGCGGCGAGAACCTCCAGCTGGGCTGCCACCGAACCTGTGGTCAAACGCACACGAGCGGGGAGTGTGTTTTGCGAGTTACGGAGCGTTGCCGTTTTTAGCCGTAAAGATGGAGGCGGGGGGCCGCGGCGCGAGCCGGAGCCTCTGTGCATCAAAGGCGAACTCACAACTGGAGTCTGGAACAAAACGCGTCGACCGCTGCGGCGGAGAGACCTCCAACCCGCCGAGCTGGAAGATGGAAGCAGCCGGGCCATCTGGACCAGAGCTGTTTTTATACGTTTGGAGAAGAAAGAGAGCCGGGCAGGCGGAGGGCGGCAAATGTCATTCCGAACAGCAACGTTCGCTCTCATGTCGCACACTTGAGCGTCTGACTCTAGTTCGAAAGCAAAAGGGGAATCTGGCGAAAACCGGGACCCCGCCGGAACGTTCCGGAAACCTGACAGGCCAGTCGGGGGGGGACGAGACGTTTGATGAAGCCGAGACGTTCTTGTTCCTGTTCGATCTCCCTTTGCCCACACCTCGCACGTCTCCGTTTAAACACCTGACGCCGTTTACAGCCCGAAAGCCAAAAACCGACATTAAAATAAAATAAACAATCAGCGACGTGGAAATGTGTAAATGAAGCGTAAAAGTGCTTTGCTTGCTCTTAAGTCAAGGTCGCGCAGTGGCGCAGGTCTGAACAATCCAGCCGACGTGAGGAGTCCGCAGTCGAGGGGCTGCGAATTACCTGGAAAGGTTGAAGGAGCACCAAGAAGGCACCGGGCTTCCTCCTGGATTCCGCCCCGACCCGGATCGCTCGCGCCGGCGCCGAAACCACTGCCGTGACATTTCGTTTTAATTGGGTTTCCGACCACTTCTTCAGCGGGTCTCTGTAACAAAGGTCACCCCCCCGTGTGACACGCAGGGACAGCCGCCGGTTACACGCGTGTCGGTGCCGACCGTCCGACGGCTCAGTAGCTCTCGCCGGGCCTGTACTGCGTCTCTCTTTATTACATACGTATTTATTGTAAAGTTCTGTTACGCTGAACCCCCTCTGGAATTGTTCCCACCCCCCGAAGCGGAAAGAGTCCAGTCTGGACCTCCGTCCTGAGCTGCTGTCCGAAACGGACGATGGGTTTCATAAACATTCTACAATTTTACAGTCTTACTTCTCAGCATCCTGCCAGGAAAATATCCCAGAGACGCCTGCGATACAGATACTTCTGTCTGTCTGAAGCGTCTGCTCAGCCCCCCCCAGCGTGTTTGGGGTTAGATGTTGTTCGGCGGATGATGAGATTTAGCTCCTCACCGGGGTCAAAAGCGACACAATTTGAGTGTTTTTTTGTGATTTCCCAGCTCACGTGATCTGTGGTCACGTTCAAGGGCATTTCGCTATACTTATCATCATTTTTCTATATTATCGCGCCGCTCGGAGACGTCGGCGTGACCTTCACGTGCGGCGGGCCAGTGCTTCGCTTCAAGATGCCTCCGTGACAAATATAAATTGTGAAAAGACCTCTTTTTTTTACAGCTTATTCATCCCTTTCTTCCCAGCTCTGTTTTTCTAAGCAGGAATAATGTCTCTTACGGTCGTCAAAGAGAAAACTTCACAAAAGGCCACAAAATGGCTAAAAGCAGCCGGCTGTCCTGGGCAGAACAACCTGTAAATAAATCTTCCCGACATCTAAAAATGGAGCTGCCTTGAAGGCTGAGTGAGGAACACGCTGAACATTCTAGACTAGCAGCTCAAAAATCATCCGAGGCCTGGACTGCGACGCCGTTTAGCCGCCCGAACGCCAACCGGACACGGCGGACGTGTTCCCCTTTGCTGGACGCCGGACTTTATTGCTGAGAAGAAGTTGTTTCTTGGTGACCAAAGGAAAACAGATGGTTGACTGAGGATGTTGTCGGCCGTGTGGTTTGAAGGCAAGTTCAGATATATCGGATACTGTAGCTTAACAGCCTTCCGGAACCCTCCGCCGTGCTTTTTACCTGAGCGCTCTAACACGATGGCTCTCAAAGTTCTTTCTGCAGTTGGGACTACTGGGCTGGATGGATGCCGAGTTTTGAGGACTCGAACCCGACATCTGGAGAGGACGGCCAGCTCCCCAAGTGTTGAAGAGGTGGACGTGGCCAAAGCGAGTGACACGTGGGGTGCGTGGTAAGGCCTGGACATTGAGGAGAAGATGTTCTTGTTGGAATGCGTGCGGAGGTAACAACGCGAGCTTTGTTTTGACTTCTCCAGCGCTTTCAGGCCAGCGATGCAGAGCGCGGTGGAGATACCAACTGGTCTGGGGTATCTGTCTTCTCTTATCCGTCTGTATGAGCCCAGCGTGACGGGTGAGCTTTACACCAAGGACTAGCTGGTGTTTGAGGATTTTTCAAAGTGTGCGGGAGAAGCGGGACCCCTGGGACGCTGTGGAGAGCACGGCTGGTGACGACGGCGGCAGAAGCGCGAGGAGAAACGAGGAGAGCGGTATTCACGAGGCCCGGCTGCAGAAGGGAGGGACGCCTGGAGCACAGTTCAAACAGGGCCTTGGTGGACGGCGGCGGCGAGAGAGACACCGGGGGCAGGAGGGGGAGGAGGGCCACGGTGAGGGAAAACGGTGCCTGTGGGGCAGAAATAACAGGATGTGCTTGTAGGTGACTGATGGCTGGATGTTTCCAGGTTTTCGGTCTAATACGTCCCTGCTGAAAGTTGTCTTTTTTTCCACAAAACTTCAGCACTGGCCCGCGCCGAATAAAACACCAGGTGTATTTTATGTTTCCGCGGCAGGTCGGTGTGCGCGTGGCTTCCTAATGTCCCAGTTGGGTCGGCAGATGAGGTTGTCCGTGCAGTTGCTTAGCAACCGGGCCGCCGCGGCTCACCAGAGAGCGACGCGGCGGTTCGCCGCCTTACGGTCGTCGTTTGTCGACAACTGTCCTTTTCCGCACCGTCGTGCTGCCGGCAGATCCGTCGAGTGCAGCTCAGGTGGGGTCTGTTGACCCCCCATCGTCACAACGCTCAGTGTTTCCGCACTGATGATGATGTGGCTGTATAATAAAACGTCCAGTTGCGCCGTGCGGGATCGTTCGTACGGGTATATTCTCTATGTTTTATACAACGGTACAGCTCACGGCACAAGTTCCTGTTCTAAGGAGGGTGACAGTCAGCTGTGTGTGTGTGCGTGTGTGATTCAGGTGAGCAACAGCAGCCTGAAGAAACACCAGGCGATCGCCGAGTCACACTCACAAGCCGCTCTGGTTGCGTATCTAATTCTGCCGTAATGGATGTTAATGATTTGTAAATTAATTGACAATTAAGGCAGAATTTTATTGTACACAGACAATATGGTTTGTTTCCCTCTCTGGGGACAGCGGTTTGCTTCGGTGCATCTTAATAATTTGTTTGTAGGTTGGAGCATTGAGCCGAGAAGAAGGTGGCGGTGAAGTGAGGAGCCGCGTTTGCCGTCGACTTGCGACAGCAGGAGGAGTCAGTTGTCCGTGTGTGAAGACAGGGGGCGTTGCGGTTAAAACCCCAACCAGCAGTCGCTGTGGAGCAGCGTGTGTGTGTGTGTGTGTGTGTGTGTGTGTGTGTGTGTGGGTCCGTCGTTCCACCAAGAGTCGGGGTGACATCTGTCTGAAAAAGCGCCTTGTTTGCTTGTGCGCGATGTTTATTTCTGCATCGATGCCTAAGTGTCAAAATCAGAACGACCGAAACGCGAGCGGCAGCTCTCAGGCGAAACGCGCGGCTCAGGGAGCGCTGGAGATGTTTGTTGGAGTTACAAGGAACAAGGGCGGAAAAGAGTGAAATCGGCGCCTCGCTGGAGAGAAAAGCAGCCGATGGTACGTTTTCGCCTTGGCTGACTGATGATTTGGCGGAACCTCTGGTGACCGGTGGTGGTGGTGGTCGGGGGGGGGGGGGGTTCTGTGGATGAGTTACGCCTATGGTCGACCGATCGAGTTCTCCCTGTCACGCTTAATCTGGGGGGGTTTCGGGGATTTGTCTAACTGACGACGGAGTGGCTTTAACAGCGTTGTCACGGCGACGCCGCTCCGCGTCACGTCAGCCTAGACGTCACATCACGCACCTCCTCAGAACTGGAGACCCCTCAGGCCGCCCTCAGGGTCCACACCGACCCGAGGCCTCGGATTGCTCCTCAGGTACCTTCACCTTCGCTCAGTTACCCGACACTTTAGCCCACACAACTCGCACCGTCGACTCACCAACAGTCTCGATACTGAACTTCTCCGTATGAACCCAGGGTATAAATACCGGTCTCGCGGGCTCTGCGGCAGGAGGTGCCGTTCAAACCTGGGTTCTCGAGTGGGTCCAAAGCAGCGGCGTCTTTCGTCCGTTAGTTTTCCTTATTTTTGAAATAAAAAGCAAACAGCTAGATGATGAGACACCGAAGCGAACAAGCAGATTCCATCTCGCCAACAGTAGGGACGTAAAACGGCGGCTGGGGAGGGAAGCAAATGGACAATCGGAGATGATCGACTCCCAACGATGTCCTAATGATGCAATAACTGTGCAGAACCTCCTCTTAGAGAAACTATATGGCTTTTCACCAACCCGTGAAGCCTGTGGAGATGGAGCTCCGTTGAGATCTTCTAGAAACGGCCCCATGAAGAGCTGAGCTGGGCCAGGTGGTGCGGAGAGCTGAGTGGGAAACCCTTCCAGATGAATGGCTGTCCTCACCTGTCCGGACATCGCGTCTAATAACTGGACGATGAGGACGACGATTGATCTGTTTTCCAGGGCCGCACGTTGCAAACGGAGATGAGGACCTGCGGCGCGACGCAGAAATGACCAGTTTAATGAGGATCGAATGACTTAGAGACACAGGGACTAAAGTTATAAGATTTATGATCCTGTAATAAGCCGCGGTTCCTTGGGTTCCGTCGTGCCGTCCTACGTGGACACGGTAGACTCTGTGGCGCCCCCTGCTGTCTGTCACTCTCCGCCTGTGGGGGCTTCACTGTGGGGGCTTCACGATGAGTGAAAAGTTGATGCTCGGTCGCTTCTGCTTACCAGCTTGACTCCGGTCTTACTGACCCACGTCGGACTGAACCGCCGTTTTAAGGTTAACCCGGAATCCGGCCCTGGCGGCGAAGGAGTTTTTAAAGAGGACATTTTTTAGCAAGTTACATAATGGCACAATTCGGTATTTTTGGTTCCACAACTTCGGTCCGAGTCTCTGCTGTGTTCTGACAACTCAATAATCCAGCGTGTCGAGACCCGGAGCGTCTCGCCGAACCGCTCTCCGGCCGTGTCCGTGGCAACATTTAGCATGTGACTACGTAGCCGGTGTTCGGGGGGGAACAGGTCACGTTGTGCCACATCTGGTGGTCCTCAGACCGCCGCTGATCTTTCTGGACGCAGAACCGCGTTCGCCAGCTTGTCGTTGCGATGGGTTTGTTTAGAATTAGCCGAAAAGCCAAGACGGGTAACTGAACACCCCTGCGTGTGGTCGGAACTCGGTGGGACGCTGCTGAAGCACCTTCTCAAACTCGCAAACTTGGCCGCTGTGGTCAAAGACACCGGCTATCGTACCCCCGCTGTCCTCCTCCTCCTCAGTGTAATAAGTGGCTGCGGGGGGGAACAAGCTGCGGCGTCTGGGCGAGACGCCCCGGTGTTTGACCTGCGCCGGCGTGTTAGTCGCGCGCAGCTGAAGGAGCAAGTAAAATCAGTCGTCGTTCTTTCCGAGTCATCGGGATGGAATCTTCCGCACCGGCCGTCTCGCCAGCTTGGGGCGTTTAGCTAAGTCGGCGTTCCGGTCGGCGGCCTTCGCAAGCAGGCCGTTGAACTCGGCGCGTAAAGGAAACGGGGCTGAACCGCGACGCACCGGCTCAACGCGACGCATTTGCAAAAAGAGCACGGCTGCTACAGACCCCTTAACCAGAAAAAAACGTGCTTGAAATCTGTTTGGCATTGAAGCCCATTTACAGTGCAGTGTGTTCCAGCGCTTGGAAAACACCCGCGGCAAACCGCCCGGCAGCACACGCCACCAATGCCGAGTTACAAGAAAAACAGTCAAACAAACGTAAGAAAACAACTCGGTCGTCCTGACATTACGTGGGAAGCGCTGGGCCGCAACCCGGATCCCGTAGGGACGACCCCGGCGAAGTGCTGCGTTCCGAGACGAAATAGTCGCTCAAATCCCTTCCGAGGACGACTTTAGCTCACGGATTAGGCCTTAACAGGCCGACCGACGTCTGAACGGCGGCGCCTGTTAAACATTTATGCCGGGTGACAGGAGTTTGCTCTTTGGTTTGGGCCCCGGAGAAAACTACACAAACTAAGCACTGGTTACATAGACAACTTTGGGTATAAAACGGCTGGTGTGAGGAAAGCGGCCGACGTGAAATCCCTCAGTAACTGCCATACCGGGCAAACAAAGCAGACGGTAGAGCTTTAAACACCACTTAGGCAGAACAGAGGAAGGAATAACGTCCGGCGTGAGCAGCAACTTCATTGAATAAACGCAGTGAGCCCATACGAGAAGAAAAAGAAACGGCTCCGAATTTAATAATGCCGAATATCTGCATTCATTTCGATCACGTCACGTGCCGATACCTAATGTAATCCATTAGACTGAACCGGAGCGACAGGTTTCGCTCCCACCAGCCGTCCCCCAAGTAATTTCTCATTTTGAAATTAAAATGAACGGCAGAGACTATTACTTGTCTTCGGAGGTTTAACCCTTGTCAGCTGCCAAATACTATTTTTATTATTATTCCTTCTTTTCAATTAGTGTCGGAACCAGCCGAAAGCTCGGGAGACCGAAGCCCCATTTCGGCACCTCATCTCCAACACGGAGGCGCACGGAGGGTGTGGACAGATTCCGAGGCCGAACACGGAAATCTACGCCTGCAGCTGCTGCAGATCTTTACACCGTAAAGTCGCTGCGGGAATAAACTGTCTGTAAGTCCCGCCGGGCCTCGGCTCTCCCACACGAGATGTTCACCAGGGGTCTCTGTGCGCTCGAGTGTCATGCAAAGCGGGAAAGACCTTCTGACCTTCTGATTTTCATCTGCCTCGGCACACGTCTCGCTTCTGCCCGTCGGGACCTGGACGACGGGGCTAAAGTGGCTAAAAGTGTCCTGAGCAGCTAGATGGAAAAGACCATCATCACCACTCCTGATGAAAATCCACATCTTTGCTGTGCAACTTCTAGGATAAGTGAAGGTTGGCAACAAATTTTTGGGAAGGAAACTGATTAGATACCTGTACTGCAGATGTTTTGTACATGTACCTTGTGATCATCTGCGGAACGTCAGTTCAGAGCAGTTGTTCACACCCAAACTCGTGTTCAACAGAGTTGAGAAGCGGCACTAACACATAACACACTTCAAAAAACCAGTAGGAATCATAGGGGGGGATGTGGGAAAACTGAGGGGAACCGCGGGGGGGATGTGGGAAAACTGAGGGGAACCGCGGGGGGGGAACCGGCCGCGACCCCGACACCCTGATGGTGGGCAGCGAACTACCACAGACATACATAACAAACAGCCCCCGACAAAGGCGAGCAGCAAAATGTTCAGGAAAATACGTTTCGGTAATAAAATGACGATAAATGGAAGGAATCGAAGAAGTAAAAGGAANGAACCGCGGGGGGGATGTTGGAAAACTGAGGGGAACCGCAGGGGGGATGTGGGAAAACTGAAGGGAATCACAGGGGGATGTGGGAAAACTGAGGGGAACCGAGGGTGGGATGTGGGAAAACTGAGGGGAACCGCGGGGGGGATGTGGGAAAACTGAGGGGAACCGCGGGGGGGATGTGGGAAAACTGAGGGGAACCGCGGGGGGGGAACCGGCAGCGACCCCGACACCCTGATGGTGGGCAGCGAACTACCACAGACATACATAACAAACAGCCCCCGACAAAGGCGAGCAGCAAAATGTTCAGGAAAATACGTTTCGGTAATAAAATGACGATAAATGGAAGGAATCGAAGAAGTAAAAGGAAAACGGCGGAAAGCGACTCTCCTCACCCAGCTGCTCCGACGCCGGTTTCTACGCAACATTATCCGTGCAGTCACGCCGTGAGCCGCTGGGCCAAACCCACCCCGGGAGAGCGTTCGCCACACCGGGCGTGGAGACTTTCTTCTCACCACCGACAAACTGCGCCCCATCGGCCCCGCAGGGTGGCGGCAGGTCCTGCGTTTTCGCTTTTTTCTGGAAGTTTCTCAAATGTCACATTCATAATCCTTGTTTTAAAGACACGCCGGCGCGCGATTGTCTAAGATCATTACTGTGCAGATATTGTCTTGTTTTGCACCCAGGGCTTCTTGGTTTAGTGCAACCGCACCTTAATTATAATGTACTCAAGAGACCATCAAAGTGCTTCTGGCTCAACTCATGACTGACAGATAAATTAATGCTGCCAGGCCCCGGGGACGCGCGATGCGTCTCACTCCGCGCCACTGTTGCTTGTTTCAAGGACAATTTGCCCCCCTGCTGGTTGCATTGATGTTCTGGTACTTTCTGCGCGGAGCCTGTCAGGCAGGAGACGTCGGGGCGGGGGGAGAAGGGAGGACTTCAAAGGGCTTCTGAGGAACTTTCCGGCGACTTTGTTTCTGCAGGATTGGACGCCTTGCGCAAGTGACAAAATTGTGCCTCGTGGTTCAATGTGTGCAAGTAAACACGACCGTAAAGAAGAGAAATTTACCCGGTCGTGCGGTTCGACGTCCTGCCTTTTGTTTGTTCGTTTGTTTGTTTTCGCACACGGTTATTAAACAGCCACCGAGCACAAACACCGACGGGTCGACGCCGATAGACGAGATGGTCGTCGAGGTTGACGGAGTCTCGTCTTGCGCTCCTTCCCAAACTGCTCGGATGGTTCGTGCAGAGCCAGTAGATCCCATCGCAAAAAGAAGGAAACGTCGGGGGGTCTGGTGCCGTGTGACGGGAATTCGACCGCCGTTCTGCTCGGCGGCTTTGGAGTCGACGCGACGGTTTCAACCGGAGCCTCTGAGGTGCTCGTGGTCCACAGGGTCAGTCACTCTCCAGGTTGTCCCTCAGGCGCCTACCTTTAACCGGGTTCCCCTCGGCCCACGCGAGCTTCTCCTCACCTCTGCACTCGGGGGCTGGTGGCGGGAACGTGTGCTTTCCTCACAAAGGATGCAGAGGCGTCGCCCTCCTTCTACCTTCTTCCGCCTCGCAGCCAGATTTACTCGGTAGAAGTTGCTGCAAAGCTCTAGCCTGAAGATGTTTTCTCAACAGGGTTTGAGTGGGAAGCAAGTAGCGCCCCGTTTTCCAACACCTAAAATGAAGAAACCTACAAAAATCCCGGCATTTTTTTTGAGGCTGATTCTCGACGGCCACCGAGCTCTTGGTTCCAGTCAACCGCATGCGTGTTAAATCTGACGTTCTGCGGAGGACGTCGAGTGGCTGCTCGTGAGCAGATGAGGCCGTACGTCACGTCGGGCTCCGGCTCAATTAGAGGTATTAAATCAGATTGGGAACATCTCTACGGGCCCGTGGAGAGGGCAATTTGAGTCGTGTTGCTTACGTCGTCTTCGGGAATCTGCTCAGACAATAACATTTACATTTATCCGGCCGCCGTCTCCCCAGGCAATCCGAACGTTGCACTTGTCCTGCGAACTCGCATCTCGCCAGCGTAGCCCCTCCGTCCGGAATAATCGGAAATAAGAGCTTCCAGCACTTGATTACATTCACGGCTTCAACCGGCAATTTGCAGCCGCCGAGTGACGGCTGTATGGACTCTTTGGGGCGTCAAAGCCATCAGTTAGAAAACATACAGCTTCCCTCTTATCTGAGGCCTTCCTATATCAGCCGGTGAAAGAAATACGGTTTGCTTCCTTCCCACCGTTTGAACAAAGCTGAAGGTGCAAGCAGACCGATGGCACAGGTACAGTCACACGATAACGGGGGGCAGCCTAATAAACACCTTTGGGAACGACCTTGGAGCGTCGCAGGTAAATTTGTCCATTTTTTCAGTTGGAATGAGTTTGCGGAAACGCTTTGCGATGTTTTTTCGGATTTGTCCTCTCCTTGGTGGTCAAGTAGGAAAAATCTGAGGTGAGGTGGTGGAGCGATCGGTCACGGATCATCGGCCAAGGCGCAGCGGTACGCGGGACCCAGCCGGATCCTGCGAAGGAGGCCGAGTGTTTGGCAAACGCAAAGAGCGAAGGAGGGACTTTCCTCTTTGAAAAACTGCTCCACCGTGGATTTAGGAAACGTTTTCCACCGTGGCCAAAAATATTGGTTCCCTTCCACTTTTTCCAAGATGCTCACGATTTTCTCAGAAATAAGCTGAAAGTGTCAAAAACATTTGTTTTCTCCAAACTGCTCCAGGTCTCTCAGGTTTGATGGCGCTTCTCCCACCTGCCAGTTACAGCTCTTTCCACAGATGTTCAATGGGATTCAGTCCAGTGTTTTCTTCTCATCTCAGCTCCAAGAAAACCAGCATGTTGTGGGCAGACAGGTGGATCTGGATGGTTCTTAGTGGGGTCTTTCAGGACCACTACTGTCCCAGCCCATCAGAAAACACCTGTACAACCGTCAAGCCACGATTTCAGCAGGAGCAATGGTGTAAACGCTGCAAACCTTGACGTGGCCACAAGGTGACCTTCCTCAGCGAAGTGATGCGCGCTTATGTTCACGGCGCTTCTTCATTTAAATTGTAATGTAATTAAATTTCGACATTGTACCGCCGTCAAGGTGGCACCTGTGTCGTCCTCAGCCCAGCGCCGGGCTCCCATTGGCTCTCAGCAGGTGAGAGCGGCAGCCCGGCCAATGCAACGGATCCAGGAGATGGGCCTGTGAAGGTAGGTCTCTGGAGAAGCGTCCAGAGCTCCGTCACACCCAAGGCTCTTGGTTCAAACCTCTCACAAAGCCCCACTGTTGAACCTCAACTGGTAACTGCAAAACTACCCGGCTTTGTCAGGCAGCTGAGCTACGAGGTGATTATCACAGTCGTCACGACTTCTGTCTTGAGCGAACTGGTCTGTATGGACACAAAGGGCACAGCGAACAATGTCAACCACCTGACCCTTCGCTGGGGTTCTAATGTCTCCTGGCCTTCAGTCCGCGTCAATATCGGCCCGCGTTTGAGGTCCTGCAGGGAACCGGGCGATTTGGCCGCGTAAATAAACCAAAGTAATGAGGGTTATTCCTGAGCGGAGAGCTTGTCGGCGTCACGGTGGTCGGGGTGGCCGGTGCACGTGGCCCAGGTTCGCAACGAGCAGCAGGGCTGTCGCACCTTCGACCCTTATTGATCGCAGCAGTTAGGATCGATTAGGAACGTTCCTCCCGGGATCCGATCCTGTGACGTTCCGGCCTGGTCCAAAAACACCCGGCCTTGCAGTTTTGAAAATGGCACTCGTACACCTCAACCTCCCTCTCCTCAAGGACCCCTGTGTTTAGTTAAGATCTCCAGCATCTACTCTCCATCCCCCAGTTCCCTGGATCCCTGTTTAGATGTCATCATAAAGCAGGACCTTCTACACCCACAGATTATTGCACTAAAGTGCTAAATAGAATCATTATTAGGTGCCTAAATGGATTTGTAAGAAGAGTTTTTCCACTTGGAAATCGTCGCCTGTCTTACGAGCAGAATCTGCCAGTTTTTTTGGAGCGGTATCTAGTGACAACATCCCAGAACCCAGTGATTCCTCTGACCGTAAAGGGTCAGAGCTCATGCTGCTGCTGGGGGTAAAATGAATTCAATTCTGAAATCTGCTGATCAATACCCCACCTCCTCGGAGCTTCTGAAGAACCCTGTTCCGGACACAAAGTCAGTCCACAACTAGTGTCCCTTCTCTGTTTGTTTTCCCAAAATCCTCCACAGGTCGTGTTCGAAACATCTCCTGGCTACAGCAGAATGCTCCAAATGCTTTCCAATACAAGTCCCACCTGTCAGGTCGACTTCACCGTGTGGTTTTCCACGGCTCCTTCTCTCACCAGGCGTTCCACAGGGCTTGGTTCTTGGGCCTTTGCTCTATCTGCAGCGCTTCCCTTGCTCCCTTTGCAGGCGCTACGCAGCTTTTCCCTCCGCTGACACACGTACAGCACCTTCTCTCACTTTGCACCACATTCGCCTGGATTACCCCTCACCATCTGCAACTCAGCGTCTCCAAGACAAAAATCCTCTGTTGGGGGGGGGCTGGGTCCTCGGGGTACGAGGCTGACCCTGGTCCCCATTCATCATCCATAATCCTGTTACCAATGATGCGAGGCACTGAAACGGTGAAATAGGCCAGGCGATGGGCGCGTGAGCCCAGCAGCTTTACTGGGGGATGGGTGGGTGGGCGGGGGGGGGGCATGAAATGATGTGTGTGGGCAGTTTCTTCCTTTCATTATGAGGATTTTGTTAATAACAGCCTGCAAAGTTTTGAAAGCTCAAGGTCAAAGGGGGGAGGGGGCACTGCGGGCCTTAGCCTGGCGCCCAATCCGCTCACAGACGGAGTCAGAAGGCATCATCCCGACCCCCCGCGGCCCGAGGAGAGGGCAGTGCGGCGGAACCACACAGGGGTGTAAATGGATGTGCAGGAAAGAAGGGATCCTGACTGTTATCTTACGGAGTGGGAATAAGTGTCTCGATGTGTAAATATGAGTTTACCTGCGTGTTACGGTGCGGCTCTTCAGATACGTTTCCTTGCTGCTTCGTGGATCTTCCTCTGTCGCGTCCGATGCTTCGCTCACGGTGTCGGTTTGATGAACGGACACACAGGACAATGTCTGTTGGCAGCCGAGGCTGTGACTCATCGCTCAGCCCCTAAACGCGCGGCGCCGTAGGTGAAAAACAGCCCCCCCCCCCATCCCCCACCAAGGACGACCCAACCGGAAAGCGCTGGAGCCCTGGAGCCCCAGCCCAGGTTCCGGTCGACCGTCGGTGATGGGAAACCACTCGAGAGGCTGCAGAGCCACCGAGGAAGGCGGGAAGGTGACCGGCAGGTACGAGGCGCGACGACGAAGGCATCCGGCTCCGTTTCCTCTGTCCGCTGCGGCCCGTCCGCAGCCAACACCCCCCCGAGACGGAGCTCTGGGTTCCGCTGTCGTGTTTGGTGCCCCGGGTGGGGACCCCCGCTGTACGTCCTTTTCGTTGTGAGCCAGTGGACACCGCGCTGCCACTTGTGCTGTAGGACTCGAGTCGCTCCTTACTGAGGGGTTTCTGCTTTATTGCCGCCTCACACTTGTCCATTTGTGCCCTTTGCCGGGCCGAGACAGAGCCGGTCATCGAACAGCTTTCCCTGCCTGATGACCGACCCGAAATACGGATCATTCTCCCTTTTCGACTACAGTTTTCCGATCCGTCGTCCAAAAAATGTCGACGAGCGTTTAAACAAGTGTAAAGATTTGACAGTCTTGCATTAAGGAAAATATACGTCACGCATAAATACGGAAAACGGAAGGGTTTTCAGCCGCCGAGGCCGGAAGACCCTTTTTATGGGACAGCCTGGTGGAAAGAGATTTAAAAGTAGATCAAAAATGCTGCGCTAAGCCCTTAGTTCTCGGTGTGAAAGTTCCCAAAATCGTACAGTTGTTTAGTTCTGCATTTTCAATTAGCTGCAACAATTTGCTATTGTAAAAAGCAAATCAGAAGCGTTGAAACAGAAATAGGTTTCAACACGGTAATTCTTAAATGCCATTTTCCCCGCTCGGAAACCAGCGCGTTGCATAAAAACGAATTAGCATATTCTTCTATTGAAGAGGACGGCCTTTTTTTTGTTTTTTAAAGAACCGTCCCCGCAATCAATTTTTAAAATTTATTCACAACTTAACATTTTACGAATTACGAAACGCTAATGTACAGCGAATCGAACGTGAAACGTGTGCAGGATAATGGCGCTTTCTGTTTGCTATTAAGGCAGCGGTAGCGTAATGAGGTCTTCTGTTCTCCCGCTGAAACAAAGAGAAGGAAGAAAGGATCCCGAGGACTATTCAAACTCGCCGTGTGCCTGGAATCCCATTATGCGCACATGAAGATACACCCCCGCTCATTTGCTCAGCTCTCCTGCTCCCAGGGACGTCTAATCCACCAGGAAAACACACCCGGGAAAGCGGGGCCCGGGAAAGCGGGGCCCGAGAAGCCGTCCGTCCGAGTAGCTGTTTCCGACGCGAGCCGCGTAGACTCGCACGGACGACGTAGGGAAGTACGGCAATCCTTCGGAATCCCAAACTAATTTGTCCCCGAAAACGTGTCGGATAGCGAACCGTCCGCATCGCGAGCGCCTGTTTCCCACTATTGTAAACGGGGGGGAGGATAATGCGCTCCCAGCCGGGCCGAAAACACCTTCAGCCCGATCGACCGACAAACAGCAGTTTACACTGAATGTGCTCGTGGGCGTGGTGTTTGTACCGCGGTGCACGGCGTACGCGGCAATACAGCCCTTCCCGCATTAGTCACTGCGCTACACGGGAGGCAAGAGGGTTCGCAGCCCCGCTTCGGTCTCGTGACGTGTTGAATAAAGGGAAGAAAGACGAGTCGCCTCTGTTTCATTTCAGGAAACAGGTTTGTTTTTTAAAAAACGCGGCAAAGCAACGGAAACAGCTGAGAAGACAGCAGCACGGGGGGGGGGGGGGTTCTTCGCTTCTACTTTGGATAAATTATACAATTTATTACAACACACTACATTTATTTTCTATTTTCTTCTTCATTGTTTAAAAATGAAAATTTGGATTTTTATTTGCATGTTTATGATGGATCCCCGAAGGCGACGCGGCGGTCGGAGCCGCTGCCGGTTCCTTACTCTGAATTCACACGGTAACAACTGGCCAGCTGTGCAGAAGTAGAGCTTCGCCGCCCGTATCTGACGGCACAAATCGGGAGTCGGACACGGGGGCCGTTTTTTCTCGTGTTTCAAGGAGGTTCTCGCCCCAAGAGCAAACGCGCGACCCGACATCCAGCCTGAGCCGCGCCTGTCGGCCGTGTTTTATGCTTGCGGGAAGCAAAATAAACTTAAGTGCCCGCCTCATTTTCACATCACTTTAATAAGATTATACCGCTCCTTTCCAGGAGCCAGAAACCAAAGGTAAGGTCAGGCCGCGGATGCGGAGGATCTTAATCGAATTCCCGAACCGGGCGCTCGGGTCTCGGCCGCGACGTCGGGGCTCCGCGGAGGAGCGGCAAACGTTCCGCGGTCCTCCGGCGACGCCGCCGCTAACCGGGCCCGTCGCTCGGCAGCTGCCGGGAAGAGAGGAGATGGATGATGAGCAGAAGTCCTCTGTGCAGACAGAGGCGCCGTTTTTCAAGCAGGGCAATTTAAAAACAATTAGCCTGACATTTGCTATCTTGAAAACAAAGGCTGTCACCAGCGACTCGAATTATACACATACAATTAGCAAACACAACAAAACACTATTACACAGGACTGTTTGGTTGAAACACGCAAAACGCCTACGAGGGGAACAACACACGCAGCATATCTGTATGTGTAGTGTGTATGTATGTGAGGAGCGGGTGAAGCTGCTGCCTCGCGCCGCTCGGACCGTCCGAATCCAGCTCCGTTTGCGCAGGAGGTTCCAGCTTCTCCCCAGACGCTCTGGTTTCCTCCCACCTTGTAAGGAAGCATCGCCTCAAAGCAGGCGGCCGAACGAACGCGAGCGGATCTCTAGTCTCTCCGGCTTGGCGCCACAGAACTGTGCTTGCTCTGCCCCCCCCGTGGGGAGTCTCCGGGGGTCCGGCAGGGACACCGTGCCTCAGAGGCCGAAACGCGGCTGGTAAATTGCGTGGAGCCGTGTGCAGGTTGATTCTGAAGTGCGTCGTCTACGGGGGCTACATCCAGTACGGCGAGGAAGAGCGGGTGCCGCAGCCTGATGGCGGACATTTTGTCCGAAATCGTGAGTCCCTCGTCGCTTCGGGTTCACGCCACAACCTCGGCCGCCTTCCACACAGCGGCGGTTGATGGTGGATTCTGCTCGACACAGCACAGCACTGACACGCTGGGCCCCAACCAGTCCCAGAAAGTGCCTCTGAGTGGCGCTACAGACTACCTTCTGTAACCTGAACCCCGTGTTTGACTTGACCTCGTGTTGGCGTTGGATGGATGATTTCGATTAAGAGCTTGAGTTTCTTTCCACCGAGTTCTCCTGTTTCCTCGCACAGTCCAAAGGCGTGTTTCGGGGAACCGATTACCCTGCATTGCCTGTATTGTGCATTTCTCTGATTTCGTGGGTTTGATGATCCTGTAATGGACCGGTGTTCTGCCGCAGTGGCCAAACGGTCACCGACAACTGAGTTATTGTTCATTGTGCTGGTTGTGGGTGTCTGGCTGCTCTCTTACCTGCCACCCATCATCACACCGTGTCTCTAACACACCCTCTCCTGCCCTCATCCGCTCGGTTCCTGTGCTGCACCGGGCTACGCCCGGGGGACGCGTTCCGAACGGCGATGCCAGTCGGGGGAACTGATGACGCGAGTAGCTTAGTGACGCCAAATGGTGCAACTCTTACTCACACTAAACCGTGGCTTGTGCAACCAGTGCTGCGCTGAGGTCTGATGGCTGGAGGTGGGTTTCGGATGTAGGTCCCCAGCGGGGGAGCGGAGCGCTGCGGCGGTGAACAGCCACCCCTGTATAGCAGCCCGCTACATGAAATCTGCCTCCTAAGAAGGCTGAAGAAAAAGAGAAGCTTCATTAAAGGTAAACAAATTCTTCTGATGCTGGCAAACGCCTCGCGCTCGTGTTATCGTATCGATTTCCCCCCGAAAGCGGCTCGGGCGGAATCATCTAAAGGTGGCGAAGCGACCGAATCGGACAACTTCTCCCCGTAACGAATGGCAGGAATCTGTTCTTTTACCGAAACACGACGCATGGACAGTTTGGGGGAACCGTTGAAGGATTCTTTTATTGTACAGTCAGACACGGACATCGTTCCTCCTCCACCCGCTTTCTAGCGCGGCTCTAAATGTGATCGTCTCACAGCTCCAAGCTGCCACTTCCACCCGGAAATGTCACCAGCAGATCTCGAGGTGCCTCTCGCTTTCATCTGCCCTGGTCGTCGGAGCCCTCGTTCGCGTTCAGCAGCGGCCTGCGGTCAGCGGGGACCGAGGGTTCGATCCGCTGCCAGCGGCTGGGCGGCCATATGATGTGTGAAGCTCGGCCGTGGAGGAGTCCCAGGGAGACCTGTGGGAGAGACGCGGTCAAGCAGGTGGCGGCTAAAAATCCACGAGTGGAGCTCGGCGATGCTTGGTGGTCGTCGTGGGCTGAGCTCAGCTGCCTGGGCCTACCGAGAAGACCACATCTACATGGTCTCCGCCGGCGTACCTTGAGCTCCACACCGGCTCGGCGGGCCCTGCTCTGCTGTAGAAGGACAGGAGAACGTGGGTTTGTGGTGCGCGGAGAGTCGGCCGGAGGCCCCCCGAAAAATGGTGCCACGTTCTCCCATCTCCTATCTAGCTTTAATGCAGAGATGCACCGCAGCACTTTTGATTTATTTTGGTCGCACTGCAAAGCCCTCCAAAACCAACCAGGTTTTGCTTTTACCTGCTTCACACTTCCGCCGGACACACCGTCACGGCCGCCTGCGTTCGGGAGGTTCGCGCACAGTAAACAAACACAGCGCCGCAAATGTGAGATCCACCCTTGAGATGTCAGAGCACCGTCTTGTTTATGGACCCGTCGAGCGCCATCGGGCAGGTGAGACGTTGCAGGGAGGCACGCGCACGCTCAGGACAGGCTGCAGACTGATGGATGCGTCTAAGCGACGCCCGCAAACACACGCGTGTCACCGGATTTACGGTCGGCAGGAGGAGGCGCGGGACCCTCTGCGGGGGACGTGGAAACGTCCTTGAAAGAGTACGGCCTTTTATGTCCCTCCGGAGGGGAGTTAAACCGAGCGCAGCCACGACGGCTCCTGACAGCAGTATAATTTTACCTGTGCATCTGTCTTCGCCGTCAGCCGACCGGGAGGTTGTAAAGAATCTGCGTTTCGAACTCGGCGAGTTGTAAACGCATCCGACGTGTTTCTGAGAGGAGAGAGAGCCACTCGCCTGCTGTCCCGCCGAATCCTTCGCCTGCAGGTCCTTTTAAGCGGGTTTCTCCCAGGATCCATCCTTTTTGGGGAAATATCGAGATCGACAAGGGAACTCGACTGGCTGAACTGCAGCTGTTTAGCGTAGCAAGGCTCAGGAGGGACCGACAGCAGCCCTGTGAGAATCAGGTCAAAAAGCACAAGAAGAATCAGATTTCGCCGTGTCCATAAGGCTCAGCCGCCATTTGCTTGCGTGTCTGTCTGTCTGTCTGTCTGTCTGTCTGTCTGTTTGTTCTTTGTTTTTTAAGCCACAGGATTGAAATTTGGCCCACGGGTACTTGTCGCCGGAGCTGAGGTTTTGCGCACTTCAGTTTACTGAAAGGCTACTTGTCATTCCGAAAGACGAACGTTTGGCCTCCGCCGAGGCTCGGAGAAGTCGTGACGTCAGGTGCGGAGCGTGCGACCGTCACGCCCGCGGATTTTCCCACCACACCCAGGTCGTAGGGAGGGTTCGCTCGGATAAAAGGGAGGGAACATACAGGGGAATTTAAAACTAAAACAGTTATTAGCTCTCCAAGGTACTTTACACAGTCTGACGTTTTCTTTCGTACAGCAAAACTTTCACACCGACTAGCGGCGTAGTTAAAGGGTGGGAATTAATCACAACTGCGCGCTGAGGTTCGAGGCCCGTTCGGGTCAGGGATGTCGCGTAACCCAGGGGATATACCCTGCACGAGATACCCGGAGTTGCCCGTGTATGAGGTATAAATATCTCGAGGCGAGTTGCGCCTCCTGTGGCCTTGCAGAACAGCACGCCATCGCCCGGGTCGGACCGGATAAGACGTTGGACGCGCTGTGCGGCGGAAACGACTGCTTGCATAGATGCTGCAGGCTGGACAGCTGCCCCGTCCCGGCCCTTCCACCTCTTCCCGAAGATCCCTGACAGGGTTACCGGTGTCACTCCTGGGCAGCGAGGACGGCGGGGTGCGGATGTCGATACCGCCGGGCGCCGTCTGTTCTTTCCTCGCAAGATGAAGCGGGAGATTTGCCGGGCCGTCGATCAACGGTCAATACAGGATGGGGGGCCACCTGGTGCCCTGCGGCGAGCCGACAGGACCGAGTTCGCCGGTTTGCGTTGGTAAACGCCGTTAGATTTGATACCCGGTTCGCGTCCGAGCTTCGCCCTACGGCTGCGCGTGCGTCGCCCGTGCAGGACGACCGCCTATGCGTGCGAAAACGGGAGAAAGGCTGGAGGATGAGCGAAGGGTTCAGATCGCCCCCGTCCCCAGGGGGTCCCTAACGGTAGCGGACAGACAGCGTCGTCGATCAACACCTCAAGAAGTCTCACGTTTTAAACTGCGGGTTTGTTAAACAAATTCAATACGACCAGTCAAACAGGACTAGTGTCATCTTTCCGTGTCATTTAAATAAACTGGAATTTAATGAGCAGAGAAGTCGAGTCCCGATCGAAGCAAATTCATTTTTCTCACGTTTAAATCAATCGGCGGGCAGCGGTTTCATTGTGGGGATCCCGCACCGGGAAGGTCTGCTTCATCCCTCATTCAGCCGACGCCGATAAAAGGCAGTTTACGTTAAAAAAAGGAGAAGAAGTTTAAGCAAAGCGAAGCAGAGTTTTAACTGTGTACGATTTGAACGGTTTCCTGCATATTTTCAGTTGAATCATTTAATCCCCTCTGGCGAGAGGCTCTGAACGCGCTTTCTGTACGACGCTACAGACTGCGGATAAACAAGCGGGAATTTCTCCTCCTTCTCCGAGCCGCTCTGCCCTACATGGTAAGTAGGGCCGGTAGGAGAAGATTTCCTTGAAGGCCGTGGTGCCCGGTGAGGACAGTCACCCCGTAAAGGGGGTCCAGCGGCACCAGGAAACACCTCGCAGCCACAGGCTTCCAGCACAAGGCCTGATGTGAAAATATTTTATCCTGCTTTCCTGAATCGCTTTATGTTTTTTGTTAATTTATTATTATGTTTTTTTTCCCTTCAAACAGACCATCAAAGCCTGAGCTTGAAAGGGATTCTGCGCTTTCTTGTAGGGAAAGTGTCTCTGCTGAAGGACACGGAGCTGCTTCTGCGTGTCGTGTTTCGCCGGGATTCTCGATAAACAGTCACACACCGGCGTGAGGTTTAGGAGGCCTTTGTCAAAAATTGCAGCTAAGTTATTCTCAAGAGAATCCGGAAGCGGAAATATGCAGATGGAGATCTCACGGAGATGGGCGGACGAGATTCACGACAGTGCGTTCGACTCTGGGGGGGGTCTCAGTTCTCTTTCTTCTTCGAGTTCTCGCCTTCAGCCGGTCCTCAGCCTTTCCTTCACTTTCTGCCTCCTCACACACGGCCAGATACTCCTGAACTCCCGTCTTTAGATAAAGTTCAGCTGCTGTGTCTGGAGATGCATCGGGGACAAAATGAATCTGTCCTCATTACATGCAAGTGATTTTCCGAATGAAGGTTGGAGCAAAGACCTCCGCACCTCCGCACCGTGTCGATCAGCGGGACAAGATCTGGCAATTGCTGTCCTACATACACACACACACACACACACACACACAGAGTCACAGTCTCCTTTTAAAATCACCAAACCTGACAGGTCTTTTAGTAGCTGTGTCTCACATACAGCTTTCAATTTCTGTGGTTCTCGGGGGAGTCTTGGGACTGTTTTGGATAATGGATGTGCTACAGTAATAGAAAGTGACCTGGAAGGCTGGCAGGGAGGCGCTTTTCCATGCAAAGTTATTTCGCTCCTCACAGAGAACATGATGGCCGTGGCGTGGTGTGTGTCCTCCAGGCACCGCCGTTCGCACGGCTCGCCGCTCCAGCGGTAACAAAGACCACCGGTCACCATATGCCCATATATATAAAATCTTTCGTTGTAGCAACGTTTATGCTTCTCAATGTCCTCATTTCCAGAAGAAAGTGCCACCCTTTCCACCGCGCGAATGAAGAATCAGGTCAAACATCATTTTCCTCGCACTCACGTTAAACACCGAAGAAGCTGTTTTGAATCAGCAGAAGAGAAGTGGGCCGCAGCAAAATGGACTTAGTCGTATAGTAGAAAAATGCAAATACACACAAGGGCAGTGGCTTCAGACAGCAGCACACCTCTCTACCGTTTCCACGCTTCGTGTTGCGAAACTCAGTTCTTTGGTTTCCACACAAAATCCACTGTGGAACATTTTGCAAATTTGTTAACAATACAGAATTGAAATACCCCATTGGCATAAGTTTTCAGTCCCTTTGTTCAGCACTTTGTAGGAGCAGCTTCAGTAGCGGATACAGCTGCCACATCATGGTGATCTTCAGGAGCCGTCAAAGGATTTTCGAGGGTTCGTGTTCAGGTTTTGGCTTCAGCAACACTTGTCCCAGAGCTACTCCAGCATTGTTGTGCTAAAAGGTGAATCTTTGCCATAGTCCAAGGACAAGGTCTGTTAGAGTGGCCATTGGGTTCTTGCTTACCTCCCTTCTTGTTTGAACACTCAATCTGGCCAGATGGGCGGCATTAGGCCGGTAGTTCCAGGGGTCTTCCATTGGATAATGACGGGGGCCACTGTGCTCACACCAACCTTCAACGCGTAGTCATTTTTTAAGCTTTTCTAGATGTATCCATTGGCACAATCCTGTCTTGCAGATCTATGGAGAGATCCTTGGACTTCACAGTTTGGTTCTCATCCTGCTAGGCGCTGTGAACTGTGGGGTCTTATGAAGGCATGTGTGCCAAAAAATGTCTAAAGACGCCTTGAAGATGACCAAACGCAACAGGATACGCCTGAGCAAAATTTGGAGCGTCTCAGTAATACAGTGTCTCAGTCTGAATACTTATGCACATAGGACATTTCAGTTTTTTTTTTTAATTTTTATTTTTAATGGATTTTAAAAAAATTTTAAACGTGTTTTCACTGTGACATCACAGGGAGCGGCGTGTTGACCGATCAGCGTTGGCAAAGCGGAACGGTCTGAATACTTTCTAAAGGTACTGTAGATGATAAAACCTGGATGCTCACAGAACCCTACCTAAGAGGACCCAAGAAATTTGAAGTGATTTAATGTCCCAAAAGTCTTTCAATTGCAGATCTTGCAGTGCTGACTGTTCTTTTCACTCGAGTGTATTTAATAGAAACGCTAAAGCCGTGGACCGAGAGGGACAGACGGAGCGTTAAACGGGAGGGTAAAGACACTCGCGGTGCAACCACCCGGACTCTCGCCACACCATCTTTTCGTTTTAACCATCAACAAAAATGAAAAAGTGTAAGAATCACAGATGGACTTTAACTGAGAACCGGCTGCTGTAATTGAGTAATCTTTAGGGGGAGGTTTGTTAACTGATTCCGTTAAGTCAAGGATCAACCGACCGCACTGTGGGAAACTACGGAGATGCGTGGGAATGACTGTGCTGGTTGACAGTCGCCCCCCCCACAGAGCGCCAGAGATGGTTATATTGCTTTGGGGTGACACAGCGACAAGAGCGATAACCCTGTGGCAGGGAAAAGCTCGCATTGAACTCACAACAGGATGGAGTGCAGAGCCCAAACCCACAACTGTCCCTGCGGTTTTTTTCGACCGCTTCAGCGAGGGTTTAGGATGTCTGCCTGCTTTGCCATTTTCCATCTATCATTTTGTTAAAAACCGAAACTAGTCTGGTTCGCACGTCAACGACATAGTTCGAGTACAGTAGAGCTGATGGCACCCTAACAAACGCGGGCAGCAGAGTGGTTGGAGCTGCTGCCTTTGGATCTGAAAGGCTTCTGCCGTAGTGCCCTGGATCGAGGTGTTTGGTGGACTGATGCAGTAAAAATTTACCACGTGTATTAATTGTTAAAGTTGCTTTGGGAAAAAAAGAGCCTAAGTGAATAAATGTAGTTCCACGTGACCTTTGGGCAACAGAGCATGATATTAACAAGACCCAAAGAACAGCGAGCCAAGATGTCTCCTCGGCGCTCTTAGCGAGTGAGTTCTGTGGCAGACGGCACGCTCCAGGGTGTGTTTATTTCCAGCCACCGCTCCCATCTTTCCTCCCAGAAACCCCGACGGGCCGAGAGCTCCCCAGGCAGCCACAGAATTTACTGAGAGCAGGATGGGAGGCTCGCGCTACCCAGGAGGACCCACGGACGCGAGGGACAAACTGAATTTAGCAAGAGTGTCGCCAGTGACGTATTACACCTCCTTTATTCGCCAGGGTCACGGCCTTAAATTCGAATGCAACGCCGTCTAACAATTTACTCTTGGGTCTCGTCGTAAAAGCGAGACTTCTGGACGCGGCACAATAACTGGGGGCCTGAAGGACAACAGCGTGCGGCGTCGGTGTTTTTCTGAGCACCCGCTCCTCTCCGTCTTGACTTTCTCATTAACCTCAATGAAATGAACTTATTAGCAAAGGTCAGTTTCATACCTCGAGTGAGTATGAAGTGCACGCATCACCCGCTGAACTGCAAATGCAATCTCGCCGGCGACAGGGATTTAACAAAGACTTCAAGATGTTCCGATCTGTGCGCTTCATGATCCGAATCATGAATTATTTACAAACCCTTAATTACTTTGCGGTTTAGCTGACTTTACCGGACCACTTCGTCGAAGAAGCCAATTTAAATTGAAAAACGGGCCTCTGAAATTTGCCCTCCCTGCTCCACAGCCCACTTATGCAAATGCTGAACAAACCGGGCGTACGTATCGCCGAGCTCTTCCTAGACCCCCGGTGACTTCCTCCGAGAAGGAAGTCCTCATCCAGGCCTGAACCGGGCGCAGATGCCGGGTTCCCCGAGACGTCCGGCCGGCCGGCTCCGCGAGACGAACGGCGGAAAATAATTAGGACAGCGCACTCGGTCACCGACATTTGGGGAAACCGTGTTAAATGTCAAGTGCCGAGTTAAAAGATTCAAATACGAAATGGAATTTTCATCCTCTGGTGGCTTCCTGGGCTAACAGTTTTCTTCCTGCTACATAAGTAAGTCATTTGTGACTAATGAAAGCTGTGGCGGTCGCCTCACGGTGGGAATTAACCTCCCGAAAGCAAGGGCACCCGGCTGCACGGGTCCGTCTGCTCGGGGCCGGCGACCAAACGTTTTAGTGCACTGTAGGGA
Organism: Arapaima gigas; assembly: GCA_900497675.1. Taxonomy (NCBI): domain Eukaryota; kingdom Metazoa; phylum Chordata; class Actinopteri; order Osteoglossiformes; family Osteoglossidae; genus Arapaima; species Arapaima gigas. The sequence goes on from UFQX01000282.1 coordinate 769,670, forward strand.
CACTCGGAAGGACACGCTTCCCATTTGGTATTCATTAGCGGAGCTAATTCAACCTTTTTAAAACCTGACGATTTCCTGAACGGACACTTTCATTGTCACACGGAGGCGCAGGTCATAAATGGGGACCACGGAGCGGAATAAAGTGCTGTTTGAAAAGAACAGAATTAGCCGAAGCTGAAAAACACCTCATTGTGTCCGATGGCTCCGGGGTTACGATCTTTGCAGTATATAGCATTTTAACAAATGGCCGTCTATGTGCACTAAAGCCTTCCCTCTGTGCACCTCCTTCGGTGTCCAGGAGGATGAACCTCACCCTGGTGGGATCGGGCGTTTCTGGGGGCATCTCCTCTGAGTTTCATAATGTCGACCTGTCCTGGGCAGCGTAATACTCTGATTCTGGGTCTGATGCAAGTTTAAGGGCAGGGCGTTCGCGCAACTGCTCGAAAAACACCTTGTTGTCTCCAAAAACACCAGCCGTCGTCTCCATATACGTCCTTGTTCCGCCGCAATCCAAGTTCCTCGCTTTGATAAAGCTGGAGAACTCAGGCTGATCCCTCCGACGTACGATCCGAGGAAATGCGTTTCGCAGTTACGTCCCACACGAGAAGTTCCCGCGCTAAGCATGCAGATGATGAAGGCATTTAATATTCTTCTACTAGAAGACATCTCATCTGCATGACAATCGAAAGGGGCTCTGGAACGTCTGGACACATTTATGAAATTTATCAGACAGTGGTCACACCTGGGGGATGTTGTAACCTTTTGACCGCGTGTGTTGGAAATTTCTCCACGTGCTCTTTCATATCTCTATCTTGCCGTGACCCGGCGCCGCTTATGAAATTAATTAAAAAATAACACGGCGCTGACTCAGTGGGAGGAACCAGGAAGACCCAACTAATGGACTAGATGGTCCTCTAGGAGTTGGCCCCAGGCTTCCCATCATTCTTTAAAGAGAAAATGTCACTACACTGAGAGCATATGCTTGCTCCTATTAACTGGCAAACAGTTTGAAATTCCTCTCGCTGGGGTCCTGGGAGGATGCGATTGTCGGAGAGCTGGCAAAGTGCTGGATAAAGGCCTCGTCCTGTCAGTTTATCTCGGCAGGGGGCACGATAATGAAGAGGTTCGTTCTACACCGGTCCCCTCCAGACCTCTTGCTGCATCGTCTCCAATTCCACATCACCTCGGGGTGTTTTTCTGGTGACATCTCTGAGTAAGTTCTCTGGTTAATGTGACACGGAACAGAGCCAGTACGGGTGTAACTGCAGCCCCCCCCCCCCTGCCCCGCCCCCCAAATGTTCTGATGGTAAAGTAAAGGAGATGTAGGCATGGTTATTACCGGTCCAAAAGAGTTGCTGTCCATGCTGTGGCCGCGATGATCCCCCTCGATCCAAAGGTGGCCGTCGGGCACCTTCACGTATCGGTTTTTGTATCCTCGAGTCCTGTGGAGGGAAAGGGAACAGAATGGGACGCGAACCGTAAGAACCAACGTGAGTCTTGGACCTACCGAGGCAGAGAACCCCCCCCGTGGACACTCCCTGCGCCCATCCCCCGCCCGACGTGGCTCTGGAAATGGCAGCGGATTAGAGGGCAGGCTGGATGAAGGCGCTCTCGCTCTCTGCAGCGGTAGGGGAGCTGCGGGGGAGGCCTCCTGAAATCTTAACCACTGATCTGTGATCAGCCTGCCACCTGTCCCTTTGGCACTCACGCACACGTCCCCGTCATGATCTGCGACCGCCTCAATATGCCCGCGTAAGTCGCGGCTCTAACCTCAGCGCCGAACGTAGACCCGGCATTCTTCCATCAGCTCTCTGCTCTTCAGCTGGCAGACAAACAACGTGTCGACAAGCCCGACGCAAGGGGAGCGGCCTCACCCCGTCACCCCAAAGAGCGGCAAGAAAGAAACACCCGTGCGCGTTTGACGGAAGAGCGGTATTGCCCTGACATGGCAGAAGGAGCGGGGAGGGGAAGATGAGCCGGGAGGCCGGCCAGCGACGCCGTGCCCCCTGTCAGGTGCTGGACAACGATAACAGCGGCTGATGAAAGCGGGGCTTCGGCACCAGAGGCTTTCAAAGCGAGTCTAATTTATAGAAAGGTCACATTCTGCCAGCTCAGCTGAACGTGTGACACACTTTACCCCCGCGCCGCTTAATTATTGTTGCTTTATTTATTTATATTTGTACAGTACTTATTTTTTTCCTACCGAGCAGATGGTCCCGTCCAGGGGGACCGGCGCGGCTCGGGGTTTGTAGACCAGATTCGGGTTTGCTCGTACACGGGGATAATTACTGGAGAGACTTGTGGAGAACACCGGGAGCACTCTGGGACTGGAATGATGGGCACCTTCCTGGCTCCCGCAGGGGCAGCAAAACCCACACACTCGATCCAACGTAAAGAAGCTGCTGAGCAAAGGAGCCGTTTGCCTTTTCATCCATCAAGGCTTTTGCCCGGGGATTTGACAGCTGGTGGACTTATCTTCCACCGTCATCTTGTTTGCAAGTTCTACTGACTAGTACCCTAGCAGCGAAGCGGCTGGCGATATCAGCAGACAGGCTGCTTGTGGGGGAACTTAGTTATCGCGCTGGGGAGACAAGATGCATTTTGACTTGCTTGGTATTCCATTCGGGGCACTTCTGGAGTCTTCGCCGCTCGGGCGCCTTTTAATCTCGGACTGTGGAAGTCCAGCCTCAGGGATGGAGTGGTGAGGCAGTCTTACCCAACCCGGCGTTTGGTGAGGGCAGCAGGAGCTCCATGCGCATCTTTGCTCTGTGATTACAAGCGATCGCTCCGTTGACCGGACCATCAAACCTCGGCGGTTCGCTCCAGCAACCGGGGCTATCGCAAACCCACAGTTTTCACTTCCAGATTTCAACCAGCGCGTGCTCCTCGCTCTGGGAGTCATTTCATACGTCACTTCACCGCAGCACGGGCTTATCAAAGGGCTCCTCCTCCCGCAGCACCACCTTCTAACGTAAACTCCCAGCAGCTTCAGCATCCTCGGGGACCAGTTGTGCGCCGGTTGCCACAGACTCACCTACCAGCCTCACCTCGGACACTTCGGTGTTCTTGAGAATCGGTCTTTAATTAAACGGGTACCCCCCAGGAGGCTCAATGTGTGGAGCTACTTTCACATTTAACTGGTCGCTCTGATGGTCCAGGCAAAGACGCTGAGATGAAAGAGCAAAGCGACGTATTACAGCAACTTTGGAAAAGGGCCGCGTCTTAGTTACTCCTTCTGGAGAGAGGAGCAGAGGAGGGGAAGGTCTCGCAGCTACGGCTCCTGCGCCCATCGGCTTCGGAAGAGTGTGCCCGCAATGGCTTCCGAGGCAAACTCGAACGGAACAGCTCCCCCCCGGCTCCTTTTATTCGCGATGGATAAAAGCTGGCTGCGTTTCAGATGTGCCGTCGGGCTCAGGACGTCTGCGAGAGGACAATATCACCCCACCCCAACCAGTAACTGCAGGAACGTCTCTATCTGTGATGGTGAAACAAACAACAGTAATGAAATAAAGAGGGTCCCTGGCTTGCCGTCACTTTTCAGCCCCATCTCCTCTTACACAGCCTCCATCAAGGGAAATCTTTCACTCCAGGCTCAGAAAGCCAGGGTGACGACAACAGTTGTGTGACATGAGGTGAGCTCTCTGTGTGCCTGGTGGGGGTCCTGTACCCTCCCACTCTCCTCCATTCTCCTCCTACACCACATGGCCTGTCACAACGTTGAGAAGATTCCCACAGCCTCGTATGCAAAACGTCTGAATGATCATATTTTCTCATTAGCTGCAAGAATCCAAAGTCGATGAATTGAATCTTTATGGAGCGAAATAATACACTGATAGATAGAGAAAAAGACACGCCAGACTCCCGGTGCAGAAGATCAGCAGACCGTCCAGCATCGCGCCTGGACTGGGCTCAGCTCAGTGGCCCAGAGCTCTTTCTCCATTCCAGTGTGAGACTTTCGCAAAGATGAACTGTAAAGTTGTAAAATTGCTTTAAAATATTTATCTCATCTTCCCCTTTTCCCCAGTGTCAACTTCACGGTCGTATGACTGCTGCACTGGAGTTTGGAAGCGATGTAATGGGCTGCGTGCAGTCTGGACGGACAGAGACGGGTGGAGCGACCGGGAGGGCGTGAATTCAACAGAAGGAAATACTGCCGGAGACCCGACGCGTCGGGAGAAGAGGAGAAACTAAAACAAATAAATGAAAAAGGTAGGCAAAGTACGTCAGCTCTAAAGGTTTTCAAGAAGGAACGAAAATCCACCTGTCAGTTCCTCAGTAACCTTTGGCACCGGCGTTCAGTCCTTCTCCCGGCCTCTTCAGACGTGCCGCCGAGTCGCGTCGATGGGGGAAATAATTAGTCCAGTCGGTGCTTAACTGCTCAGGCGGAGGTGGAAGCAGCCAGAGGTGTCGAGGAGCAGGAGTGAAGACCCGCGCATTAACCACCTGCGAGAAGCCGCTGCGCCGAGGAGAGACGCGGCTCCTCGGGGGCGGCCTCAGATCGATGGAGAAGGTGCCGCGTACATCTCAATGGGGCGGCGGTTCACAAACTGTGTTTTAATTAAAGGGATTTAAAGCTTCCTTTCGGCTCCGAGCACACAGGAATTCAAATGGATCGGGGGGCTGTTTCTCAAACCGGTTTCACTTCGTGGAAATGGGAGAAAGTGTTGCACCACCGTCACCCCGGTAAGCATGTTAACAAAACATTATTTTGCGCTGGTTTTTGCATTCTTTAAATCCCCGGGTCTGAATTTGACCTCGATTCTGGCCTTTTGCGGCACATGGCAGTAAACGACAGGGTAGCCGCTGGCATATTGGCTACAGCTACTGCCTTTGGACCCGAATCCCACCTCCCGCTGCCCCCCAAACGCGAGGTACTTACCCTCAATTGCTTGCGTGGAAACTACTGAGCTGTGTAAGCAAACCCTAAGTCGCTTTGGAAGAAAGCATCGGCTAAATGAGCAAACGTAACGTAAATCTCTCTAATCGCTATATTTCCGAATTCACAAGGGGAATCCGCAGTTTCTCAGCTTCTGCAGCAGTTTCCTCAAAGATGGGCTGTAACTGGCTGAAAGGGCTCTTCTCCGGGGGGAGATGAAGCCATTTATCACATGCTGATTAAACACGTCGCTCTGATGTATGGCAGCCGGGCCTGTGTACACACAAAGAAGGCTGACTGCGTTTTATTGGCGCTACAAGTAAACCTTTCTCATTCGGGCTAATCTCATTTCCCCTGGTAATGTGATACTCAACTGTGCTCGGTCGAAAAAGGAACCGTTGAATCGCGGTGTCGCACCCTTTACATACGCCTTTCTCGCCGTTTCCCGTCTGTCAAGTCGAGCCTTTACGAGGCCTGGCGTCGACAGCGGGGTCCTTCGGAAGTGAGACAGACTGTTAACGCAAGACAAACCTTCACGCCAGCTTAGGGCCGCCTCGCAGACCACCGTAGACAAGGCAACTCTCCAGCAGGGCGGGTCAGTTGACCTTTGAACCTGGATCGACACGCCCGTCCTACTCGCCACAGCTGGGCTCAGTTGCGAGCGGTAAGAAGGGCTCGGCGGCGACCCGTCACTTTGAACAGGAATTAAGCCGCCAGAAGAACCCAAGTGAAATTAAAAGCATCGTGTGGTGGTGGAATTCCAACGACGCGTGTTAATCCTTTAATCCTGTGTCTGACACAAACGGCGGGACTGTTTTCCGTCCTCTCGCCGCTAAACTTCGTGATCGAAAGGGCTGGTCGTTCGCGACGGCAAACACCTCACACGGCGGCTCCTCTGCTGCCTTCGCCGGGTCGGATATTCGATGCCTCCGATAGCATCTGCAAACGCAAACGTTACTGTCGCCGCGTCGTCACCCCGCCTTTGGTTCCAGCCCAGCGTCGACACATCGAGTGTGTCCGGCCGCCGCGGCGAGACTGTAGGAATCTGGAATGGGTTCCGCCAACGGTCACGCGTGTCTTCGAGGGGAAAGAAGAAAACGCGCCACTTACTTGATGAGGTCACCTTCCAGGCCGATCACTCTCTTGATGATCTTCTGCTGGGGGTTCTTCGGGGACCTGGAAACACAATGGAGTGAGAAGAGGCGTCTTTGGTGTCACGTAAGAAAGACTGATAGTGGATGAGCTGCGAAGAGGGGTCAGTGTGGCCACACAAGGATGCGGGGGTTCACCAAGTGGCCAAGGTTCAAATCCCAGCAAGGCCATGTTGCTGTAACCTTCTAATGGGATTGATGTGCAGCATGAGTGAAAATCCCTGTCGGCCTTTGTTTACACAGTATATTGCTGTGCTGTTGACCTCATTCAAGTTCACAATGGGGGCATCAAGGCTAGAATTCCATTCTGAATGTTATGTCAGAAAGTTGTTTGTTGGCTTCAGCTTAGCATTGAGTACCACCACCCCCCAGCAGCTGCTCGGTAAACTGTCCTCACTGAGTCTGAACTCCCCTGCGCAACTGGATCCTGCACCACCATCCTGAACACTGATGCAGATGAGAACCATCACTAGGACCTCACTACCCACCATCCAGACCACCAATAAACAAGGACAGTCCAGAAAATCACCAGAGACCCCCCACCAACATCTGTTTTGACCACTGCCATTTGGGAGACGCTGTTGCAGCCTGAAGACCAAAACTGCCAGGATCAACTTCCTACCACAGACTATCAGGCTGCTCAGCTTTGACATCTCAGACCCCATCACCTCCACCACCACTGACCACCACCGCTTTTGTGTATGCTTGTGCATTTTGTATTTATTACCTGTCTGTACTTGTTTATACTACTGCACTTCTTACAACTTCACTTTAACTTGTATTATCTTTTCACGATCGTTCTTTAACTTTTTGTCCTTGACTTCTTCCCCCTCTTCCGTGCACCGTGGACCCTTGTGTACCTGCTGCATAAGTTGCTTTGGATAAAGGCTTCGGCCGAATACAGCAAAACAGCGCGGAAGGTTGTGACCACAGTGACAGGGCCCGCATCCCACCCATGTCCAAGGAGAAGCCGGTACATGGCTCTGATGGAGAGCAGCCCTGCAAGCTGGACAACATCGAGCTTCTCAGCGATCGAGAACCTCAGAAAACCTTCCGGCTGCCAGTCTTTGTCCTTTGATCGCCGGATTTCCTGCTGCCTCAACGGCGAGCAAGAACAAAAGGTTCCGCCCCGCTCCACGATCCCCACTATCTTCTGTGGCCGAGCCGCTGGGTTTTCCTCAGTGAAAACAAAATAAAAAGGAAATGCATGTTTGTTAACAGATGTGTGCAACATCGCTGTGAGACCACTTGGCTCCTAAAGGTTGATTTACGATGCTGTCAGAGGTAATAAACAGCGAGTGCCTGGGGAAGACCAGCTTTCTTCCGTCAGGGAAATTTACGACAATATTATCAGCGAATTTCTTATTTGAAACACGCAAACACGAGACGCAGCATCATTCATCTGCGGAACGCCTCACGGCAGAAGGTTTCTGCGTGAAGAAGCCCTTTCCGTCTTGACCAGAGAGCCCTCTCGCCAAAAGATATGCGGGAAAATTACCCAACACGTGCTTCTCGAATCAATTTCACCACGGCTGACCGTGTCACGTTCTCGCCCACGTTTGTTTCACCTCCACAGCAGCTATTAGGTGAGCATTTTATAAACTGTTCAAGCTCCACCCTGAAGCGAAGAGTCATGGGGGGCCGTCTTAGACCTGCCCCTTCTATCAACACCTCCTTGCATCTCCGCTCCGCGAAGGATCCAAAAGATGCCGGCAGGCGGTCGGCTCCACTTCAGCGCGGCAGAAAATAAAAGGAGCAACTGGCACAGAAATGAAATGACACAAATAGACCAGTTTGTCGCTCGGCCCCCAGACAGGCGTGGAAATAGGTGCCGTGATTTGGACAGAGCGGCTGCGGTCTTTTCATCTTCTCCGCAGACGAAGGGGCAGCTCCCCCAAACCGACCCGTTCTGCCGCTTTCCTGGCAGTTGTTGGAATCGCCGTGTTTGTTTCCAGGCTCCCGGAAGCCGTTCGCTGCCACACGGGTCCGATTCGATCGGTGAAATTAAGCTAGAAAGCGGGAAAAGGGTCCCTAGCAAACAGCTGGCTGTATGGAGTCGGTCCCCCGCCGCCAGCGATTCGCCTCGGTCTCTACTGCTCCAGTCCTGGCACCTGACGCCATAAATTGGCTTGCGGGACCCAGGGGTTAAAACAGTGAACCTGTCTTTCCAGATAAAAACAACAACAGCAGCACGGAAAAAAATACCGATCCTGAGACAGAGCGGCGGAGCCGCCGCCGATCCCCAGGGCCTTTCGGCACGGCCGACACCTCCAAAGGACGCGTTTCCCCGTGCCGCCCCCGTGCCCGCGTGCGTCCCCCCCGTCCGCAGATGAAGAAGCTTTCCTGACCCCTCAAACGGGCCCCCTGCTGCTCGGCCGCTCGGCCACGACCTTCACGGGCCGGTGTTCATCGCCCCGACTCCCCCCCGGTGTACACCAGAGCTGCCACCCGGCTCCTTTCACCCCCCGCCAACAGGATTAAACGCCCTGCGATGCCGGCGCTGTCTGTTACGTGCCGGTTCGGAATGCGTTCTCAGTGTTAAAAAATAATAAAACCCGGTAGGTGGAAAAGTTCCAGGTCCTCGGATGTAAAATTAAATGAGTCATTTTTGGGTAATTCTCTGCTTGCTTCGCTGGGTAGCCGCCAGCTCTTCTGTTATCTCGGCAGCGTGAGAAAGGCCTTTGTGAAGGACTGCGCGTGGTTATCATCCCAAGCACAACGCAGGCAGCGCAGACACACAGTCGCCCCATTACCCCCATTACCCTGTACCAGAAGGTGAACTGGTAGCCCCTGGGGGGCGACCCTGTCACCACAAGTGAACAGGTGGCCCTGGAAGAGGGACGAATACCAGTTCGTCGCGTTTAGAGTCCCGACTTTCAGCCATTTCGCTGTCATCGACCACGTTTGACTTCCTCTAAGACACAGTCCTTCGAGTCGGAATATCAAACTGCTAAATGTCAGGTTAGCGGCGGAGGTGAGATGTTCAGCCAACATTTCCGCAGCTTGTCGAACAAAGCAGTCAAACGTGACGTTAATTTCCCCCTCATCTCGATTTGTTGCCGCGTTTCCATTCCTCAGGTATAACTGAGCAGTCGCAAAGCAGGTTTTCAGCAAACGTCTCGAGACAGGGGGCTTCTCGCGTTCCAGTGAAGCCGCATAACTTCTCCATTTTTGCTTTGTGTGGCCCATTTCATTCCTGATACGCTGCACTATGTCCAAAACAAGCTGCCCACCTACGTGTTGGCTCTTCAGCATCAGTGTTTTTCACCCTGCCTACATCGGGAAGATTATCTGCCAGTAGATCCCTCTGTGTGGTAACTAGTGCTAATGGTGTGTGTCTATTTGTGATCCACCAAACTTTTGGTTTGCTATTTTGGCCCAAGCTGTGGAGAGTCTGGGACAGCTGGAGGAAGTCCAGCTCTGTTTCGATGGGCCTTATGCCATCTCTGCCTTTGGATCTCTGCAGAACAGGTGCACATCAGTAGACCAGGTGGCCCAGCTGTTGTTGAGAAGAAGCAACTTCTGACATCGTTCCACAGCAGCCCACCACCACAGCTGCTGCTTCTGCTGCAAAAAGTGTTTGTTTCGGGTTGGACTTCTCCACCGCTCCACCACCTGCCACCGCAACTCAGCGACTGCGGTAGCAGTTCACCGAACAGGAACGCGAGGCAAGCGAAACGCAGCAGTGAAGGTCAGCAGCAGGGAGCAAAGAGGAGCAAAGAGGTTCGAGCTGCGCTGTGGGGTTCTGCTGAACCTCAGGCTCCCGTGGCTGGGATCAACCCGGGGTTTCGGCTACTGAACGAGCGGCCAAGGGGGTGTGGCGAAGTCGTGACACGGGTCGCCAAACGGGGGCTAAAGGTTCATTCAACTGTTCGCGTGTTGGGGATTTTTGCAGGGTCTTACAGCAGGAGGAGGGACTCGACCCTGAGGCTTTGGGCAGACAGGCGGCCGCTACGCCTTGCTTTAGAGCTGAACCCCAGCACAGCACGCACTCCCACGATTCAGTGTTCCCGAAGAGACGGAACGGATGGGGGTAACAGGTGGGCTGGGTGTAGAAGCTGGGTTTGAAAAAAAAAAAAACTCACATTGCTCATCGCCTTGCAGAGAGGAGTCGACTAAATAACATTCAGTGGCATTTGTGGATCACACTCCTTACGCTCTTCCCGTTTGCACACCCAAGGGTCCAGGAGCAGCGCCCCTCCCAGACGTCTGCTCACAGGTTTCTCTTCTCCACCTTCTTGACCCCCTGGGACACATCTGCTGGGTCGGCCTCACTCCACAGTGAGTAGCTTCATTTTCACAGGCGGCAGGCCATATTGTTTCCCACGTAACTGGACCCCTGCCTCCCGCCGTCGTCTTCACAGGAGCCGGGCTTCTCCAGGTGGCGGACATGGTGTAATGGGGGTACGACGGCAGCGCGAGGTGGGCGAAGCGGATTGCGGTCGCAACTAACACGGCGGCCTCGGGTGTCCGAGCGCCTCTGGCTGGAGGGCGGCGTTCTCGCCCAACCTGGGTACCCTGGATCAACCGGGGCCGCGAGGGCCCCCTGTCTGCAAAGCCAAGGCGGGGGAAACGGTGGACCCCCTCCGCCCGTGTCGCTCTGAGATGTGACCCCCCTCGGGTGAAAACACATCAAATGAGAAAGGCTGCGCTTCAAAGTCTGGTCCGCAGGAGGAAATAAAGGACGCGGCTTTCATGTTTGATCCGAACGTTAGACTCGGCGACCGCTGCTCAGCCGACTGCTGTAATTCAACGTGCGATTTAGCTTTCAGGAGGGACGTAAACTCCGTTCGGGTTTATTAGAACGTTGCGGCAGAAGCTTCTCTGATGCGTCACCAAAATATACAGTTGTTGATTCTTTTGATCGATTCTCGGGCCCTTTGAAGGGCGCGTGATCCGCAGATCAACACCCTTAGTAGACGGCGTTGCTCGGCCGCCGAAAAATTAGCACATCTATTACGGGGAAACGTGTCCACCGTCTACCGTAGGTCTGTGGTCTTATTTAAATTTCACTCGGCGTCAGGATGTGCAGATCGAGAGCAAAAGGGAAGAAGACAATACGGGAGAGAACACAGAAAAATAAGAACTTTGAAAGGACGAAATGCGCCTTACAGAAGACGCCTGCGTTTGGTCACATTAAATTTGTAGAGCAACCCACACGAAGACCACCTTGAGCTTCAGCGAGACTTCCATACCCACAGGGGTCTGGAACCCATTCATAATTCATCCCGGTAGCCGGCAACACGATTTCATCAGAGGGTTTGTGAAAGCAGCAAGCAAACTGCTCATATCGAATTGAGCAGCATACAAGAGGCGAGGGCCACGGACACGGATTTAATTACGGAGCCAAAAAGCGAAGTTGAGCCGACGCCACCGCGCCGCTCGGGTTCGGATCGCTGCTGCCGGCCAGGACGGGGTACAATATTTCATTATCCTGGTATAACAGGCAGCTCATCGTGTTGTTAAGCCAGGAGACCCTGGTGTTGCGCATTTGGCCATCCGTGTCCAGCCATTAATAACTTGGAACCTGCCAGGGTGAATATGGGCAGCACAAGAGGTAAAATGTCTTCATCGGGTCGGACACGGCTGACAAAAACAAGGGTGCGATTAAGTAAGACGAGTGAATAGCTTTTAAACGTGTTTGGTCCAGTTTCCAGGGAGACATCTGTAGTCTTCTGGCTCCAGCGTGTCTGAGACGAGGTTCCCGACCGAGTCGAGCCCAGCGAGTGATTGACAGGCCGGCCGCCATTCACACGCCCCGGCTTGGAAGAGAAGGCTGCGGTTCGCCCAGAATTCAAGTTCACAAACTCACAAAATTCCCAAAATGTCAAATTTACACCGATGGAGTCGAGCAGAATACGGAAAGTCGGGCCCCGCAGGCATCCGATGAAGAAGAGCACCTGCCCGGCGCAGACCTGCCAGACGCGCCGTCTCTCGGCCGGGGGACACCGATGCCATATATCTAAAACTAATATGCGTCCTTGAGGACCACAGAGAATTCATCCCCTGGACTGATAGCCTGCTTCTGCCATCCATCTCCCTGGAAGCACACAGGCCTCCGTTCTTCCATGAAACGCAGTTCCCTCAGCTTCCGTGGTGCCGTTTCGCACCTTCACACATTTCTCCGAAGGCGGCGTCCATTTCTGGAGCGAAGTGCTCGTGTTCGAAAGCAGGGATCCGTTCTTGGACTGACCACCACGGTCACCACCGGTGCGGTTCGCCCGAGGTTGTCCTCCTCCTGCGCTTCCCGTCCCCTTGGTTCCTTCAAAGAGTGCAGCTGCAAGTGGGACGGGACCAAAAGGCGAGCGTGGAACAAAAAGGTGGCGTTAATGTGCGGCCCGATCCAGCTGCGCTCACTCGGCAGGCTGAGGTAGGACCCCGGAGAAGACGCTGACACAAACGGTCCTGCTAAGAAAGTTTCCCTTATTACATAATAATCGCTGGAACATAGATCACTTCCACTCTTTAGGTGTGGAAACGCGCTTCTTAATAAGCCGCATAAATTTACACCCGACTGCAAACTCTTGGCCAGTTATTCGCTTCTGTTTCCTCAAGTCGTCCACATGCTGCAGAAGAGGGGTGTGCCGAGCGGTTAAGGAACCATAACAGAGAAAACCAGCTCTTGCAGCCTTGGAACTCTTGACCCAAGTTGGGGGGAAAAGTGCATTTTTTCCTGACATTTGGGGATGTGCCGGTTGTGATGCCAGGTGACAACTGCTGCCTTAAAAGCGCATTACCAAACCTCTGAGCTGGCTTGACTTCTGGGGGACGCGAACGGAAAGTTCCGGTAGAAATGGCCCCGCTCACTTTACGCCGCCCAGCCGCTCCTTTGAAACTTTTGCATTTGTTGGAAAGAGGAAGGGAGAACGTCGGCATCCGGCTCGTACCGTCTCAGCGACAGCGACAATAGCGGAGCCACAAACCGACTGCGGCTGCGTCTGGCTTATCGGTTATTTCACGGTAACTGACAGGCGCGGCTCACGCGTCACGGAGCTTTGGGTGTCGTATGGTGATAATTCTGCTGCGGCGACAGATGGAAAACACCCGCTTCGATCGCCGTAACTGCATCCAAACACGCGTTTCCACACGGGACCTGGATGAGGCGCGAGTCAACCTCGTGTCGTAACTGAAAGCAAACCAAACAGGAAACCGGCAAGTTGTCGCCGCCGGAGCAGAAAGGCCGACTTTGCGGTTTCTTCGGGTCGCCGTGTACGAGGTTTATGCGCAGAAAGCGCGTTATCGTGTCCATCAGCAGCCGTTTTTGCCGGGCGCAGGAGATGCGAGGCGAAGTGACATTTGCGCTCGCCACCTAAATGGCCTTCCGAGCTCGACAGACCCGCGGCGCCGCGTGGCTCCATCTTTCGCCGCTCGGGACGGATTTCCTCACCTCTCCGCTGACGTTACCGGAAATTCCGGCATTCGACAAAAAGTCTACAAACCGTACCTGTCACGTCAGCCTCGCTTCTACGGGACGGACGTCGCCACGCGGAAGCCTCCCGCCAGCATAACTGTCAAGCCATCGGTGTCTCTTCTTATACGCTGGACACTCTGGAGGATGGATTCCGCTCCCAATTCCCACGCCGGTCCTGTTCTAAACTGTTCGTCTCAAGCTGTTGAAATGCTGGCCTTAAAACAACAAGATAATTTCCTCCGCATTCCCGGCGAAACATTTATAACCGTGGAAATCAAGCTCATAAATTGTTCTGTCAGCTGAGCCCTTGCTGAGGCCGCGAGGACGGCAGAAACGCACCGGGAAGCATTTGCTAGTCTTCGCACGTCTCGCAGCGCGAGTTACGGCGACGGCACGCAGGTGGGATTTACACACGTTTTTCGCAGCAGGTGCGGCTGGTCTAAATGAACCACGTGGGGTGGGGAAGGAGGAAAAAAATCACGCTGACGGTTTGGACGGCATGGAGATCCGTCCACCTGTTCGCCAGGTTTCAGACCCGCGCGGGAGGCCGGCGGTACCCATGTCTTTGTGGGCCTGCCGGGCTCCATAACAATAAGGTTGTCGATTATTTTCCTCCGTGAAAATACAAGCGCAGCACCGGCCGTATCGCAGTAAACAACCGAGCGGCTGACCCCCCACGGAGCCGCGCCGACGAAGCCGAACGTCCGGCTTCCGGACAGCTGCCGGTCAAATGGGCACCGTGACGGCCGGCGACGGTATTTTTGTCACAAACAACCTTCATCGTCACTTGCAGTCCAAAAACGGGGACTCTTGTTCTAACATAAACAGGTATTAATTCTTCTATTTCACTCTCTCACCCCCCCAACCCCAAAAGCTTTAGTAATCGAGGGATGTGACAATTTGACAGGCAGGTGCTGCCACCCAATCAGATGCCAGCATCTCTAAGCCCTCCTCCTCGCATCTGGGAAGCTATTGGCTCTTCTCTGGGGAGGGGGGGGCGGAGCATCTGCTGGGTTTTTAATGAGCGCCGAGCAGACGGCCCCGTGTCAATGTGACAGCTTCTCGGGTGGGCGACACGCTGCTGTCTGCGCTGCGGAGGAGGAGGAGGAGGAGGAGGAGGAGGAAGAGACGTGGAATAAGACAGTACTTGCAGTGTTTCTCCGCTCCTCGGTACACGCTGCCACTTGGCTGAGGCTGGGCAGCGCTTGGCAGATCGGGGGGAGAGAGAGAGAGAGAGAGAGAGAGGGAGAGAGAGAGAGAGAGGGAGAGAGAGGGAGAGGGAGAGAGAGGGAGGGAGGGAGGGAGAGATGCATCTTGCGCTCTCGTCCACACGAGCAGCCGACGCAGGAGCGGCGCACTGACCGCGGCTCCCCCGCTTCGCCCAAATGGAATAGCGCGGCGCCGCGTACGCCGGGGACCTCTCTCCGCCCGACGCCGGTGAGTTCCGTCTTTTCCTCCTGCCTTAGCGTGTGTCTGTCCCGCCGCAGCACTGCAGCTGTTCCGCCGCTTCGCAGACCCCACAGTCTGCATTCAGATGAGCCCCCGCGGGTCTCGTTCCTCTCACCTGCCCCGGCTTCGCCTCGGCTTCCGGCCGTACCAAACGGCGATTCCGGGCTGGGGTGGGTGGGGGGGGGGGGGTTATGCGCTTCCCTGACCCTTGGCAGTTGAGAGCGCTGTGGAGACCTGCAGCTCTAAACTTGAGCAGGGTTTCAACTTGACCGTCGTCCCGGGCTGCTGGTTCCTGGTGGTCGGACATCGACGGTCCGCGGTTGACCTCGGCAAACCCCGCCGCCGCCTCTCGACGCCTCTGTTTTTCTGGCCCTTTCTCATCCTGTTTTGTTTACGCCGTCTCCCGCCTCCGGGGTTCCTCCACTGAGCTCCTTCACAGCTCCCGTCTGCGGGCGACGGGGGTCAACGCGGGTCGACAGCTACCGCACTGGTCCGCCACAGGAACCTGCCCAAACTGCCGGCAAGTGGAAATTTCCGGCAGGATACATCACAGTCCACACCTGTCTGTTTGCGCCACGGCTCACGTAGTTACCGACTCGTGCTAAACGCATCAATAAACAAAGAGCCTGTGAACAGAGGGCTGCAGGGGGGGAAGGCAGGTCCTGCGGGGGTCCTCACAGTGGCCGGGGAGAGATTCGAGGCAGCAGCTTGGCCTGGAAGGGCCCGCGTTTAGATCCCTCCATCCGAACTGATGAAAATTACCCAGCCGTGTAAATAATTATCATGTCGGTTTGGCGGAAGGCACCGGCTGAAGGAGTAAATGTAGAGGGCAAACTGAGCGTGAACCCAGGTGACCTCATCCTTCCGTCTCGATGCATTTCGGAATCGCTCGACGAGCTTCCCGAAGCGTCTTTGCGAGCGAGGTGGGCGGGTAGCCGAGCTCCACGGTGCCACCGGGCGCCGCTTAATTCCGGTGACCTTTGTGAGCGGTGACGATAAAGCCGCGCGGCGGCTCCATTCGATTTCCTCTCCGCAAAACGAATGAACTCGACCGCAAAGAAAATGAACATCGCGCCGCAATTTGCTTTCGGCAGGAACACTTATGAAAAATTGAAAGCTGGGTGACACCGGCGCACAGAACCAGGAGATGTGCTGCTCTCTGATATGCTTTGCCACCGCGGGCCTTCGGTGACACGCCGGACCGCGCAGGACAGGCGGCCTGGTCACCGCGACCCCCGGCGGAGGGCCAAGGGGGTGTGGCGAAGTCGTGACACGGGTCGCCAAACGGGGGCTAAAGGTTCATTCAACTGTTCGCGTGATGAAAGTGACTTGCGGTGATTGTGCCTCCCATTTGGGGATTTTTGCAGGGTCTTACAGCAGGAGGAGGGACTCGACCCTGAGGCTTTGGGCAGACAGGCGGCCGCTACGCCTTGCTTTAGAGCTGAACCCCAGCACAGCACGCACTCCCACGATTCAGTGTTCCCGAAGAGACGGAACGGATGGGGGTAACAGGTGGGCTGGGTGTAGAAGCTGGGTTTGAAAAAAAAAAACTCACATTGCTCATCGCCTTGCAGAGAGGAGTCGACTAAATAACATCTAACGGCAAAATTACAGTTGTTTCAGCGACCCGCTCGGACTTGAGAGGCGGCGTCAAACGTAAATGACGGTAATCGCGGTAAAGTTCCCGCTAACTGCACTACGGGTCCCTGCGGGGTGAGCGGAGGAGGGCCGAGCGGCGGAGGAGCACGCGACCCCCTCCGGCGGCACCGCGGTACAGACAGCCTGCCAAGCGGCAAACAAATCTCCATCGGTCGAAGCCTGATTCCACCTGAATGCAGGGGCTTGTTCCCAGAAGACCCCCCGCGCTGTGAGCCGCTCGCTCGTCCGTCACGCAAACAGGAGCGGCACCTGCGGATTAAACTCGCCGACGGAGAAACTAGCTTATTTATGTAACAGTTTGGCGAGGATCACCACCGGGGGGCGGGATCAATGAGCAGGCAGGCGGGTAAGGGGGGGGGGGGGGATGAATGACCCCAGAGCCTAAAGCTGCAGACTGCTGACATTTCGCTCTTCGATTCCCAATCCGCTGTCAGTCCTGTAATTTGTGAGCAGGGCAGGGTGATCCAGGTGGCGGGGGGTCCCGGAAGCCTTCAACGTGGATTTTCATTAGCAGTGCACCATGTGACCCCCCCAACCCCACCCCTCAACGGCTGCTTAATGAACTTTGCTTCACCCCTGTGAGGTGGGAGAGAGAAACCCCTAAATGATAAATTAGTGGTGCAAGGACTCTGTGTGTGTGTGTGTGTGTGTGTGGGCGCTGGGGGGGTACAGCACAAGTTGACGCTCATGTTGGCACCTAACCCCGCCTGCCATCTGCCTGCCACCTCCCCGCCTTCCCGATCTTCCGCAACCTCAGATGATCCACTATCGGAGCCGCAGGCTGGAATTCCACAGCAGCCCCCCGGCCGCCACGCTTCAAACCGTGGACGAGCAGCGTTTCAGGAGAGGCGTGACTGCGGCGCCACGAGGAGGATGGAAGCCCCCGTTTGCTTTTCAGGCCCTTTGGGAGAAACGGCATTAATTTAGACAAAATGGCATCGCGGTGCCTGTGTAGAAAGACAAAGCGGAGCCTGTCGGTCGCTTTACTCGCGAGCTCAGGGGCTCACACACTTTTTACTGTCTCGCGCCTTCGTTCCTCAGCATGTGGAAATCAGCGCAGGGGTCTGGAATCGGGGTAGAAGTTACGGTGAGGAACGTGCCGGCAGCCGGCCGGACTCACTGCCTCCTCCTATAAACTTGTTTACCGCATGTCTCTGTAAAAGGAGCCGGTTATGCGTCCGCCTGATTTTACGCTGGTCAAACGCTTGTCGTCATTGTAAACCCCCTCCCGGTTAACCCGTCGCCTGCCACACTCGTTCAGACAGGTAAAGTCCAGTGACTCCGACGCGCTCCCAGCAGCACAGACGCCCTTCGACGTCGCTGTGCGTCGGTGACACCTTAAGGATGGGGCGCCAGCCAAAAGTACAAGTGACGGTAAACATATGATGTTGAGCATTTCACTTTCGCCCCAGACACACCGCCGGCCCGCGCTGCCAGCTACCATTATCCGCGCGTCACGCAGCCGACGTATTCGTCCAAAGAAACTTACGGTAAACAGACAGGTTTATATTATTTAACGCTCGAGAATAATAAACACACAGAGCGATTAGCTGTTTGCACGGCGTCTCATCGCTTCACATGACAGTCCTGGAAAGGCCCGGCGCTTTGCATCTTTTTAACGTTAAACAAGTGCTAACAATGGCGGCAAACGGCTTAAGGGCCTCTGACATAATGGATTTCTCGGTTTTCCTCTCACGTCACCCGTTGCCATAATCTTTAGTCACTGACCGTGGGATGCAGTCACAGAGCGTCACGTCTCTCGCCCTGCGACGCCACGCTTTGCACGCGGCGGGTCGTGCCAACGCCATGTTGTTTTCCCAGGTTTACATCCCGGACGGGACGCCCGTCCACTGCTGGAGTCTCGATCCGTTCCCTTGGCCCCGCACATTATCACGGGGCGCCTACGGAGCGGTCGGGAGGTTTGAGGCGGACGTGTCCGGCGCTGGGTTTCGACAGGTCAAGGTTCGGGATTCGTCACCTGCGTGACGATGGGATTTGAGCCCAGATAGATGTTACCTTCACGGGGGCGGGGGAGGGAAGACGGCCGCTTCGCTGCACGGTGACCCCGGATAGCTCTCCGGCCCCCACCGCCCCCAACCTCAGGGCCTCGAACCAAACGCCGGAGACGCGGTCCCGGGTGAGAACTCGCCGCCTGAAATCTCACACGTAAACAAACACGAAACGCCGCTATTGCGGAATCGCCGCTGCAGCATCGAGGACGTGTGTTACGTTTCATTATCACACGGTCTCACGTTTTCTCTGTAAACCGCAAAGCGGAGCACAGCGGCAGCGTGAGGTTTGTCGGTTTTACCCTTTTGTTTGTTACACACGGCTCTCCAACGCACTCTTGCCGGGCGTCTTTCTCCGACCCGCAGCAGGATCTCCCGATCGGAGTCGACATGCCTGCCGAAACGCATCGGAGGCGGCGACTTCTGGCCGTCGGGCCCACCGGAGGAGCCGCCCGTTTCATCGGCGTTTTAATAACTGCGCTAAGCCGTAAAAAGGGGACGTAGACGTACATAAAAGCACTCGCCACGCGTCTCTCCTCCTGACCCTCATTTAAGAGCACAGCAGATGCTTGCACAGCTAATGAAGGCAAACAAAGCAAACAAACCCACTTTTTAGCGTTTCTCTGGAGCCGCCTGGCCCGCTATTCAAATTAACTGAACCCGATTGGGTGAAGATGAAACATGCAGCTTGGCAATTTTGGACTTATTTAGAGATCAAAACGACGTACCGATATACATTTCAGAATTTATTTGCATCAAGGAATCTGTGCCTTAGACTTTTCGTTACGCAGCCTGGCTGAGGGCGCTGAGACGGCAGTGGGAGGGAACTAAATTAGACGCCCATCTGGTGCCGGAGTTTACCTGCTAAAGGCAGCAGGGGGATCTGACGGGTAGATCCACGAATGAAGTCGGCGCTTTTACCGTGAGTAAAAACGGAGCTCGGAAGTCTGCTTAGATGACCTCTGCGTGGCGCGTCAAACGCGCCGAAACACGCAGTAACTCCCTTCGTTCGTGGTGAAAACCGTAGGGGTTTGGACTCGGGCCACGGGAGACAAGCGGCGCCTCAGACCCGACGCTCGCGCGGGGTGCCGGACGACCCCCCGCTTCACAGGGTGACTGGTGCAGGACATTCGGGCTGCAAAGACCCCGAAGTTTCCAGGCGTCTTGTGCAGCACGACGGGTATCCGGTGACGGCCGGCGGACGTTCCGATTTAGGTGTTAAAACCGCAGAAACGGCCGCCCAGAAGCGCAGACAAGTCACGTCGTGACATTTTTCAAATGAGCGCCCAAAAAGATCCCGCGATGTTTTCATGCCCAGTGGCTGTCGTGACAGTTACGTGCCAATCCTTCGAAGAAGAGTTCGCTCAAGCGCCAAGCGTTCCAAATTCACAATCCAAAGGTGACCAAAGGTGACGTCGCCGCGTCTGTTTTTGCTCACGTCAGGTAGATTTGAATTGACGGCCTTTTCTTTTCCTCTCTTTTCTCCAGACGGAAATGTACGACGATGAGAACGATGGTGGATAATGGCTCCAGATAAAGAACTCCATCCATGACGGGAAGACTCACGCACGCCTCCAAGTGCTGGTTTTTTCTGCCTTGTCCACCGGAGGAGATCCTGACTTTGCAGTGCACCCGGGGCGCATGACCACCCCGGTCGAGCCTGTGGACCTCCAACTCCCCTCAGCCAAGGACAACGCGGTGACTGGTCAGAGTCGCTGGGCCTCCTTGTGACAGCTGCGAATGGACGGTCATTTGTAAAGTGTAACAGTGTTAACGGGCGGATCTCCTCAAGGACCGGTTGCAAACGGAGGGGAACGGGGCCAAGATGAAGGACTGGTCGCTGCAGGCGTGCTTCCTAATGGGCCTGGCTGTGGCTGCCACCGTTGGGCCTGACCAGGAGAAGGACGACTGCCCCGCATCGTGCGTGTGTGAGGTGAGGGCCTGGTTCTCCCCGAGTTCCGTGTACATGGAAACACTCACGGTGGACTGCAATGACTTGGGACTCGTTACTCTGCCGGAGAAACTTCCCGCTGGCACGCAGGTCTTACTGCTGCAGATGAACAACATCTCCAAGGTCGAGAGGCCTTTGGATTACCTGGCCAACATCACAGAGATAGACATATCTCAGAACAATCTCTCCTCAATGAGCAACATCAGTCTGGGAAACCTCTCCCAGCTGCTCTCCCTCCACGCAGAAGAGAACTGGATAGCAGCCCTGCCTGACGGCTGCCTCGCCCAGCTGACCAATCTCCAGGAGCTCTACGTGAACCACAACCTGATCTCCTTCATTGCGCCCAGGGCCTTTCTTGGGCTACGCAATCTGCTGCGACTCCATCTCAACTCCAACCGGCTGCAGGCCGTCGGCCCCCAGTGGTTCGAAGACACGCCGCAACTGGAGGTCCTGATGATCGGAGAGAACCCAATCATCCAAATCCAAGATATGAACTTTAAGCCGCTTATCAGTCTCCGCAGTCTGGTTCTGGCCAGAATGAATTTGTCGGAAATACCCGATAACGCTCTGGTCGGTCTCGATCGGCTGGAGAGCATCTCATTTTATGACAACATGTTCGCTAAAGTGCCCTGCAGTGCCCTCAGGAAGGTCCCGAGCTTGAAGTTTCTGGATCTTAACAAGAACCCCATTCAGAGGATACAAAGGGGGGACTTTGTGGACCTGCTCCACTTGAACGAGCTCGGCATAAACAGCATGCCTGAGCTGGTCTCCATTGACGCCTTTGCCATGAGTAACCTCCCCGAGTTGACCAAAATAGAGGCGACCAACAACCCCAAGCTCTCCTACATCCACCCCAATGCTTTCTACAAGCTGCCGCGGCTGGAGACGCTCATGGTGAACAGCAATGCCTTGAGTGCCCTGCACCGCATTACCGTGGAGTCGCTGCCCAACCTTCGCGAGGTGAGCATGCACAGCAACCCCATCCGCTGCAACTGCGTGGTGCGCTGGATGAGCACCAACAAGACCAGCGTGCGCTTCATGGAACCCGAGTCGCTGTTCTGCGCCGGGCCGCCCGAGTACAAGGGGCAGCACGTGCGACAGGTCCACCTCCGGGAAATGATGGAGATCTGCCTACCTCTCATCTCTCCCGAGAGCCTGCCCGCCCGTGTCAGCGCTCGGCACGGGACCACCGTCTCGCTGCACTGCCGCGCCTTCGCCGAGCCGGAACCTGACATCTACTGGATCACGCCCTCCGGCGACAAGATTTTGCCCGACACCGGCACCGTTAAGTACTACATGCACCCCGAAGGCACGTTTGACATCTACGACATCACAGAACGCGAGGCGGGCCTGTACACCTGTGTCGCTCACAATGTGGTCGGAGCCGACCTTAAAAGGGTGTCGGTGCAGGTCAACGGGTACTTCCCACGTCCCGCAAACAACGCTCTGAAACTCGCTATCGCAGCCGTGGGTCCCACCTCAATCCTGCTGTCATGGAAGGCCTCCCACGGCAGTCTAACGCCGAGCATCAAGTGGTCGACTACATCGGAGTCCAGTCTTCCCAGGGTGGCATTCAAAGCTCGGGTCCCGGCCGATGTAAAAACGTACAACCTAACCCACCTGAGCCCGTCCACGTGGTACGAGGTGTGCGTAGACGTGCCCAGCGTCCACCAGAAAAACAACAGGAAATGTGTCAACGTCACCACCGGAGGTTTGGAGCTCAAGGCGAAGAGCACAGACCGCTGGGACACGGCCACCGTCACCCTGTACGGTCTGCTACTGGGCGCAGCACTGGCCGCCTGCACGCTCATCTGCGTGTCTCTACGGAGGCAGTGCGTCTGCAGAAGTTCGAGGAAAGCGCAGTCGAACGCCGGGCTGAGCCCTCTGGCTGGGCTCTACTCCCCGCTCACTAGGCCCTGGGTTTCTGGGAGGGGAACCTCTTCTGGCGTCCAAATGAGAGCCACAGTAATAGACGTGTCGAACGATGCCATATAAGAAGATCGTAGGCTTCTAGAGCACCCTGGTTCAGAAAACGGACGGGCTGCCTGGTCCAGCGGACGGCGCGAGGGGAAATGCCAAGTTTGGGCATTCTTCACCTTGATGCGGACATTGCAGAACTCCAGCAGCTCAGTTCAGGGGTCGTGCGCACACACACGCACACACACGCACACACACACACACACACACACACACACACACACACACACACACACACTCACTCGGGCTGCTGAAGGTTAAGAGCAGAGGCTTTTCCAGCAGAGCAATGAACAGTCAGGGATTCCTGATACCGCCGAATATTAGTGTGGGGTCTGGATATGTGTCAAGTGCGGAGCGGATAAAGACGGGAGGAGAGTGTTGTCTTTTACTGACTGTTAAATATGTACAGAGTAGCGGCGCTCTCTCGGGGGTCCCAGCAATACTTCCTGTGTTGTATGACATACAAAGGCAAACCAGAGACGGCAGGTCGGGTGTTTGCAACGTGGGGGGGGGGGGTCGGCTAGAAAAAAACAGAGAATATGATGTAAAATCTCTCTTCTTCAAATATACCCTTAAAATGACTGGAATTTGTGTTTTTTATTCAGAAGCGGTTAAATGCCTAGTGAACGATTAGAGACGGAGAACTACCTGAAAAATGTTCTGCTATTTCGTACGGAAGTGACCCAAACGTGCAGTTTCTATCCTTCCGGAGGATTGTAAACAAAATCAACCAACCCGCCGAACTGCCACAGGTCGGCTTTGGGACGGGAGCTGAGCCGAGGTTCCTCAGAGGACGGGTCAAGTTCGGACCTCCAGCCACTCCTTCCGTTCTGCGCACCGGCAGACAAAGGCAGCCCGGAGCCTGGCGCGGCGGGTGGACGAGAGGAGAGGGACGGAGACGGACAGGACGCCTGCGTCTCCACGCCGCGGATCGCTAATACCGTACATATGTGGTCAAAACTGTGGAAATAAAGCCAATACGCGGCGGGGGATTTAAACTGCCGAAGCGGTTGCCGTCGGTGCAGTACAGCCTGGTCACCATCGCGATGTTTAACAAGCTGTTTTATGGATTTGGACAGGTTGAGTCTAATAAAAGGGATGCAAAGGCTCTTGGTCTTTGACTCGCGGCGTAATAAAGCAGTTTTGCCTACGTCAAGTGTAAAACGCAGTCTTTGTATCGCCTCGATTGAAGCGTTTGGTGAGAAAAGTCAGGCGGCAAGTCAGTCAGACGGCAAGCAAAGCGGGAGAAAACGTCGCCGAGTCCAGGAAATCAGTAAAAATCACACACGGGACAGAGCAGAAGACGTTTCCCTTCCGTCTGTCCGTCGTTTTTCCTGGTCGCAACGAGCGGGCCGGCAGGCGGTGGAACTGCACCTTCTTCTGGGCTGTTGGCAGCGGCGAGCGAGGAGGGGAGCAGAACGCAGCCGGCCGGGCAGCAGCGAGCCACCGGCCCACGGTCGGGCGGGTAGAGCAGGGAAAGCGAGGAGGAGAGGAGATTAAACTCGTCTTCGCCCGCAGCGTCCGCGGGGCGCCTGGCCCTCGCCGCCGTGGGGCCCGTTGACTTGCGATAGCGTTATGTTGGTTTCTTTATAAATCCAATATCTCCCGAAGAGCTGATGAATGGCCGTCACAGGCGGAGCGACACACGCATTCATCAGGCACGGCGGCCCATACATCAGCCGCGGTTTCGGCGCTGCGGACGGGCCTTTTAACACGTGCCCATTTGTCAGAGCTGCCGGGAGCCGTAGAGCAGCGCGGGTCGCGCCCCCGGCCGGACCGCGGTAACGTTAACAGTAGCGAGAGAGAGAGCCGAGGCCCGGACGAAGGGAAGGGCCGCCTGTCTGTTATGGCGGGAAAAAATTCCACTCGTATCATTTTTGCCCACAATGTTTACACCGCGCAGGGGGTGGGTTCCGCACCGATCCCGCACCAGGGTGCGCTTACTGCTTCAAGACATCGCTGCGTCTCTTTAAAACTTTGCGCCGAGGTTTGAAGCACTTTGCGAGGCCAGTTTGGTGAGACATGATTTCTTTTTCTTCTTTAAGGACATTCTGTAGTGGCGTAATGAAAGGAAGACACATTTCCCATTAAAATTTACAATATTAGGGAAAAAAAGCACTTAGGGTTACGATTCATTCCGAACGGGTCTTTATCGCCATGTTTTATTGTAAGAGGGGAATTCTGAATTGCGCTGTAGCCGCTATATAAACCGCAGGTGTAAATGTCAGCTTCGGGTGCGACGGCCACTCGGGGCTCCCCGAGGGGTCCGGCTGGGTCATCGGACCGCTGCTAACCGGCCGAACGACCTTTGCCGTTTCTCTGAGAGACGGATGGGGGGGGGGGGGGGGGGGAAAAAAAAAAAAAANCCGCTGCTAACCGGCCGAACGACCTTTGCCGTTTCTCTGAGAGACGGATGGGGGGGGGGGGGTGAGTGAGAAAAAAGACAAGCGCAACACACCTCAATCCCACTTCCCATCCATCAACCCGGGCCCATCACTCATCTGCTAAAAAGCGGCGACATTGCGGTGACCTCGCCCAGACGCCAAATGCTTTCCGTTTTTAATCTCCCAATACGACTAATGCAGCCATTCTGCTAAATCTCTCATCCTGTGACATCACGTTGGAAAAATCGATGTCTTGCTGAGCTCCTCACGTGTGCCACGTTTCAGTTGTTGGCCTGTTAAGCGGCAAACGCGTGTATTTGGGTCATTGTGCAGCGCCGGCCGCTCGCAGGCCGAAAAAAAGGAGACGCCGAGATGTATTTATAATCCCGCGGTGGGATCCCGCTGGGCTTCCGACGCTCCCGTTTCCCCGGGAGGTCGAGGAGATGGGGGCCGCAGTGACATCTGCAGCACCTGGAGGCACACTCCCACAAGACACCCGACGCGTGTGCCGTCACCGGAGGGTTGTTAGTTCGAGTCCGGCGAGGGGACCGCGGGGGTCTTAATCTCAGCTCTGCTGGGTCGAGTTCCGATCGGTCCTCGAAATAAAAACTCACTATGGTGTGGCTTTCGCCGGAATAATTTTGTCCCTTTTTAACTTTAGGGACACTCAGGTGTCGCAACAAAGGTCTTCGGTTTGACGCCGTGTGTATTTTTCCCCCAGGCAAACACCACCTCTCCCCACCACACACACACATACGAGTGCAGGTGAAGCAGATGGCCTGTCCAGCAGCGGAAAAACGGCCGCGGCGGGGTAACCGAGACGGGAGGCTGGATAAAGGGCGTTTCGTCCCTCAGGAGTGACACCGTTTGTACAAACGCGCTGCCGCGGTGTGCAGGTATTATC
This sequence comes from Arapaima gigas, assembly GCA_900497675.1. Lineage (NCBI taxonomy): Eukaryota > Metazoa > Chordata > Actinopteri > Osteoglossiformes > Osteoglossidae > Arapaima > Arapaima gigas. Next base: position 795,441 of record UFQX01000282.1, read on the forward strand.
TCCCGAACCGTGGTATCGTTCTGTGTACCCAGGCTGCGCGCTTGCTGCTAACAGAATGCTAAAAACAAACCCCCCGGTGCCTGATGGCAGGAAAACCTGGCCAGAACCTCATCCAGCCACACACACACACCTAACAGGCACAACAAACGCCACACAGATCCTCCTCTCACAGGACGCGCCGGTCAGGCAAACCGTGGCTCAGTTTATTGCATCGTTCCCATTTACTAGAAAAAGCTCGGAGAATTAATGGCCGACTAGTCAGACGCCGCAGTTAATCCATCGATAATTATTATGACAACAATAATTACAACAGCGATAGCAAAAACGGGGGGCTTGAGTACCACCACCATGTGGAAATTGCCGTGTTACGTCCAACTTCATGCAGGCGAGAAGTATGAGCTAATTAAGATGCGTTTGTGTTTTCCCGCTCACAGCCCCCCCCGGGAGTTGACCTTGATGACATCTGCACAGGTTCCATAACAAAGTAATGAATGTGTCCGACCAGCAAAGGAACGCGCCTGTCCACCTCAGCAATTTCTCTGCTCCTTCCACAGTTCCGCCGGCAGCTCCCTTTGACGCGGCCGCGTGAGAAGCCGCCGGCAGCCGGGCGCCTGCTGCCCGCTGAATTACTCGCCTGTTCGCAGGACCGGGCCGAACGCGGCTCCGCAGGGTGTTCATTAGGGGGAACGTCCGCGTCACCTGGCACGGCCAAAGGGGAGCGCCGCTTCATCCATCATCCTTCCGGGGTCGACACAATATCACTGCACCAGATGCGCTGGCTAATTAAGACCATAAACCACACCACAAGGAAAACACACACACACACACACACACACACACACACACACACACACACACACACACACACACACAGTGTTTCAGGGAACAGCCATGTGGCCGGAGACTATGCTACAGGAGGGATACGGTTACCACGGCATCTGCACGGCAAGCACGGTGGCTTCAGGCTAAAGAGAGGCCGGAATACATTCACTGCCACTTTATTAGGTACACCAGGTTGGACCAGCCTGGTGGTGGGAGTGTAATAGTGAGGGGAAGGAGAATTATTTGAATGCTGCAAAGTCCCAAGGTGTCATCGTTGACCAGGTTCATTTCTCCGTGGTGAATCGATAATGGTCAGGGGCAATGTGCTGCGTCACCTGAGGGTGGTTCCACAAACACAGCACCGTGTTTAACGTAGCCGAGTGGCCTTCGCACCTCTCGCTCGTGAAAGTGACAGAGCATGTTTGGGATGAGGTGGATTGTGATGGTAGCGGAATGCTTGAGAAATAAAAAAAAAAAAAATCAACAGAAAGTGCACGAAGCTGATGAGCCACAGCAGACCAAGAAACCAGAGCTGTGTGTCCACCACCTTGCTGGAGAATTCATGCTGTTCTGGAGACAAAAGTAGTCCCATCCAACTGGTGGGTGTGCCTAATAAAGTGTCCACTGAGCGTATGTGGAAAAATAAGATCTTTGGTATGCAGATCTGCAGTCTCTCAACGGTAAAACGGTGTGTAAATCAGTTATACAGACGCTGTTCTGGAGCGACTGCAGTCCAGCCAGTGGCTGCATGCCCCACACACACACACACACACACACACACACACACACACACACACACACACACACTCTTATTGGGCTGCTTAGAGTGTCATTCCTCAAGAGTCTCCTTCTAATACTGAAATGATGCATTGCTGAGGGAGTTGGAATTACACGGTTCACACCGCTGCCAGGCTGGTGAAGCCCATGTCATCACTGCTGGATGGACGGGAGACAGCAGCCGTCTTAGGGGAGGGGCCTCCAGAGACAGAAGCTACCATGGGGGGGCCTCCAGGAACAGAGTTAGTAGCAACAGAGGGGCAGGAGGGATCCCAGAATAGACATTATTCAGCATTTGACAGGCAACTTGCATCAGGACTCTGCATCCACACACACACTGTGACAGCTGCAGGTTATGTGAGGACACACTTCCAAATATACAAACCCCCCCCCCACTGACAAGTTAAACTGCTTTGATCACTGCGCCGTCGGGGTGAGCGAATCAGCTGAAACGGGCACATTGCCGCACGTCAGGCTGACGCCCCACGTACCATTTGTCCTAATTACGACGCTGGCGTTTCGGCTGCCCCCGACGTCCGGCGCCACGTCCAGCCGCCCCCGGGAGCTACTTCCTCCACCGGTAGAACGAAAAAGAGACAAACACAGAGGTAATGTGTTTATAACCCCCACCACCAAGGGTGGTTTATGACACGCATCCACCGCGCACTCGAGCGGCGGCCAACATCAGCGGATTTACTGTCGCTGCGTCGAAGCCCTCAGTTTTGCGGCCCCTGCTCCGTCCCACCAAGGCCGGGGACGCGTGGGGCACAAACGGACGTGCTCACACTTACTAACACGCACTTCATGAGGGTCTGTCCTCTTCCTCCCGCTCCACACGGACAGGTGTCAGCGTGACACTCCGGTCAACTGTTGCCGGCCCCCAGGAGGCACCGGCGGCTGCAGGCGCACTCGTCCCAGATCCACCCAGAGACGCGTTTCAGCTGTAACGTTCAGGTTTATAATGACAAAATCTTTGCTTTTATTGCGATAAAACATTATATTCATCCATCTGTCCACCGCTTGTCCTGGTCAGGCGGCCCGGAGACGGCACAACATAACCTCGATGGCAAATGAAACAGTTTTTAAACAATATATATCAGTAGCAAGTATGGAAATGATTGCCGGCGGCATTTCTGAGCAGTTCGTTCTCGACATGGAGCCTTTTTACATGTAGACAGGTGAAAGACGACCATCAAGTTCACAAAGGTGTTTATGAGCACAAGTTCAGGCTCCTGCACCGGACACGCTGCTACGAAGGTGACCTTTCCGGTGACACCGTGCGCATCCATTAAAAAGCTTCGTGTGACAAAGAGCCCTGGGACGCGCGGCCCGGCGTCCGCGGACGTTTCGTTTCGCGTAAATGACAACGGTTGCTTTCTTCGCCACTCGTCGTCCGTGACGACTCCTCTCCTCAGCCTGCCGTTCGGCCACGGCTCTGGGGATTCGGCAAAGTCATTTATGCGGATATTTCCACCCCTCATCTAGGACCTGCTGTTAATTCCGTGTTTCTGTGGGCAGCGGCCAATGGCCACCGTGTCATTTACCGTGGTACCCCCCCCCCCCCGGGGCCTTAATGCTATGTTAACAGGACTGGTGAGAAGTTGTCCTCCATTCTTATGACAAACCTCAAACACCCCGACATTAACCGACACGGTTTCAGTTGTCGCTGCATTTTGTGTGGGAACGTCAGCTGCTGTCACATCCCACAACCGACGGGTTTTATGACGAAAAAGCGTAAAAAACGGCGTCCGGTGCCGGTTGCATTCATTCTGAAGTTCGCTCTATCCCCGTCTGGTCTGGGCAAACCCAGAGAGCGTGTGAGGCTACAAGGGCGACGTCTGCACCGCGTCCCCCACCCCCAACTCGCTATTGGTCCCATTAATTCTTTCCTCTGCCTGACATTTCCATTTGCACAGTTCAATTGGCAAAATAAAAATGCCCCCTCCCCACCGGGCAGCCTTCTGTCCGCCGCCTCGCCCGCGCTGCCCAGGCCTGACGGAGGACCTGTGATTGAGTGCATGCGGTAAAACGGGCCTCGCCGCGAACGCCCGTGAATAACCGCCTCTCACTCGCATCATTACTGCTCCTCTTTAGGGGTCACGCTCACAAATCAGCCGGGGGGCAGGTGAGCCTCCTCCGCCACCTGCTGACTGCGCATACCTAACCGGATCCGCAGCGTCAATCATCGGAATAACCCGAGCCGCCGCGACCCTCCCGGGTCCCGCGAGACGCCCTTTAATTCGGAGGCCGGCTCTGGGAGGCCCAGTTAACCGAGACGTATGACTCAAAATGAATCGCAGAGGGAGACGGGAGACGAGACGAAAAGCCACCTCTGCGGCGGCGGCCGATCGCAGCTCCCCTCCGAGCCCGAGACCCGCCTGTGACCTCGCGCCCGGCCCATTACGGTCAGCGCGCTGACCGCAAGCCCTCCGTCGTGTCCAGCAGCGTTCGGCCCGTCGTCTCTGTCCCTGCGGCCTCCTCCGGCGGAATTTTGTCAGCACGAAACCGCAGCGTCGCTATACTCAACCAGACCTTTTGGGAACGCAGGTCTTTCTCAACCTCTCAGAAAAGTGTTGCGTGGCGCAGAACCGCGGGCGAATCGAAAAGGGCTTCGTGCAATGATGGCAAACGACTACAAAAGCCTCCGGCGATCGGACGGCGTGCGGAAGCATCCGGAATCCCTCAGCCTGAGCCGCGGGGACCGGGGAGGAGGGCAAGAGTCCGTCACGAGCTCGGCGCACCCGGGCCCTGAAGAGGACGGAAGACGTTCCGAGGCGACGTTCAGAAAATGAGATCACACGCACAACGAACAAACGCACTTCAGATCCGCCTCAGTCTGTGCGGACCTTCCACGTTCTCCAGGTGTTTGTGTGGCTTCTCTGGTGTCCTCCCGCAGTCCAAACACGTGTGTTTCAAGTTATTCACTCCACCTAAATTGCACGCGACCGTGTGTGGGAGAACGTCCAAGTATCAGAAGAACCGGCCGGGGCAGCGATGACATGGCAGGCGGGTAGCAAATAATCCGGAACGTCTGTGGGTTCAAACCCAGTTGCACTCCAGGTGGCATCGTGGTTAGTCAGGCACTCCAGGTGGCATCGTGGTTAGTCAGGCACCCAAAAAAGTCGGGTTTGAATCCCATGTCCTGTACTACCCTTGAGCGAGGTGCTCATCTGTAAAAAGTACCCCGCTGCCTGCTGTAAGCTGCTTCTCTCCGGGAAGGCCGGCGGAGACTCAAACCGGAAGCTGGTCAGTCCCCAGCCGGGAGGAGAAGCTCGGTCGAAGCTCCTAAGGACGTAACCGGCGTCGGTGAAGGACGCGGAACCGGCCGCTCTCCCACCCGCTGCTCACGGCCCCCCGGGGACAACCTGAGTGACACGTGCGCCTCTCCTGGGCTGCCGGCTCGCTCACCTGAACAAGGCGCTCGACGGGGATTAACGCTCCACAACAGTGGGATGCAGCACTAATCTGCTCTTATCTGGCCGGCGGGGAAATTCCCTCAATCAATTTGGGTTCCGAGTGAAAAGCTCAGAGGCAACAGCAAACCCGCAACTGCCTGCGCGTCTCCTTCATCTGCGCGTCAATTCCTCCAAACGCCACTAAGCTCGGCCGCTTCGCGTCGAGGGAAAGGAGAGAAACGCCGAGCACAGGATTAGCGCCGTGTCGTCACGGCAACCAGATCGCACCTTCCGCGCAGGACCCCCGCGGACGGCGGCCTGAGCGCCACAATCGCGCAAATAAACAGCTTGTTAGAGCTCAACTTGACCTCCGGGGACGGCGCTTTAAAGGGGGCCGGGTGTGTGTGGGGGGTCCTGCTGTGGGTACTGAGGATGATCAAGGAACTGAGGGGAACGAGGAGCAAAAGTCCCAGCAAGAGCTCTGGAGGGATCGAGTGTGTGTGTGTGTGTGTGTGTGTGTCATTTTAAAGCCTCCAGACCAGACAGGTGACCGAGGAGATTAGGGAGTAATAAATGGAAGGAGTGTTTAATTGCAAGGTGAGGCGAAGGTCACCTGTCACCAAGCGGAGCTGGTGGCTAATAAAGGCCACGCAGACGGTGGCGCCACAGCACCACCCCGGGATAGACGCCCATGGCGGTGCCTTAACCACCCCAGAAGCAAAGAGGGTTTTAACGGTAAGGGCCGACCGGGAGCTCGTAAAGAGGGACGAGGCGATAAAATGGCGCCGAAGCGCTGGCGCCCCTCGCAGGGCGTTGTGGGCGGGTCCAGGCACAGCGCGTTACGGCGTCATCCATCAGCTGTGACAAATGAGGCTCCCCCTGCCCTTTCGGGCTTTAAAAGCATATTGCTGAGAGTTGAGATTAAAGTGTAAGTACATCAGTTTGAAAGGGAAACTCCTGGCTCACAGAGGCACCCATTTTTTTATCCAGTCGACGCAGAGAACGGCGGCCGTCCAACCGCCGGTGTCAGCCGTCAGCGCCGAGGCTGCCGTAACGCCCTGGGAAGGATGGGAGGGTGGAGGTCCTGCCGTTCCAAACGCGTTCCCTCTGGGTTCGGCTGGACCGGAGGCCGAGGGGGCCCACAACGTGCGTGTGCGTGGCACGGAAAGCGCCGGATTGTCCAAGGAAGGCGAAAGAAGCTGAGAGCGGGGAGATGAGCCAGCAGAGACCTGGCAGGAGACACAGAGAGACGCACGTGACCTCCCCAGACCTCGGGCAGAGACAAACTGGGCGCCTTGTCACGAAAACCCCCCCCCGCCAACCCTCTGTGCTGCTTTCCCAGTAAAAACAAATGTCTGCCTGAGTTTAAAAGTCCCAATTAGTTTGGAACGAGCAGAAAAGGGGGGGAGAGCAGCAGGAGCTCCGCGCAAAACAGTTTCGTTAAAGTCTGGATTCGCGACACAAAACAGAATAATTTAATGTTGACTGTGGAGCGGACCGCCAGGGACCGCCGCGCCGCGTTAATTACCCGCACGCCATTAATTAAACACAACCCCTTTGTCTCTGACCCGCCCGTGCAGGGGGCCGACCGGCAGACACGCAGCCCCGCAATCGGGGGGGGTCAAAAAGGTCACCGAGGACGCCCCTCGCCACGCACCTGCCTTGCTTTCTTCAACCTCGTACACGCCCCCCCCCCCCCCCCCCCCCCCCCCCCCCCCCCCCCCCCCCCCCCCCCCCCCCCCCCCCCCCCCCCCCCCCCCCCCCCCCCCCCCCCCCCCNCCCCCCCCCCCCCCCCCCCAAGCGAGGGTGCAGGTTTGAGTCCCTGCTCCAGGTTGAGTAGATGGAGCGCCACCGGGTCAGACGTGACCGAGCTGCACAGCCGCCCAGGGGGACGGTCATCGGAGCGGGGGGGCCGTTTGGCAGAGGGGAAGTAAAACCAGCAAAGCAATTTCTCCGGCTCTAATGAAGCCCAGGGGTGCGAAGTCAAACACATTAAAACTCGGGGACTTTCGAACGGCGGCAAGGTGACGCTCGGGAGAGGTGGACTTTATTAAAGATAAATATTATTCCTGGGGACCGTCCCCTGTATTACTGTCAGGCTTGTGCGGATTTCGTTTGCCGGAAGCGCTAAAGCTCAGATTTATTTCTGTGGAGCCGGGGGGGTCCCCGCGTCTCCTCTGGGTCTCGGTTCCCGCAGCCTTCGGGGGGTGTGAGCGTGTGACTGACAGTGTGGGACGCTGCCCCACGCCGGGGGTGGAGGGTGATAAGAACAATAAGAAGGGGACAAAAGTGAGACGTTTTGGTGCGAATTTAATTTTTGCAGCCGATGCGACGGGGGAGGGGTGAGGAAGAGGCCGCCGGACAGGTGTGCTGCAAGTCGGCTGCCGTCGCGCTCCACCAACATCTCCTCGGGCAGAACATCTGGACGAGACGCCGTGTTTGCTACGACGCGCTTCGGCACAACGACCTGCCGTCGCGGACTGTGTTTCCAGCCTTCCGCGGTTCTTCTGTTGCCTGGCTGACGCGTTTCTCCCGTTTCGCTCGTTCGTGCAGCTCGGTGAAGATGACAAAAGCCAGCGCTTCCTGCATGAACATCTCCTACACAGTTGCTCCATACTACCAGGTGTTTGATGGTTCGCCCACGTTCCCCCTCACAGGCCTTCACACTTGTGCAGCACCTGGGTCTCTCACACACACACACACACACACACACACACACACACAGACACACACACACACACGCAGCTTCAGGAACTGTGGACAGAAAAAATTTGCAAGAGCTGTAATGAAGAGCCCTCAGTCACTCAGGTGGGGGGGTCTGCATTGCTGTTACAGTTCAGTATAACAAATTTGCACGGAGATGGTAAGTTGATGAGGTGGTGAGATGGTGAAGTGATGAGGTGGTGAGATGGTGAGGTAATGAGGTGGTGAGGTGGTGAAGTGGTGAAGTGATGAGGTGGTGAGGTGGTGAGGTAATGAGGTGGTTAAGTGGTGAAGTGTTGAGGTGGTGAGGTGGTGAGGTAATGAGGTGGTGAAGTGGTGAAGTGATGAGGTGGTGAGGTGGTGAGGTGGTGAAGTGGTGAAGTGATGAGGTGGTGAGGTGGTGAGGTAATGAGGTGGTTAAGTGGTGAAGTGTTGAGGTGGTGAGGTGGTGAAGTGATGAGGTGGTGAGGCGATGAGATGGTGAGATGGTAAGGCGATTAGGTGGTGAGGTGGTGAAGTGATGAGGTGGTGAGGCAATGTGAAGGTGAGGTAGTGAGGTGGTGAGGTAGTGAGGTGGTGAAGCGATGAGATGGTGAGATGGTAAGGCGATTAGGTGGTGAGATGGTGAAGTGATGAGGTGGTGAGATGGTGAGGTAATGAGGTGGTGAAGTGGTGAAGTGTTGAGGTGGTGAGGTGGTGAAGTGATGAGAAGGTGAGGCGATGAGATGGTGAGATGGTAGGGCGATTAGGTGGTGAGGTGGTGAAGTGATGAGGTGGTGAGATGGTGAGGTAATGAGGTGGTGAAGTGGTGAAGTGTTGAGGTGGTGAGATGGTGAAGTGATGAGAAGGTGAGGCGATGAGAGGGTGAGATGGTAAGGCGATTAGGTGGTGAGGTGGTGAAGTGATGAGATGGTGAGATGGTGAGGTAATAAGGTGGTGAAGTGTTGAGGTGGTGAAGTGATGAGAAGGTGAGGTAGTGAGGTGGTGAAGTGATGAGGTGGTGAGGCGATGAGAAGGTGAGATGGTGAGATGGTGAGGTAATGAGGTGGTGAAGTGGTGAAGTGTTGAAGTGGTGAGGTGGTGAAGTGATGAGGTTTTGAGGTGCACACAGACGCAGATCCCCTCGAGGGCTCGACTAGGAGGCCGGGGATGGAAGGAGCAGAGGGAGAACTGACACGCCACAGAGCAGCATACAAATCGGATTAATTGCTCCGTAATGCGGTCGCTGCAGGCGGGACACGCGTTTAACATCCCACACACGTTTGCTGTCATCGCCGCTCCCGAAAAGTCACACTCGGGGACACAGCGAGAGCCTAAACGGAGCCCGCATGCGCCCGCCGAGCTGCCCTCAACGGGGCCGAACCCCTTCCCTCTCACACGTCCCTCAACAAATTTCAATTTTTCGCTTTTTCAAACCGGCCCGTTTCACCCCTCTGTGAACCTGCAGAGCCCTGAGAGCTTTGGTGTTTAACCAGCTGTCTGGTTCCCTCCTGCCACCGAACCCCGCCGCTCTCTGCTGGTGGTGCCTCTGGGTTTATAATAATGTCTGGACGCCCCCCACCCCCGCAAACCGGAGCGACGGCCCTAAACCGTTGTGCGCCGCCTCCATACGGTCCGGTTGTAAGAGCAGATCGCTGTAGTGGGCAAAGCTGACAGAAAGCAGTGGACGGTGGGAAAAAAACGTGGGCTGTGAGTGACGCGTTTACAACTCCTCTGTCCCCATCGGCAGCAGCAGAGGGACACTCGACCGTCCCGCCGGGGAGAAGAAAGCTGCGCGCCGACTCGGCCCGACCGCCCGCTCTTCCCAGCGCGTCTCCTCCTGTCGGACCCCCCGTGGAGGAGCAATCGGCGGCACCAGCTGCTCGAGGTCATTTAACAGAGCGTTGCGGCGCACGGCGAGGGGGCTGCAGGAGATCCGCAGCCGGCGTAATGATGACCGAAGGGCAGGAGAGCGGCAGAGGAAGCCAGTTGACTGTGATACGCACTCCTCTGTGACGCGGTCATGTGACGGCTGAGGCGTCCAATCAGATCGCCCGGCAGATTTATCGGGGGGGAGATGCGAGAAGTTCGCCGTTGTGGCCTTGTTGTGTTGTGCTTTTTTAGGGCTGCGGGGGGAAAGCACAGCCAACGGTTGAGATAATAGGTTTGTACCTCCTGAAAGAGAGCGAGCGACAGCCCCCCCCGCTGAGCCCCTCCGCCCTGGCCGCGCGATGTATTTCCCGTTTCATCCTTCCAACACGTTCCGCATTTGACGGGATGGATGGAACCCCGCCTGTCCCGTCAAGGCCCCGAGGTCCTGACGTCAGTCTGGTTTTGAACGCAGTTTGCATCACAGCTGCTACGTTCCTGTATTTTTGAGGTATTTTGAGGTGTTTTCGCCCATTTGCACAGCCGCACGTTTCTGGCCGAGGCGGTTCCAGCGTGATGTGGCCTCTACAGCAGGGCTTCCCTGCAGATGGGAGCTTCACCTTTCATCCTCCGTCTGTCAGAAACAGGAATGCAGATTTACGGTGGGCGACTGAACCACAGGCTTCCTCTTCAGGCCGCTTTGGGTCAGCGGCAGAACCGGTAATGACTTTGCTTCATCTGTTATTGCTGTTCATTTTCAAATTACAGGGTGCAGCGGTGCATTAATGACACACACACACACACACACACACACACAAGTCCTTTCTCTTACAGTTTGTCCCCTGTGGGGGGTAACTTTCCTTCTACCACAGGCCTGGGAGGCTGAGGGGACAGCGCCGTGTTCTTGCTGTTCCTATGATTGTGCTCTTCTGGACTGAGACCCACGTTGTCACACCTGGGATCTGATGGAGTCCCTTCTCCATCTTAGGCCTCAAGCGCTCCTGTCATCAGTAGGTCCACCTCAATTTTCACCTTCCGCATTCGCTCCAGTTCCTCTCGCAATCCCTGGTGTTTCTCCAGCTCCTCATATTCCTTCTTCCTGATGTTTCTATCACTTAGAATCTCCACATCTATCACCGAAGCTGACTTCTCCTCCTTGCTTATCAGGACTGTATCTGGTTTGTTGGCCAGTGTCTGGAGGTGGATGTCCCACAGTGTCTTTTGGCCTTGTTGTTCTCCACTCTCTCTGTGGTTCCTCCCATTTGGACCTGGGAGAGTCCAGACCATGTTCCTTACAGATGGAGGACTGGCTCCTGTGTGTGTGTGTATGTGTGTGTGTGGAAAAAGGGGCAAAGATTTGATTTCTCAGCCAACCAAGGGTATTGAGTCAGCGGAGGAATTGGTGCTGTTGAATAAAACATTTCCCACGGGTAAACAAGTCCCTCGAGGAAAAGCACAGGAGCATCTCTAAATTCTCCTCCACCAACCAGCAGCTGTTTGAGGAAGGATTAAAGGGAGCAGCTCAGCGCTGGGGTGGGGTGGGGCGAACACCGATGACCAAACGGGACGTCTTCACTCATGACCGAGGTGTGCTGCCCGACCCCCGGCGAACTGGCCAAAGCCAAGAACACAACTATAAGTGGTTGCATGGCAGTGCAACAGCCTCTTGGTCCCGCTGGCTGAGCACATCGGTGCTTTGGAAGGGTCTCCTGTTCCAGGGGAGAATTAATAGTGTTCAGCACCACAGGGCATCAGGAAATGAGGCTAATCAGATATAAAGGCGTGAAAAAGAGAGGAATTGGATATGACTCCCACTCAGAGTCTATATGCAGTGCTGTGCGGGGGCCCGATGGTTAGGAACGCGGTCTTTCAACTGCTGTGGTGGCCCTGACCAAGGTACTTATCCGTCAAAACACACGACCGTACAAACGGGGAGAAGATCGAGACACTCCTGTCCAGAGGTCCCTGTCTCACACACACACAGTGAGAGCCCCTGGGTCGGCGCTCGCAGGCTCCACGTTCGCAGCACTGATTTGTTCCGCTCGCCAACACCATCGGGGGGCTTCCCGCCCCTCCCGGCCTCCCGAGAAAGTGGGGTTACCCCCAGCAACTGGCATCGGGGGTACAGACCCAGGCCGGGCTGAGGTCTCCTAGTGAAGCTGCGATGTTCTTCACACTCGCTGTCCAATTGTGCAAAAACACAGTTTAGTACGTTTGCCATCTCCCATCTGCTCCCTTTCGCTGTCCCGGGGGCGTCGGTTATGCTTTATTCGGGGAAGTTGTTTAAAGAACTTAATGAAAGGTGAATCATTAAGACATACGGATCTTCTAGGCCATCGACAGATCTACTGGCCCACACTGAACCGGTGGCAGGAGGCCATTTCTCACCGGCAACTGTGTCAGGTTAGCCATCGCTTCTCGTCCCGGCGGGGCTCTTAACTCGCGCAAATTCCCACTTTACTTATAAAAATCTTCGACAAACGTGCCGAATGTCATCCTCGCATCTTTTACTGAACTCGTGTTTTCGCCCAAAGTCAGTGACCCGGGGGGGGGGTGTTTTACCTTAATAAACAGGCCGGTGAAGGAGTTCACGCCGGGCACTAGGATCCTTCACCAGTACTAACCTTTATGATAGAAAAAAAAACCTGAACCGTCATTAGATTCACCTGCACACAGTTCACACGTTCAACCTTTAAAGGCGCCACCTTTACAAAAGCGTCTAAAAGGCGTCCGAGACGGTCGGGTGAGTTATAAATGATCCCACGGCAGTCGGTCGCATCCCTTCTCACCCGACACTCTCCGACTTCCAGAAACACACACTTTACAACTAGATGTTAGATGGAAAAAAATTACGGCTTCATTATCGGTTTCTGTTCATTTTGCCGGAGATGCCACCGCAACGCACACCGTTGTTTCCCTTTCACTTTTTTACAGTTTCATCATAATCCACTCAGCATTATGTCATCACCATTTCTCTTCAGTCGTTCTTTCCTCGCAAAGAACCTCAGAGTAACCGAAACGGATCAACGGCGACAGCTCCTTGGTCTGAGGGAGGTTTGGGATGGAAGACAAAAGGAAATTAATTCTCCTCATGACACCACCTGCTGCCCCAGCAACATAAAGTGTAACAGAGAACCAGCAGTATATTCTAATTTTTTATGGCTTTCAGACAAGAAGTCTGAGCAGAAGTTGAGGAGACACCGGCGGACAGCTAGATCGATACTTCCACGAGAAGCCAGTAGACCCCCCCCCCCCCCCCCC
>UFQX01000282.1:818971-837710 GCA_900497675.1 Arapaima gigas
GGGGGGGGGGGGGGGGGGGGGGGGTGTCCGTTACGACGAGAGTGTTGAAAATCGAAAGCGTGATTCAAGCGCTGCACATGTGAACTTCTTCGACTTCCGGCGAGACGGAGCCGACGGAGCCGCACGGGTCGGCCGCAGATGGTTTCCGAGGAGCAGGAACCCTCGCTACATTAATTACCCAAACCTAATATCCAGTTTTGCCGGGAGGCGTGTAGGCAGCGGCATAATTAAAAATAATTGAACTGGTCTTGGCAAAAGCGGTAATTTCGCTGAAGACGTGTATTATACAGCAACCGATCGTTCTAACTAGCGACCGACGCAGGTCGCTCTGGGCAAAGTGAGCCGAGGGTAGTGCACCGGGGGCTTTGAGGGCGCTGGGGTCACCTGGGCAAAACGAAGCGGGCAGAAGAACGGGAGGTAAGCAACCTAGATGTGCCGTATACCTGCAAGAACCGACACAGGACAGCCGGGAAACGCGGCGGCTGGTTTTCTGGTCAAGCTGGTGCAGGAGAGCCGCCCGAGGCCAGTCCTGCCGCAGTCAGCAAGGCTCTCCGAAGAGCCTTCGTGTCGAGCGGCTCCTGCCCTCTTATTGCCCGACTGGTACTGAGTTGCCTGTAGTTTTTCTTCATTTTACTTATTTGTGTCCGCTGTCTATTTTTGTACTATTTACACATTTATTCTTGTGTTGTTCCAGCATTTCTGTCACCGTGTGCTAAAAATTTGCTGCTGTAGAGAGATACAGTTTCCTTCAGGATCTTGTTTTTATCCATCCACCCATACAGCATCCACCTATTCATTCACCAAACTATTCATTCATCCATCCATACATCCTTCTATCAATGCTACCTATCCACCTATCATCTGTCCATTCGTCCATTCATACATCCTTCTTTCCCTCCATCGTCCATTTATATATATTTCCATCCTTCCATTCATCCATCATCCATCCATCCGTCACCCATTCATACATCCTTCTGTCGATGCTACCTATCTATCATCCATCCATCCATCCATCCATCCATCCAGACGTGCTCAGGGGCCGCCGTGTGGAAAACTGGACTCCGGGAGGAGTGTTTTCACCTTCCACCTGTGCTCTACACACGAAAACGCCTCGAAACGGCACGAGCGGAGCCTCTGCTGCGAGAAGGTACGCCCGAGTCGCGCCGCCCGGCGCCATCAGCCCGGTAGCAGATAAGCTCTTCATTTGAAAGCAGCCACGCAGGGGGGCGGGAAGTACAGCTGTCGCCCCCCATTTCGGCAGAAACAAACCCCGCCCCCCCAGAGTGTTCGGCGCTTTGCTTTGTCAGTGTTATCAGTATCGCTGTGAAATATAACATTACTTCACTATCGTTCTGCATTGTTTCCCTGCGCGGGGGTATAATTGCGAGCAGCTAATATGCACAGTTGCCTTGTAAATTATTGCGATATACAGAGAAGGACTTATTATGCACGCTGTGTTTATGGAAGCTAATTGTCACGTCGGATTAGTTGTTCGGTCTCTCGCTCCTGGAACAAAGACGAAATCCCATCACCGTGTGCATGATCGTAAAAGCATTTCTGGTTCTATTACTGCAATTCAGGCCTTAAGTACTGAGAGTTTCTGCTGGGGAACGTCTTCTCATTCTTCACCGTAACCGCATTACTACTGGCAGCTACAAATACTGGAGCAGAAAGTAATTTAATTACAATTATTGCACTCAGGACTGAATGACGTGGCGGACGAGCGTTTCGGTTCGTTCAATAAGCGCAGGGATCGATGCTGCTGCTGCGTCACTAAAGCGACGGCCGTCACTCGGACCCGAAACGCACCGTTTGTTGCTGACCAGCCCCGCGAGGAGCAAAGGTGAGGGACCCGACGGTGCCGACTTGTTTTTCTTTTCGTTCCATAAAGTGCCCACGTTCGGTCCCTTTGTGTCCCAGGAGCGACAGTCCGCAGCTACTGTACGTCAGCCGTGGTGCAGCAGCAGTTTAACCGCCAACCCAGAATGCAGTCTGTGAGGAAAAGCGGTCCCTAGGTGGTCCGTAAGCCCTTTCCCTTTATTCATCGGCTGTTACTCGCGGCAGATGGCGATGGACTTCATCATCATCAACAGCAGCTGACCCTCCAGAAGCAAATCTGTACACGGCGACGTCACGCGTTGACACACTTCTGTTGACATACTAATGGCAACGCTGTTACCGGTCCCCCCTCGGCACACGTCTTTGGACTGCGGGAGGAGAGCCGAGAACCCGGACGAATCGTAAGGGAACGCGACGCACTGAGCCAGACGTGAAGTCACATCCGAGGGGGCGGCTCGAGGCAGTCGAGGGACTCTCAAATTCTCGCTGAAAAACACAGATCCCGTAAAAGCGCGAGTTAAACGGCGGCAGCTTCGGCCCAGATCTCCCGTACAGCAGGGCTGTGAACAGGCAGCTTGATAGAACTTGTGTTTATTTGAGTCGTCCCAGTCTGCCCTCCAAAAGCGCCGGGCGTCCAAATGAGCGAGAAGCGGCAGAGCGGGACACGTGGACGCCTAGAAAAAGACCCGTTCGTTTGCCAGAGGAACAGCTTAGAAGAAAGATGTCAGGTGTAAAATAGTGCCCGTGGAACAGAGCGGCATCCGGAAAATAAGGGCTAATGGTATGATGCGAGCGAGAGTGTCGCTGAGCGAGAGCAGTGGATAAGAGGTTAAATGAAGGAAGCGTTCAGGTTTATTTATTTACTCGACTGCGTTGCTCTCCTGCTGTTAGCTCTGCCGGCTGTTTTCTTCTCAGGTCACCTGCTGCGCGCAGCACCTCCTCCTGGGCTCCTTCTGCAGATCGTGAATAACAACTGAATAATAACGATAGCGGGGCGGCTGGCAGCCTCGTGGAACGTCCTGGGTTCAAAGCCCACCTCCTACGGTTGGGGGCTGAGCGGGGGATTTACACCGAATTACTGCAGGAAAAATTATTCCGCTGCATTAATGGGTAAATCAGGGTAAGTAGCACGGTGAACAAACCCAACACTGGAAGGTGCTTCAGAGCAAAGCCTCAGCTAATGAATTATTAGTAATAATAATAATAATAATAATAATAATAATAATAATAATAATAAAATGGGGGCAGCCTGATCACATCTAGAGACTGGGACAAGACTAGGACTGGAAACAAGATACCACTGGGACCCGCGCCACTGGAAGCGTACAGCCTGCTGATCAGCACCACCACCACAACCCCCCGGTGCTTCGCACCTCCAGCAGCATCACTGTTGTCTCCACACGCCCGGGAAGCTCAGCAACAGCGTGAAAGAGCTAGAAACTGGAACGATCTGAAGCCTGCCAGCTGTCCAGAAACATCAGGCAACTGTTTGGTACATTAACTCCACAACTGACATCATTCTTTTAAACTTCCTGCCTCCAATCACCCTTTAACCAATCAGCCTTCGCGAGGGATATGAACCTGACCCACGCTGTGAACCCTGTGCTCAGTAAAAGCAGTTTGTACGAAATATAACGCGAGGCTGAAAATCAGCTGTGCCAAAACTTTTCATTTTCAAATGCGCTCAAAACGAAGGATTTTATCGAAATCCTAGAGGGATAAAAAGAAAAATGGGGAAAACGCAGCAGGACGCAGTGGGTTCGGAACCCCGTCGATGCCACCAACACCGTCACGGTCAATCGGTCCTCTTAAAGGTGCTCAAAATGGCTCGGGAGAAGTGGGCGGGGTGACAGTGGGCGCAAACCTGTCCCCGTCAGGGAGAAAATCACAGCTGGGGGTCAACTTGCCAGCGAGATCAGAGAGGAAAATAAGTTCAGCAGAACAAAAGTGGGGAAAAAAGGAAAATTTCCCGTTCATGTCACACAAAAGCCTTTTCATTTCACCCCATTTGTCCACGTTCAAGTGGAGGGTTGTAGCTGCTCCAGTGTTTTCTACGCCCTGCTGCCCCATCACACCCCGGGGTTCCTGCTCTGCTGCCTTCTTATCTGGCAGACGGGGGGGAGAATAGAGCGCCGAGCGTCTCTATGGAGACGAGCCGTTTCGGCCGCCTCGCCTTCCCGGACCCAACGCTCTTCTGCCGTTCAGCTTCAGGCGGAGGCCGCCGGAGAGCGAGCGCGGAAACGTCCTCCACCTTTGTTCCACCGTTGCCGCGCAGGACGTTATCGCCCCATCGTGCTTCTCGCTCTGCCGCCCAAGGGAACGCGGCTTTGTGAGGCGAGCCAGCAAAATTAACCAAAGGTTCTCCGAGGGCCTCAGAGTCATTTTCAGTCTTCAGTCTTTTCCCGCTCACCTTAAAAACACTCGAGTTCCCAAATTTCAAACAAGCATCTTGCAGATTAATGATTTGGGGGCCATTTCCTTATCGGTTTTCTAGATTTCTCCGTTTGGGTGAAGTGGTGTTGCACAGTGTCGCGTCTTTATCGTCTCGTTTTCCCCCTTTTTCAATTTTCATTGTTTCAATAGTTTGACCCCCCCCAAAACAAAAAGAAAACCTTCCTGACTGGGGATGAAGGAGCCGCATGTGGCTCAGCAGATGCGGTTTATTTTAATGACGGCAGAACTGAAACGAACGCTGCTCGTCCGCAATTCGCATCCAGGCTTTCGCTGCGTTTTACAAACCAATCCGCAGATGCACAGAAAACAAAGGCCAGAATTCCCACAGCGCCGCACCCCTACTGACCATCACCCTCCGTCCCGAGCTGCGTCACAGACGGCCCCCTCCAGCGTCATCTTTCGCAGCCAGTGCCCACCCAGGCGGCCCTGCAGCAGACCCCGTTGCGGAGACGTCCCTCCCACCCCGGTCCAGCATCGTCCAGCAAGGCCACGGGTCAGCGGCAGGTCAAGGTCACAGCGATTACAGCCCAAATCTGGCCACGATGCTGGTTCTCTCTCGCACCAGGAATAAAAATGTTCATAAGCTACGCGTCAACAAGTTCACTGCATAAAACAGGTGAAATTCTTATCCATAAACACAAGTGGGCCGTTTGGAATTTTCACCAGAGTTCAGCGGTCTTGGCAGCGCAGACGTGCAAAACCTTTTATTGAAAGGCAGGGCGGTAAAACTGCCATTTCCACCGTTGCATCTACGGAGGGAGACCTTCAGATGGATTTTAAGGGAGGTTTTCTGTCCGTTTGGAAACGTCACATTAACTCCTGCAAAATGGAGAGAAATACGTTGTGCTGCACCGCCTTCCTGTATTCTTCACTGCTCCACAGGGGGATAAATGAAGACCCTGTGGAGAGAATGAAATGATCGGGGGGAGGTGTAAGGGAGTAGCAGGTCTAAAAATGTCGAGAGGAGACGTCTGTTTGACGGGAAGCCCATCTGAAGGCCTCCCCCGTCCTGCTCGCCACTGAACCCTGGTGGAGAAACTAGCGGGAGCAGCAGGTCCCGCAGCTCCGGCCACCCCCAGCAGACCGCAAAGTGCCCATTAAACATCCAATATCGGCTCAATTCGCCGCCAGATAACCTCCGCGATTCGATCGCATCGTTGAAGTGCAAACAAGGACTCCTCCTCACCACAGCACCGCTGGGAGGAAAAGCCCCATTACAGACACCTCCACTGGCCTTTACTGACATTTCTCGCACGCGGCTGAAGGAAAAGGTGCCAGAGTCGAGAAAAAGCTCCAACTGCTGAGTCCGAAGGGTTTTTTCCCCCCTTCAGTTTGGGTCTGGTTTGAGAAAAACGACAGCAGCGTCCCTGCAGGTAGGAGGTCCCCTGGCCAGAGCTGGAGCCCAACCAGTACACAGCCACAGCGGCAAAGAAAACATCAACACCTCGTCTCAGAAACGTCTCCATTGTCCTAACAGGCAGGAATTTGACTTTTCCCGTCTCTTGTAGACCCTCAAGACGTCATGCGCTTAACTCCCCAACAGGGCCATTTTGTATGGATTTACATGTCGCTGTTATTCATTCACTAGTGTGACTCTGACGCTCATCATTAGTTCGGTGCAATTTCTGCCAGCCAAAGTCCTCCACAGCTCACGTTCCACGTGCCCCCTGGGTACAAACCAGGAGGGGTCTTGTGACCTTCAAGGCAGCGAGACGTTGGTCTGAGGACACGTACCTGGCACAGGTACCCCGTCGATAGTTAACCCTGTCCAAAAACACCCGGCGCTATCGAAGCCGACGAGAGCCGGGAGCTCTGTGACGGCACGGCCTTGCCCACGCTCTGCCGCTCCCCGGGAGGCCTCTTACTCGCCGTCGTGGTCCTCGGCTCGGTGGCTGTATCGCTTCGATTTCAGGAGAACATCCGACGACTTTAATGATTCCCACAGCTCAGGTCTGTCTGCAACGAGCAGCCGCAGCGTAAGAAACGCACGCCTGTTCTGTCGAGGGACTTTTGGTCGCGAGGGTGGAGCGGATCCCCCTCGGCGTTGTCGCGAGGCCTTGTCCTCCGGGGCAGATTCGCCGCGCCGAGCCGACGGCACCCAGGACGTGTGGCCCAGTTTAACAATTAGCCAAGCACCGGAGCAGCTGGCCGACCCATCGATCAGCCTGAGCGATCGGCGACGTCTGGGTTTGCCCATCGGTAGCAATTAGTCCGAGTCCGATCTGGCCATTTTTCTCGCGCAGCTTCCCCCAGCCAACCTGTCTTTCTCCGTGAAGGTTAAAGTCTGCAGGGGACACAATTACTGCCAGGATGGCGACTGTTGTTAAATAAAGCTCATCCCATAAAGTGTGAATCTCACATCCCCCCCGACTTTCACACCTTCAATGTAATCCAGCAGTAGGAGAACGCAGGCCGGTAAGAGTGGCTGGAAGGTCAGAAGGTGCGCGGCTTTGCTCAGATCCTTCCTTTGCGTTATAGAGGCCTAAGCTTGGTGTGGTCGGATGGGGACGGTGGATGAAGTCAGGGACAGAAACCCGCCAGTTTATGATTAACGGCTTCTTCTGGATCCTTCTATTTGAGTGACAGACCTTTGAAGTTAAGGTGTTGGTGCACCTCTTAAAGACACTGTTCTCCATTCCAATGAGCAAAGAGGGGAAGAAGTTCTTCAACAGTGGATTCAAGGAAGGGAGTGGTGGAGCACTTGCTACGTCGTCAAACCGGGGTGGTTTTACAGCCAAAGGAAGCTGGGATGTAAGAGTAAATCTCACAGAGCGCTGAGACATCACCCCGAGGCTGCAAAGCCAAAGCTCACGCACAGCCTTTGGTCTGAGAAGCTGGCAGGCCTGACTTAGGATAATGCCGTCAGCGCCGTGTGGAGATCCTGCTGGAAAAACCACCTGCAGAGTCGGAGTCACTCGGGAATCAAGATGGAAAAGAAAGATGATGAAAAACATGCTCCCTTCAGGCTTCGCCAGCCAACGTTTCCTGAACGCAAATTCCGAGATACGCTGGAACCCCTAAACGGCCGCCAGGCCACCGCGTGCACCAGGTTCCACTGGTCAAAGTCCTAATGAATATTAATATGGCTGCAGAAGCTGTGGTCTGTTTACCTGCCACATGGGGAGCGAGGAATTAAAGTGCATTTGGAAATGAGGGATAACTGTTTAAGTTGAGAAGGTTCTGAAGGTTCTCAGGCTCTGGAAGGAAAACAAACACAGTAGATGTTCTGCATACAAAGATTCCAGTAGAACAGTTTGGCCCCCTTCTGCAAACCCTAAACAACACTCAGTCTCCAGAAACTGTTAAAAACGGAGCTGGGTTTGCTCTCTCCGTCTGCAGATCACCCAATTGTCGTAATGTGTGTTCATACTAGGCAGAGGACCACGTTGGTCCACATCAGACCTGATGATGGAGTTCTTTAAACTATTAACTCCTGCTCACTATCAGACCACCATTAAGCTCATGCTCGGCCACATTACCCTTCACGAACTGGCCATTTCTGATACCGTACGTTCAATTCTGGTCTGTCATCTCTGAAAATGCTGGGCAAATCCAACCTCTCCTATATATTAATCCATTATTCCGGAGACTTCCGGTTGCAATGCGTGAGGCCTTGCGCGTGTTGTAAGGAAGTCCCTGTATTATTTACCACAAGATACTTGCCGACGTTTGTGACTAAATCCGCTACACACCGGGATTTCTCGCAAATTCTCCCAGTACGGAAAACTTTGTGGATGACGCTTGACCCATTTCTCGCCACCGATCTGGATTCTGCACTTTTGCGTGGAGGAGCTTAGTCAGGCTATCAAAACTACGCAAAGGAACAACGAGGCGAACCCTGCAGGGCTCCCACCTGAGTGTTATTTCTGAAAAACTGGATGGCAGATTTCCCCCTCCGGTTTGCAACTATAGCCTTTGGGAAACCGATTCCTGCCACCTCCATCTGCTCAAGCTTCCGTGTCGCTCCTCAACAAAGGTCTTCACGCCTTTCCAATGCTAACATTAAGATCCTTCCTGAGACCCCCCTGCCACAAAATTGGAATTTATTCTTCTTGTTATTGCAGACAAGTGAGATTTATTAGCAGGCATCAGTCTTTTACTAATATTAGGAATAAACTTGCTGTTACTGACCCTATGGCAGATATTCATAAAGAATCACCACTTTTGGAAGACTTTGGTACGTTTTGTGATCATAAATTTAATTACCAAAAAAGAGAATGTTTTACTTAGCGCACATCCTTCTACAACAGTCCCATCAAATGTTCCCTTCCCTCTTTCTAGGTCAGGATTTACATATCTGGAGAGGTTCACATTATTTGTTCCATTTCCCAACTGTTCCACTATCTCCTACGGGGAAAATGTAACTCGTAAAAATGTCAGGACGCCCCAACTCTTCAGGTGCTCCTTTTGAACTCTAGACCAGCTGATTTCCACATTTATACAGGTTGCTGAACCACCACGAGTTTGACTGCAGAGGCCTCACTGGCATTATTACCACTGTGCAGCTCACATAGAGGAGTTCGGTGTGTGGATTCGTGCCCCTCAATGTGACCGGTGGTTTTCAGAGGTTCTGAATGCTGACCATCAGCTCTTCCTGCTCGTCTCCTCCTCAATGCCCCACGAGTCCTACCATCTCTTCTCCCCCTAGAACACGGGCACAATTTCAGCAACACTTTAGAAGTGCTAATGTCCTCCTGCACGGACTCTTCCATTTCACCTGGGAGGAAAAAAGAGGTTCTGCATTTCGAGGATCTTTGAGTCTGGAAATGTAGATTCTGGATTTTTTTTATATGTATAATTTCAGCCATTTGTTTGCCGAGTTTGATCTCCTTCAAATGGGCTTTTAATTTTTTCCAAGTCAGTCTTGACATATTCCCACTTTTTATCTTTGTCTTTTCACCACGGGATACTTTGCTTGAATCCTCACCAAATCAGAGAAGTTTGTCATTTTTCAGAACCACACTTTAACGTATGGTGCTAAGAAGGTAATCCATAAGATCAAAAATAAATGGGAGACGGAGTTTGGCAATGAAGTTACTCATGAATAGGGATAAGAAGACAGGATAATACATCAACCGCGCGCGTGTGTGTGTGTGTGTGTAAGATCAGCTGGGGAGCGAGCACATCGGTCTCGACTGCAGCCGATGCCGTGGCAGCTGACATTTATCCCAACATCAGCCACAGTTGAGACAACTTTGAAACTTCTGGAATCTGGTCTTCGGGATGCTGTCGAAATGCGGCCATTTTGATTAACAGTCTTTACCCCCCGGAAACCCTCCTTTACTGACAGTCTAACACGGCTGCTTCTGCTTGTTAACCCAGACGCCCCGCGTTCCTGGAAACCTCACACACCCCCCTCGGTCTCTCTGGCTTAGAGACGAGTTCTTTCTTGAACAAAAACATCTTTTTTAAATTAATTAAAAACGAACTTAATTAAGGTTTCTTTGTGAGGTTCCGTAAACCGCTTTTAGCTCTTTCATAGAACACTGACGCCTTGAGTGATCGAACGAGAGCTGGTAAAATTCCACCAACTCCCTGTCGCCTTCTGCAGTGACCTTTGTGTCGTTTTTTTGTGTTTGACTTCAGCTATTTTTTCCTTCTGACTTTCCTGTAACGTCTCCATTTATCTACTCAATCCTCTAGTTATTGACCATATTTTGATACCAGGTCCTTTCTTTGTCAAGTTATATTACGCGGCGAGGGGTGGAGGTGTGTTTGTTGTCGCTTAGTTGTGTTTCATTGAAGGACGGTAGTGTGTGTGTTTTAAAATTAACCAGTTAGTGTAACTTCTCGCTGGGCTTCTTCCCTGTAAGACACCGCCTGGCGGATGGCCATAACTATAACTACCCGAACAGGACGGCGATATTTCGGGAGAACAGGACAGCTGGGCGTCTTTCTGGCGAAAGCGGGACGCCTGTCGGAAAAGGACGTCTCAGCCGGGGCCGATGTTTTAAACTGAAAAACACACAATGCTCACGAGACAGTGCGGCGACTGACATTCGGCAAATTAATTCAGTGACCTACAATAATGCAAAATTCATTTGTGGAGGGGACGCGAAGCCAGCGGTGCCTCCTCCTCATTCCAGCTTCATTTCTTTTGTCCGCTCTGCCGCTACCAAGCGTGAAATAAAAGCCCAAACGAAAAAAAACGGGGATACGCGTACGTTTATGTACGGGGGGGGGGGGGGGGCAGCAAAACCTCTGTAAAGGTTTCATCAAAACACAAAGCTGTCGGTTATTGATGCTAAGTAGACATGTCATTNGGGGGGGGGGGGGGGGGGGCAACGCAAACCGCCGGTTAGCTGTGAGCTAAGGCGACTGTCTTGGCTGGATGTGAACTGGAGTTTTGACTTCATGAGGTGCCGTTCTGCCTTGTCCGTCCCCCCGGTTGGAATCGACACACTTCTTTGAGTATCTGCTGCCCAGAAGCCAAGCTCCACCTTCCAGGCTGCTGGCGGAGAACATCAGCAAGCAGGCTGCAGATGGAGTCCGCCAGCGTCCTCGATTACAGCCGGTCACCCGGCTGTCCGCGTAAACGGCGCAAGCAGCACAGTATCGATATGCTGCTGCGCCTCTTGTCAGGGGTGAACTGGTCTCCGTCCGCAAACAGCAGTCGTGCCACTGAACCTTCTGGAAGACGCTCGTCGACTGGAGGGGAAAACGGCACAAAAGCTGCGCTGGCTGAAGGCGGGTCGGAACGGCAGATGAGGAAAACTCGACTGCGCTTCACACGCGGCTGAAAACGTGCTCATTTAATGAAAGCAGAGCTCTGCGGTGGGTCCAAACCCACACGGTAGCAGCCAGTCCTTCTGAAGGCCGAAGCGGGAAATTGGTGCAGAGGCACCGTTATATTAAAATGACATTAAAGCAGAACAGCAGCATCTCCAGGGTTTCCTGTCACATAACGTTTATGGAACAGGTGACAACGGTAGGAGAGAGATGGCACAGGCCAGCCATCCTGCGCTAACCCCAGCCCCATTCCGGAACGTTCTGCTGACCTCTGAGTCCTGAGAGGCCAACAGACACTCCACCGGGTCCGTCACACGCACCCAGTGTTCAGAGCATACAATGCAAACCTGCACACGAAACAGGTGACAAAGGTGCTGTTTTAGGTGCGTCTTCTCCAGCACTCGCGCTAAATGATGCTCGCTTTGCGTTTAAGACCCATTTGTGCCCAAGGCTGTGAAACCATCACCGCGCCGGACTGACCAACCGAGCAGAGTTCCTTTGACGCATCTCAAGAATAGTTCACCAGTCAGAGCACTTTCACTGAATCTGCAGGACCAGCATGGAGCACAGATCTTATCCACGTCCCTCACGGGGAAATGCGCATCCCTCGAGTTCCGCTGCTCTCAATGTTTCCCACAGCTGAAAAGAGCTATCGATAAAAACCAGGTGGTTAGATCTTCCAAAGTTCATCTCCCACCGGAGGAGGATAACAAACGAGAAAAAAAAAAAAAAAAAAAAAAAAATCAGCTCAACACAATGAAAGCAGCTTGGAGAAAAATCTAAATATAAAACTGCTAAAAACCTACTTCAGGCCTGGACGCTGCAAAGTGATGAATTCAACACTTCCGCGGCTGCCTTGGAACCGCATCGCCGGGTTCTGTGGAGGCCGATTCTAAGATGACCAAAGCAGAGGGTCAAAGTGCTGCTAAACATTACAGGCCGACCACAATACTTGTGCTGGACTGCTAAAAAAAACCCAGAGCCAAAGGTTTATTCGACAACATCTGGAATGACTGACATATTTAACAGATTTTTAGCGCCTGTTTCCATGTCTCTTTAGTTCAGCTCAAATCACCTACTTTCACCGCTCCACGCTTGACACACGCCGCCACTTTTTTTTGACTTCCAAGCGACCTGCCTGATAAACCCATCGAAACGGATGCGAATATTAAAAAAACTTGTTGGCCTCTTTCGGGGAGGAAAAAAATCACAGACTTCAAAGGACATCAAGGACGACCTGCACGCCGTTTCCGAGCGGCGGGTTTTTCCTCACCGTGTTTCCGTTAATCCAGCGATAAGTCTAAAAGCGGGAGGCCGGGGGGGGCTCCAGCGCTTTGCGGGCACGACGGGCCACTTCACAACTGTGGAGGGATAAAGACACCTCCTCGCTTCCCACCATTTCCGCATAACAAACACATCCGCCTGAAGTTACCTGCACGGTCCACTCACTTCCCCTCGTACATCACCGGGGGGTCTTTGCACCTGCAACCATTTGCCAGTCTTTAATCACACAAGAGAGGTACGTGCCCAGACCTCCGGACCACCCGACGGTCACAGGACAACCGGCGTGCCCCTCCGACACGCTTGAGAGAAGAGAACCAGGCTCTTCCCCCCCCCGTGTTCAGATCGGCTAGATCTGGGTCAGCCCTCTGTGTGTGGCCCACGCCGCCACGGTCCGGTCCGTGATGGAGGCCCACCGGGGTGGACCCCTGCTGATCTGAGCTTCATTACGAGCAGCTTGGCCGGCCTCGAGTCCCCAGCCCCCGCTGCAGTCCTACTCGAACGTGGGGTGTGAGCCTTGGCCTTAGATGACACACTTGTTCATAAGAGGGCCAGAAAGGGAGGAAAAGAAACAGGGCTGTGATGTAGCTTCTGCTGGAACCCAGCCGTGTGTGCGGCTCCCTTGCCTACGCTCGGGATGACAGGACTCTTTTCAAAAGCAGACCAGCGTTGGATTCTGACGGGTAATTTGGAACCTGCGAGCGGGACGATCGCCGGGTGCTCGGCCGGTTTGCCAAGAGGACGCATCTCTTATCTCCACAGTGGAAGTCACCCACTCTCTTCAGAGCGCTCTTCTAAAACATGTCAGAAAGTTTTGAGAGACACAAAACAGAAATAGCGATGAGAAGAGAAATACATGCACGGAGACACAGACCCAAAACCAGTGAGCACACTAGGCGTCGGGGTAGATTGAGGAGGCCGGAGATCCTGCAGAAACAAGTGTCCCTTTGCCCATCCTGGTCTTTTCATTCCAGTCCATTTGTCACAAGGCCGGCTTCTGATCATCACCAAACAGGGACACATTAGTGAAGCGACAGCTCTGCGGCCAACAGTGGAAACCCGCACAACATACGGAACAAAGTCTTAAAACGGTGTCCATTAGTACCCAAGATGTACCACGTGGCACGGTAATTTAGAACAAAAGACAGTCGTGGCTGGGCCTGATCATGTGCCAGCAACTTCTAACACAGATAGTTTAGTTTAACACTCGTTCCAACTGAACCCTGGGTTTGAGAGAAGGTCTTGCTGAGAAAAGTGGGACCAATAAGCATTTCGAGAAGGCGAGAAAAAAGACCCGCGCCCGGATTTCACGGCAAGACCGTGACGACAGCTAGACGGAGCGGAGCGCTGCCGGTGCTCAAAGCTGCTGGAGTTCTGCTGGTTCTTTGGGAAGCGCAGTAACGTCGTGCTACACCCGAGTGCCGGACACGGCCAGCGTGGGGACGCGTTTCGTACAGCAGCCATCAACAAGCCAAGAAAACTGCACTTAGCGCTGACGTTCCTGCACCAGAAGTCCATTCAGAACCTGCTCTTGCAGAAGCCAGCCAGGCATCTGAAAAAAGAAGCAGTTCCTTAAAACTATCTTTGAGAAACAGCGGGTCTCCAGCGTGCTCGACAAGCAGCAGGAAAGCAGAAGGCTGCACAAACTCACCATCAAGACAGCCCAGTTCTGCTGGAGGTGTCGGGGAGGCCACACCGACAGCTTTACTCAGGAAAATCTGCTGTGCAGCTCCCGCAAACATGGTGGGGAAGACGCTGAAAACCCGAAGCTCATAACACAGCGAGAGGCGCAAACCCGCAGCAAAGCGCAGGGCAGATTCGGTTTGTGGATTTCACGAGTTGGCGGCATTAATCCGGCAGCCCGACCCGGACCAGCGGGGAAAGCCAGAGCCTCGGCCGACCGGGGTCTCATTTAACCCCAAGAGAGAACAAGAGGCTAGTGAGCGGTCAGCAGCGGTCTCACATTGCGAGAAACCCGGGTGAAGTTCCGCTTTGGTCGCCCCCCCACTGCCACGGACCAGAGCAAGTCTCCTTAAAAGATGTGGCGGAGATCTGAAGCTGTGAAAAACACACAAAAAAAGCCACACAACTCAATAAAATGCAAGACTGCATAAAGTGACAGGCAAAGCAGAAGCAGCAGCAACGGTCGTTGTTTATGATGTTACCCGTCAGGCTGCCGGAGAACAAGAGTCACGGTTAGAATTTAATTAGCTCGAAATGGCACAAAGGGAGGAGCAACATTACAGTCGAGAGATGGCAAACTTTTTAACCTTAAGAAACCCAAACGGTATCTTTGCAGGTTCCGAACTAAACACCTTGGCCCACGCTAACCAGCAAAAAGAGTCACGCTGCTCTAAACCAAGGGTTCCCTTCAATAACCTGATGGAATGGAGAGGAGAGATTTATTTGATTTTATAGCAGAATTTTATCAAGTTGCCTCAGGGTGTCGAGCAGGGAGAGGAAAAAAAAGGATCGTCATGACAACATGGCTTTCTGAGAAGGTTTCTTTTCGCTCTACAGTGCAGTTTTTGGCTGCCATGAGTAGCGAAGCCCATTCTGGATCGGAGCTGGCGGTCTCCTGCTTGCCGGGGCCAAACGTGCTGCTCCCCCAGGTCCTGATCTCCTGCACCAGCTCGATGGAGCTGTCACCGACGCTCAGACCCAAGCGGGAGTGTGTCTTGCATCTTCAGAAGCAGCAACATCATACGAAAACAGGCAACAACTTGGTGCATCAAAGTATGTTTGCACACGTGAGCATCGTAGCCAAACGGTGCGATGATTCAATAGATCATATCCAGGTAGAACCAAGCAAAGTTCAGCACAAACTGCTGAGGACTCGGGCCACCGTGTTTGTAATCTGCGGGTTTCTTGGATGAACCTTGACAGAAACGCAAAGAAATAACGGAAACCGCTTCCTTTTGTTTGAAGTTGTGGTATTTGAGTCATTTCCAGGAACCGGTTACATCTGGATACGGGGGTACAGGTGCGCTCGCCTTTTCAGAGTACGTGACTTATAGTGTAGAAAACGCAGTAATTTGGCCACATTCTAAAACCGACCCCAACGCTAATCTGCAGTTTCCCTGAAGCGAAGCTGACTGCAGTGATCCGGGTGAGTATCTCACCTTCTGAGGGCCAACTGGCCTTCGCTGAGGAGGACAGCTAGTAAACAAGAGACTTTCCAGAGCAGAGGACAGAGATGAATGCAGCGGTTT
The DNA here is from genome assembly GCA_900497675.1 of Arapaima gigas. Lineage (NCBI taxonomy): Eukaryota > Metazoa > Chordata > Actinopteri > Osteoglossiformes > Osteoglossidae > Arapaima > Arapaima gigas. Next base: position 834,487 of record UFQX01000282.1, read on the forward strand.
CATGTCCTCCGCAGAAAACGTTGTTGATGCAGGATTTTCTGCCAGATGTAAGCTGCACCGCTCAGCAGCACGGAGCGAGGACAGAATACAACGTGCGCACCTACCGGCTGAGAGCTTTCCAGAAATCACTGACTTCTAGGATTCACACCACGTCGATCGATGTACCCGAGAGCGCTTAACGCCACGTCGGCAAATACTGACGTCACCTTTTCTAAAAGGCTACCGGCTAACAGCGACATCCTTCCCGAGCAGCCGGGTGAACAAAACGCAGGTTCTGGTTTAGCTGTCGAATAGAAGAGACAGAGGAGATGTGCAGGAGCGTGGGCAGCTGCTCCGGTCAAAGTGCTCGTGAAAGTAGAGTCATTCAGCCGTGTGAGGAATTCGAGGCCACTTCACACCTCCTCAAGACGCGAGTGTCGCTTAAGAAAGGCGCCTCGGATTTCAGATTCTTTGCACCGTACATCTCCAGTAGGAGATCCTACCATTACAGCAGAAGGCCCTGAGGAAGACTGTGATGGAGACGTACAACGTGCCCAAACAAATAGCTGCGACAATGCAGTTAACAGGTATTCCCAGGTGCTGTTCCTCAAAAGGAGAAGAACAGGAAAATGTTCACATCCCATCTCACCACAATACAGTGAGGGATGAGAAGCCTCCTGGGGTTTATTTTTTTCCCTACTTTAATGTTAGGAGTCCCCCCCCCTTCTCCTCAGCTAAACAGCTTCTTATACATGTTACCTTAATGCTGGAACTTAGAAGTTCAAAGTTCTTCAGACTTTGCTCGGTGCCGTCACACCTAGCTGAGAAGAGCACTGTGCGAAAAACAAAAAAACTTAGCTCAACTGTTGACCGCTGGACACCCAGAGAAAGCGGTTTGAATTTTTACCAGCATCCTAGTGAAAACCGATGACCTGTCGTTGCTCCTTCGCTTCCCCCCCGTCTACTCATGCGCGATTTTAACAAATTCGCTTCGGTTGGATTCTTTCCGCTCTTTGTTCGGAACAGTTGCTCAACGGCAACAAGAGATTCTGCTTCTGCACTGGGCTTTTCCAGCGACGAACGCCGTCTTTCACAAACAGATCCTACAGCACCGCTACTGGCAGATATATGGATGCAGTCTAGTTACACCTAAACTCTATACATACATTTATTCATGCAGCAGAGGCATCTCACACCAAAGCCATGTGAAACGATCACTACGCAGCGTTTAGCTCACTTCTTTATCCACACGGACGCACGGTGACTTGCGGTGATTCACTAGAGTATAAACTCCCTACGTCCGTTTAGTCATCCACCTGCGCGCCATTACTGCGGGTACTGGTTTAGAATCGTCGGTTCACCTGAAACTCATCTTTGGACTGTGGGAGGAAACCAGAGCACCTGGAGGGACAACATGCAAACTCCACACCTAATCACACCGGGGACTCAGATACATCTACGTCCAACGGTAAATACGTCCAAGACGACGGAACGAATCAGCGCCGCGTCCAAAAGCAATAAAGACCGGCACGGAGGTCAGCCAACCCGGCGATAAGGAGCACGTCCCACAACGCATCATTATTTCTACACCCGCGTTGCGTGCACATCAACGCAGGAGACGACAAATCAAAGTGTCAAGAAGCACAACATCCTACCACCCAAATCAATAACCTGGATCAAACCGTATTATACAGGCACAGAACCGGGTCTTAAATCACCTCACCGGCACCTCAGTGCGGTTGTTTAAAAGCTGCATTTTAAGCACTTCCATTTTCAACAAAACAATATCAGTAATCCCATTAAAGAGGTAATGAGTTTAAAGCTCGCACACAAAGAAAGTGAAGGCAAAAAAGGAAAAACCCTAAATTTCTTTAACAATGGAAATAGGGAGAGAGTCTGTCTTTTAAAAGATAACACGGTATTTAGCCGGGAACAGCTATGCCGTAAGCGGGGAACAACCGTCCGCAAAGATAACGCTGGAAGCAGCCGGTTGCCAGCAGCAGCGTCAGGAGTCCAGTGCGTTTCAGAAACGTGTCACAAATTCATGAATATTCCTCATCCGCAGTGGCGGGCGGGAGGGAGGGGATCAATACCACCAACGCGACGCAGAACGTGGGCCCTCAGACGCCGTGTAGCTGGAGAGGTGGAGAAGCAACACGCGCAACTGTACCTATTCAGCCCATCCTGCTGGTTACCTAGGCAACGGGAGAAATAACCACATGAGCTGCGCTGTCGCTGCGGTAAAGCGAGAAGAGGCGGCACGCAGGGGGTCTGCCAGCGCCGGCCATCCTGACGCCCATGTACTGGAATGGGGGGGGGGGGTACCAACAAACAACGTACCATTAGAGGACAAAACGATTACAGCCGGCCTTGAAGCGGAGAAGAAACCAAACACCCCACGACAAGAATCGACAAGTATCCGGAAAGTTCGCCGTCCCGTCTGTCTAACCTTAGTTGAAAAACGCGACGGCGTCTGTCTGCCACTATCAAAGGATAACGGAGGACGTGCGGAGGCATCGAAACAGCTGCAAAGTTTGTTTTCTCACGGAAGAGAAAAAAACCCGATTTCAAAAAACACATCTGCAGCAAACGAACCCAACCTTGCGCAGAATATAAACAAAAACCGGCAACAGCGGACGCGCGAATGAATTTCTTCCCAACGTGTCCGACGCCCCAGGCCGAGTTTCTCCCGCCTCTGTCGAAGGCCACGGGGGGCCACCGCCGAGGCACCCGGCGTCCATGTCGGACGAGGCCCGCCTGATGCCGCGCCGCCCGTTCGCAGGTGGGCAAGAGCGGCTGTGAGCAGTCGGTAACACGCAGGCCAACACGCCGCAGCAGACAGGCTTAACCTCTTACTTCTTCGTATTTATCTCCATATTCTGAAGGGCGTCTGATGTTCGCATAGCAGGAAAACAAGGAGTGTTTATCAAGGGATCTGAAAGGCGCTTCTCGCGCACGTTCTCCCTCAAGGAAGGTCGATTTCAGGCACTGCGTCGAAGCCGCTTTACCCAGAGCTTCAGATTTTTTCAGTTAAAACTGAAACATTTTTCCTACTTTCAGGTCTCCTCAGGGCGCCAATAAAATCGTAACCAAAAATACGAAGCACGAGGATACCGGGGGGCCCGTGACGGCACTCGGTCAGGATTCCAAGTCACCGCGAAGACTGAGGCGTAGATGCTCAGAGACGGGGGGGCCAGTTGTCCCCATTTATCACTTGAGAAGTCACCCCCCCCCCCCCCCCCCCC
>UFQX01000282.1:837769-900263 GCA_900497675.1 Arapaima gigas
CCCCCCCCCCCCCCCCCCCACGAGGACGGGGGACTGAGGAGTCGCTTCAGGGTGGCCGTTGCAGGGAGGCAGACGGCGGACCGATACGCAGGCCGCGGATCGGTGTAAACAAGGCATTTTTTATTATTCAATGTCAAACCAAAAAAATAAATAAATAAAAATCCCCCGGGAAGCCGATTATATTCTGTGGCATAATTTCTGATCCCTCCTGATCGTGACGAGGGCTTGTCTGCCGAACAACGTCTTAAATGAAGGGAAAAAGTTGAATAATTTATCAAATGTCTGAAGACCTCATTAAAAGTAGTGCAGCATACACTGCCCCCCCAACACACACACACACACACACACACACACACACACACACACACACACACAGCCAATGAAATACTACAGCCTCACACACAGTCTAGCTTTGAAAGTGCTTCTTGAACTGTGATTTTTAATTTAAGCATTTTTAATGCTCAGGGATGTTGTGAATTACAGATGTCAACACCAAATATCTGGAACACCAAAACACATTTTTTTTTTTTTTTTTTAAACCATGCTAATAATAAATCGGGCCCTCTCGGGCCCCAACCAGGCCATGCAGGCGATCGATACCCGACTTCTTCAGAATGTGCTCCACAGGTCGACGTGGGCGCTCGGGCCCTGCGCTCCAGTGGCACCGCTGAGAGACCCCGCATTCACCCGTCTCGAGTGGGGAGACGGGCGGTTCTGAAGGGGTGGGGAGGGATCTGAAGGTGACACGTTCCTCTCAAGGTCTTCCACACTTACAGCTGATAAAATTTAGCTCTGGGGACCTGGTTCAAACTTCCTTTTTGTCTTCATATTTTTCACTTGCCTAATCAAAAAGGGTTTCTTTCTTCCCCACAAAAGTCAGCCCAATGATTTAGTACCATATAGAGCCAAAGCAAGAGCACCGTCCCTTGTGTGCATCTACTGTACAGGACAGACTCGAAATAAGTTCCTTCAAGCAGCAGAGAACATAGGAGACCATCTATCATGTGGCTTAAAGCTGAAGATGACTGGTGAAATCACATGGCCCATAAACAGCCAAGGTAAGGACTTGTGTGCTAATCCTGCGGGTCCATACCTTTCATCCCTCAAAAGCCCAAGAAGTCAGAAAACAACTTTGCAGTGAGATGAAAACGGTGAATAAAACGTCAATAAACGTGCGGTCAGGGAATTACGTCCTGCCAGCCATCGGCTCGGTTTTGTCCTCGTCCACGTTTTACCCCAGTTGAAGAAATCGTCGTGTCGGTAGCATCTGGAGCCGGCGAGCCCTGCAGAGTCTGGGCACGAGTCCACCAGGATCGCACGAGAGGGTCCTAAACACGCTGGGACGGCGAACGAGCATCGTCATTAGCGACGGAACGTTCCGCCGGCGCTCTGCGACTCCCGTGCACCACTCAGCTTTAACCCAGAAACTAGGTTAGCAAAACCTCCCCGCCGAACAAGACTACGGCCCGGAGGCCTGGCCGAGCGTTGAGACCTGCACGCCGTCTCCTACGGCAGTATGTCAGTGCTAAAAAGAGAGGCCAAGCGCTCGGAAAGACACCGGGGCCTGTAGCTGTCAGCGGCGACGGTGTCCGTGGTCAACCGCACCATTTGTCTTCATGCTCCCGAAGCTCTAGAGGCTCCTGCAGAAATGCAAACCTGAAAACTGCAGATGGAAGCCACATCCCTAGGAAGGGGTCCACAAATCACTCTCCCCAACACAGGCAACTGTCTAGGAGCACCTGCGAGTGCCAGTAATGAGTCTCCACGAAGGTGTAATAAGGCCCAAGCGCAGGAGATAAAGCCATCAGTCTCCATTCACGCTGGATTATAAATACCTGGAAATCAGGGCAGAGCTAAGAGGCCTAGAGGAACTCAGCAGCCACCTGGGTGACTAAACACGCACACGCTGCAGTCTTTCTGCGTTTCTGTGCTTTGCATTAGGCAAAGGCAATAAAAAAAAAAGAAGAAAACTAGTTTAAATGTGAACGGTGCCAGATGGAGAAAACGGAAAGAAAGATCGATCTTGATCTCGGCCCCCCAGCGGCGGGATGTTTTTTTTTTTCTTGAGGTAATGGTGACGGACGGGTGAAGGTTGCGGGGAGGTCATTGTGGGAACATCTTGCAGCACAGGAACTACAACACCCAGCATGCCTTAGAAGCACACAAAAGGGGCTGCAGGGTGTGTTTTGGAAGTGATCGAGGGGGTGCAGATGTGAATGAAAAGTTTCGGTGGGAAACAGTCCCAGTTTCACTGCTTTTCTGCTAACTGGTTCTGGCCACATTAGTGCCGTGTTGGAAAGTATTAGCAATTAACCCTGATCGAAAATAGCGCTCGGGCCAACTTGGCTCCCTGGGCTGCCCTGCTGCTCCAGCCGAAATGGGACCCGTTCGCAACGGCTTGGACAGAAAACAAGAGGACGGCTGTGGCCTCAGCCTTTCGCGTCCATATTAGGATGCGCAGCGGTTGTCATAACCGCAGGCGATTTTCAGCCTCTTCTCGCGCAGCATCGCCCTCACGCTAAAACATGCCGTTGCCGTGGTTACGGCAGCCTCGGCCAGCTGCAGAGCTCCCGTTTACGCCGGGGGGAGACCCTGGGACCCGCAACTCTCAGGTGGCGCCTGACCCTCTGCAAACTCTGCTTGCTTTATGCCCTTCGCCCCAGAGGAGACTCGGGCGGGCGAATCTCCTACAAGGTCCGTCATCGCCTAAAGGCGGCTCAGCACCACAGCGGTCCTCGCTACCCGGTTTTCATCTCACGCTGCGGTACATGGTATAAACTGTAGTGTAGTGAAAACAGTCGGCAGAAACGGTGAAGTGACCAGCGACGCGGGGGCTTCCCAGAAGGTCCAGGAGGTCCACCGACAGGCCACGTGGAAAATTAATCACAGAACGGCAGAAATTCACTGCCGAAAAAACAGCTTTAATTCCAACACCTGTCCGACTTCCTCTGCTAGCAACCAAAAAAATGGGGGGGGGGCTTATGCAATTTCCACCTCAATATGGGGGTGCACCCCAGACCGATTTTCTGTCCTGAAAAGGGATACTGGCGCGTTTAAATTAAAATATCAAATAGCGGGAGGGGGGGAGATACATGCATTAAAAGCGCTGACTTCCCTTTGTACCCCTTTGATTCACACCTTCTTGTCCTCAATGTGTCAAGTGAATATCATGGCTGCTAAATCTGTATTACATTCTATGTTTAGGCAATTCCCCGTTTCAAAGCCCGTGTTTACACCGTCTGGAACGGCAGGAAAAAAATCCTCATCTGACACGGTCACAAATGCATCCAACTCGCGCAAAGCGTGACTTAACTAGCATAAGCACTCCGACTGCCTTGTTTCAAGTTAATATGCAAAATTATACCCCCAAAAACCATATCTGCAAAAACATATAGCATATATGAAGAAAGTGTGAGCTTGTTTCGGGATTTTAAAAAGAACAAACGCTCCTGCTTTCGCACAGATAATGAGGCCCTGCTTAGGATTAAATTAAGGGGGGAAGTATATCAGGAAAATACCAAACAAAAGTTAAAATAAAATTATAAAACACAATCAAGCTCGCATGCTGAAAACATCAGTTTTATGGCTGGCGCACATGGAATATTCACATCATTCTTGGCCCTATACTAAGTTGATGGGAAGTTCTACTTTTTTCTCTCTCTCTCACACACACACACGCGCGCTTCTTCTGAGTCATTCCCTCAATGTGACAATGTCTCTACAAATTTATATTATTCTAGGCATTTGTGGTGCAACACAGGGCAGAATAATGGGCTCCAAGGCCCAAGTGGTGATTTTCACACCCGTGATGCGACAAACACCCCGGCCTGCGCCTCCATTGCCCCGGGATCCACACCAGGGGTTGTTTCTCACACTGACACCTGTACGCCCCCCTGCAAGGGAAACGGCCCAGCTGCCATTTTTCTTCCTCGACGCTGCCTTTCCATTGAGTAATGGAATTTTTCTCCAATCAACTTTCCCAACAAGCGGCGACTTTGAGGGAACCCATCTGAACCGAGAGAGCTTGGCCTCGCCAAAACATCCATTCATCACATGTGATCAGTGAAATGGAACAAGGGCAGAACCATAAAATTCTCATCCAAAAAAAAAAAAAAAAAAAAAAAAAAAAAAAAAAAAAACATTANATTAAAAAAAAAAAAAAAAAAAAAAAAAAAAAAAAAAAAAAAAAAAAAAATCTGGGAAGAGTAAAACCCTGTTATGCACCCTGGGGCCCATTGGGCCTCTCTGCCCTCATACATGTGCCAGGGCCTCTTCACCAGCTGCTCACGCTCTTCCCAGAAGAGGGAGGCGGTTCCTCATGTCCTGGAGAACAACAGCCGGCCCCCCGCGATGCAATTTAATTAGCGTCGCCGTGAGACAGATTTAGCAGAAATGAGCTACGGTGCCCAGTCCAAAGCCGACCTGCTGGACACGAGGAGCTTCACACCGTCCCTAAAAAAGTGCCGCCATTTTGCGACTGACGGGGTTTTTCCTTTCCGCAGGCCAAGCAGAACCGGGCGACTAATGACCTCCGTGATTAACTTTCTCCCCATGAATAAAATATATAGCAACAAGAGCAATAAAAGTGGGGAAACAACATTTTAATGGCGCATTAAGATTCCGCTGCGATTCGGCAGCCTGTTCGGCAATTAACGCCCAAGTCTTTTGAAGGATAAGGCTGCTTCACTTAGAAGGCCTGGTTATAAATGTCAAGGGAAGTCGTTCGGTAATATGGTGCGATACGTATTCAGCACGCTCCGTTTGGCAACGTTCTGAGCGTTTGGGGAGAAACCGGCTGCTCGGCTTCACTCTCCGCACCCCGCCGAACGGACCCGCAGCCAGACAACAGGGAAAAGCAGGTCCCTCCGCAGAAATGGGCGACGTCTTCAGGTTAAGGTCTCGCTTACGTTCAGCATTAATACGGTGGAAAAGCAGCTCTCGAGAAGACGGTTCCTGAGGAGCTGCAGTGAACCAGGCCCGTTGGTGTCTTTTCTGGCGCCACGTGAAACTACTTTCCAAAGATGTCTTTCATTTTGTCAACTGGTTGAGAACATGTGAGGAGAATGAGAGTAAAGAGATTAAGCCTGGAATTACTGGTTCTGGTTCTCTCTCTTTTTTTTTTTATTCTGGAAAACATTTTCCCTCTGTTCTTCTCAAAAGGTGACACTTTAGTTTCTGCTCGACATATTTACACCGCACTGTTAAGCGTCTCATCGCAGGGCCAATTTGTTCCATAAGTGAATTCCCAGTATCAGGAAATCAAATTACCACGGCTGGATGGACAATATATCACCTCGAATAAATAAAAAATAAAATAAATTAATAAATAATGACATATCGTTCGATTCGAGTGAGATTATGGCTTTAGTTGCATCAGCCCGAGGGCATTAATGTTATTGCATTATACATCAATATCTAATTGGTGACAGGAGATCTTGAGGCTGTATTGTTAGCATATCATTTATTTTTAATTCATTGGTAGACAAACGTTCACAAAAAAACCTGCAAAATGAAAAGGACTGTAAACGTAAACTGACTTTTTGTCAAATCGAGCTGTAAAACGGGAACGAGTCGGACGCTCGGAACGGATCTGATGTTCGGTAGTCGAGTAACAGTCCCACCTGCCCTGTTTGAAAACCTGGACCACAAGCTCTGCACGAACAGTTTAAAATTCCCTCTTGGTGGGAAAGAGAATAAATTTTAAAAAAATTAAAAATTAAACAGGCAAATATAGAAGAAATTTTAGCGATTTATCAGTTTGAAACTGTGTAGGTGAAACGGCCAAGCGCAGATGTATTTTTATTTAACATGTTAAAAATGTAAGAGGGCACATAAATATTAATTAGGATCCATTACCGGCTCAGCCTGGGGGGGGGGGGGTCCTACGTGGATCGAGTCAAGTGACACTAGCACAAGGACAAGCAAATTAGGACATTCGTTCCAAACCAAAGCTCTGACTCCAGCATCACATCTGCACCATAAATAAAGCTAAACAAAATGGGACGAGATTTTTTTTTTTAATCCAACATGAAGTCTGACTGCTAACAGGAAAGGAGAAAACGGAAGTTTTTAAGGTCAGGAGCTCGGGGATGAGTACCGGGGGTGTCAGCAGCGGGAGGGGGTCTGGTACAGGTCCGGGGACCACGACACTCAGGCTGTGGATCCCACACAAGGTGATGTGCTTCTTCTGCTGATCTTCCAGCAAATCGGATCTATTGTTCCCTCAGCCGCCCGATCAGCTCCTGAACAAGGGGAGCAAAGGCAGGACTGCATGCGGGACTTGCAGCTTTCACGCCCTCGTGGATTTATGGTGCGAGAACCACAACTGCGACAGCTCGGAAAATGTCGTGAATGTCTTGCGCGACATCCCTGGCAAAACGCAGAAATGAACTCATTTGTCTGAGACTTTGGCTCTAAAGTCCACACTTTTTTTTTTTTTTTTTTTTAAGAAACCCGTGAAATGTACACGTTGCTCCTCTGGAAGAGCAAATTAAGTTTGAGTAAACCGGTTCTCTGGGCGGGATCGCGAGAAATTGTTAGGTTCACGGCCGCGGTACGGAATAAATCGAGTTTGCGGCGGCTTTACACCGTAGCCAGGAGATGCAGCTCTCTCCCCGACGGAGAAAATAAACAAACAAAAAGCGCCTCTTCCATCACGCGCAGATGAAGCAGCGTGACAGAGACGTTTTACTTATCAGCAAAAGCAACCAAACAAAAAGATGCTGTAAAGAAGTCATTACTTAGAAGAGTGAAATATTCCACTGCAGCACTTGCTCTCATTGGTTGCGCTGCGGACCCCGAGTTCACGGCCAGAAGATAAACATCGCATTTGAAATTGAGATTTGGGGGTTGGGCGAGAAGCAAGTGCCAAATAAGCCCCCCCCCCCCTCCTTTAAACAAATCCCCTGTGATCCATCTGTCAATACAGATACATTTCTGGTGAATAAAGGTGGCCTGAGAAGCAGAGTTTAAAGTCGAGCGAATGTGGGACACGCGTGATGTTCTAACATCTGTTGGGAGAATAACGACCTGAAAAACTTGGTAAATACCGACAAAATGCTGCCTGTTCACGGCAGAATAAAATCCTGCACGTTAGAAACTAGGCGAGACCAACCGATCGACGCCGCGGAAACGAGAGGATCGTAGCAGGTCTTCACGTGTCGCCTACACGCGTGCGTTTCTGCCAGCGTGCACGCGGGACCCGGACTCTACAAGCATCATAACCGAACACACATTACTAACCCCTTGTCATTTTCTCCTTCCCGCCCCTGCACTCTTGGGCAAAACGGAGAGCAAATGCGGAGCAGAACCATTAGTATTCTCCTGTACCTGAAAGCATCGTTTGCAAGAAATAAAACCATAAAAGAGCATAAATAAGGGTCTCAGGACCTGCGCAGCGCTGCCTGCCAAGGAGAGACGGCCATCTCTGGGCAACTGTGAAACAAAATGAGTCTCTCAGAGACATCCTGGGACACAGAGCAGTTTGCCAATGCTGGCTGAAGGCCACTCCACTTTTACACTCGCGTAAAGGAAGCCCGCGGAGTGGCAACAGGCGAAAGAAGGCGGGCAGGAACCCTGGGGGCGCGTGGAGTGCGGCCGGTTTAACGCGCCGCGCTGGGAGAGGCGTGCAAACCGCACGAGCACAAAGGCCACGGATTTTCCCACCCATCTTCGTAGCCATCAAAAGCCGGGGGATGTAATCCCAACTCCACACAGTGGAATCCATCCTACCTGTCGGGGCTCATCCCCTCGGAGCCGCAAAGCAAAGCGGAGAATTAGAAACGGAGCTACTTACATGACGGAGACAATGTCCCCGCGCTGAACCTGGTAGTTCCGCACACTCCAGCGGTTCAGAAGCACCACGTCGGACGAGCTCTCCCCTTCAGGGTTCAAGGAAGGCTGAAGAAATGGAAAGAGATTATTAATAATACCAAGTAAATGCTTTTAGTGTTTTTTTTTTTTATTGGGGGGGGGTGTTTGAGAAGTACCAATTCAACATGAAGTCCAAAAGAACTTGTAATGACCATAATTTTACCACTCACTGCAAGTAACTATGGGGGGGTGCGTTCTGGAAGAGTAAGATTGGCTCTACCATCCACCTCTTGAGAGGATTTTNTATTGGGGGGGGGGTGTTTGAGAAGTACCAATTCAACATGAAGTCCAAAAGAACTTGTAATGACCATAATTTTACCACTCACTGCAAGTAACTATGGGGGGGTGCGTTCTGGAAGAGTAAGATTGGCTCTACCATCCACCTCTTGAGAGGATTTTGATAAGCGGAAGGAGGAAGTTTCCAGATCAAACACCTAATTATGACTCTCACACTTCAGCCGGCCAGGAGAACACTTGACACACATCCCACTTTATTTCCATTTGGAAATCCTGGCAGAGCACTGAACCTGGAGGATTATTCATGAGACAAAGTTTCTAAAAAATAATAATCATAATAAGAGTGTGTAAAGCTTGGTACTCCTGGCGATGGTCCGTGGCCAGACGAAATGACTGATGCTTATCCAACAAAAGTGGAGGTTGAGTTCTGGCCTCGGTTCTGCCCCGCTGGTCCAAAGATGGTAACAGCCGATATACAGAAGGCATTCGGCAGCAGGGCAGGCGGAACAAACCCGACGCGGAGAGCGAGTCGAAAACACACAAGCGGACCTCAGATGACTGATGCTCGTCTGGGGGCAGGGGTCAACACAGTTCTTTCAGATAAATACTCAAGCTGTGATCCCAGGCCGGTCCAAACAGCACGTCTCACACGAGAGCCCTTCAAACGTTTAGAGCTTTCTCGGCTACAGGCAAGAGAGGGCACGAATGATGTCCAAACACCAGATAAATGAGGAAAACTATTTTTCTCCCAACTTTGGGCCATTTCTTAAATTACCAGTCAGACTAATGAAAGGGGTCCGGCTGCAGCGTCTTCCTTCTAATTATCCTTTGATGGATCAGCTGCTTATGCTTAAGGACACCGACACAGTGAAACTTTGTGCGAATCCCCCCCCAAGGCGATCCATTCTTCAGAAATCTTCTTGCAAACAGAAGACAAAATTACCATTATTCTCAATTTTAAAAAAGTTCCTGAGCGCAAATATTTACGGTAAAATGTCGTCAAACCCCATTAAAAGTGACCGTTACTTTAGCGGTTAACTTTAATAAGCACAACAAGATGGATTCCCTTCATTAACGCTCTACGGCCGCCTTATCTGCCACCATTCGGCTCTCTTGCAGACAACAGGAAGTCCTTACGAATGACGTTCGGCATTTACGCATCAAGTCAAACTTTAACGCAACAAAAGCCAAACAGACAGCAGCGCAAAAGAATTCACTGCCGCTGAACAAGCCGACGTTGTTTGGACGGTGATTCCTGCCGTTATTTCGGGTGAAACTGGCAAACAAGGGGTAACGGAGGCCGAGCGCTTCCCTCGGTCTGAGCCAAACCGAGAGGACGACCGCGTGGCGGCTCCGCTCTCTCGGCTGTCGGGACCCGGCCCTCGCAAACGCAAACAAATGCCTTGTAAGCCCAAGTGGAGGTATTAAACAGAACTTCTCGTGATGTCAAATCTCGGGGGCGGGCCACGTATCAACACGTGACGGAGCGAGAGAAATGACTCACGCGCTTTAGGACACTTTTGCTTTGAAAACTGTCTCACCTGTTATAATATTATTAGACTTTCCCTACAGGAATTAGCACCTAATGCCTTCACGAGGTAAACCTGGGTAAACGCCGACTATTTGCCCTGAAAAGACAGGGTCTGGGATCTCACGCGGCAAACAGCGGCACGTCGGAAGCCGTTTCGCAACAATGCGAAAAACGCCATGCCTCCAAATGCCACGAGCTGCGGAAGGCAGCACAGCGTATTGACAGAAGAAGCTGTCACCCGAGCGTGACACGCATCGTCGCAAATGCCATATGTGAGACAAACAGCGTAACAAGCAAAATGTCATGTTCCTCTAGCTGCAGGATTCTGGGGAAGAAAATACCTTGTTCACTTTCCTCGAGCGGGTTCCTTGCAGAAGTTAGGGAACTTGTCACCAAAAAAAAAAAAAAACCAGTCTCAAGGAGCATCAATCCATTGTACTTGAGGACATTCTCCATTAGGACGTGGAGCAAAAAAAAAAAAAAAAGACATCTGCTTTTGTTTCTGGTAAAATTAGGTTGTTTTTTGAGCTAGCAGGGTGCAGACAAACTTCAATTACTGCTGGTACCGTTACTCTCCTCAATTATCATTATTAGCCCCATCATATAAACAGTCATTGCTATGCACCTCTCAACGTCCTTTTAATTTCATCCTGCCCGACGTCCTCCGTCTGCCTAATAAAGAGCCGTCCATCTCGATTAACATGGACACCGTCTTCATTAGACGTGCTGCTACCTGCCGCTTCTCCTCAGAACCTCACGTTTCCGCAGCGGCAGCGAGGAGGAAACCTGCTTCCAGTGGCGACAAGACGCTTCCTTGAGTTCAAAGTGACTTTGACGGGCCCTTGAGGGACTGATGTCAAGGAGCAACGCGGGAGGAGGTGGTCACGTGACCGCGAGTCAACGAAATCTTCCTAGGGGCCTAGAACTATATCCTGCTCAACTCCAAACGCCCTGGAGGAAAAGAAAGCCACCCTACACCAGGTGGGCCGTATCTTATTCAAAGACCCCTTCTTTGGCACATAAAACACACAGCGTTAAACATGCGCGCCGCCCATTTTCTGGGAGACGGTTACCAGCGCGTTGAAGGTCTGTTACCTCCAGATTTAAAGCGCAGAAGGTAAATAATTAAAATGTCTCCTCTTAAAGGGAAAGAACATTTTCTGAGTTTCCCTCTGATGGACTGGTGTCACATCCACGATGTAACCCCATCCGAGCCACTACTCTGAGCGGGATAAAGCGGGTGAGGGAAGGGACCTTGAGGGTACGTGAACTTTTTTCGTGGGGGGACGTCGAACGGTGACCTCAGATTGTTCCCGGGACAACAAACGACTCTGCAAGATGTGCGTTTATCTCCCCGCAGCTCCACACGAGACCACCCGAGTCGCCGGGAGGCTGTCGTACGCCGGCACCGCAGCGTTGGACAACACAATCTCCAGCCGAACGACAGTCTTGGGTGGCGGGGATGAGGTGAAAACGGTCCTAATCGGTTCGGCAGTCCACGCCATCCACACACGGCCCGTTTAAGATGCCACGTTTCACAGCATTCGAACAAAAGGCAGAAATAAGCGTGATATTTTAAAATTCAAAATGCATTACTTTAAGCTTCTCCGAATGAGAACGTTCACCGTAATCCTCGAAGAGAATTGGAGCTTTTCATCTCTCCTTGATTTCACGAGTTTGGAAGAGGATGTAAGAAACGAGGTTGCGTGTCGTCAAAGACGGCGAGATAACAAGGCAGAAACGCAGCCGAGGAAGAGTTTCCGCTATTTGTTATTCTGAAAGTAAGAGACAAGTTGGCAAAGTTAAGTATTTGACTCCAGTCAAGGCTGATTTTAAATATTTATCTCCCACCTCTTTACATTCACCTGAAGTCAAACCCAGGACAAACACCTGAGTGCCGAGACGTGCGAAAGCACCGATTCGATCGGTAGTTCTGAGGCCCGTTTGTTGTTTTTTTGCTGAAAAAACTGAATATATGCGTTTCTATAAATTTTCGTCCCTTTGCAGTTTAAGGTTATTGTTAAACATTTGCTTTTTTCCATTTAAGTAGCATTTATGTCACGTTTATCGTTTTTGCTACATTCGCTGTTCCGTGTCGTTTTGCTTCACGCGATGTAAACGTGTGTTTAAAAAGTACAGCAGTTTGGCAGCAGGGGGCAGAGTGGCTGAACTGGTTTTGCATTTCCCGTAGCAACGGAGCCCTCAGAGTAGAATGTAAAACTGTGGACTAGAAAAAAAAAAAAAATCTGGTAAATAGCAGGTGAACTAATAAGCAGGCCTGTCATAAATAATACATACTGCACCTAAAAGAGGAAATAAGACGGCTGTGAAAATGAGCAGGAGTCGCCGGTGTGCAGGCATCTCTCGGCGTGCTGGGCGGCGGCCCGCCAACAAACAGGTGGAAAAACGAAGCAAGCGTAGCCAACGCGGCACGCATTCATCGTGGAGCGGCGCGAAATGCCACGGTGGTGCGGTAAAACACAGTACAGCAGGAAGACGGAGCGGAGAGCTCGTCCGTTTCCTCGGCACGGCTTACGTCTCACGCCGGCGTTCGCCACCCGGCGCCTCTTCCCGCTTAATTAAAATCAATAAGCTGGCGCACGATGCGCTGCGGCTTCTTAAGTGCCATTTATTAAAAAGAGCACTTTGTGGGCTTTAAAAACGACACGGGCAGCATTTAAGAAACCACCAGAAAGGTTCTCTCTCCCCGAGGGCAAACGCCACCACGGCCCGGCGGAGGGGCCGTCGCTGGAACCCGAGCCTCTCCAGACTCCCCTTCCCTCTGGGCTTTGTTCTTAAGTCTCATTTTATTTCACTTTTTTCTCGGCAAATAGCTTTTCCACTGTTACTTTGATCTGCCTCGACAGAAAGAGCAAAAGGGGAGCAGTCAGATCTGCAACGTGCTCCTCGGACGGCTCAAGCGAGTTACTCAACCTTAACTTAATCTCCTGACACAAATAAATTATAGGCACTATTACCATCGTCACCCAATCACTTACGCCCGTCTTGAAGACGCCAACGGCCTTCTCAGGGCTCTGGAACAAAAGATGGCGGTCGTAGCAACAACCGTGCCGTTGTTCCACGGACAGGGAATTCACAAACGATAAGAGGAGGAGGAGCTATTGGGACTGCACAGTTTCCCCATTTTCCCACAAGGGTTTGGACCCACACAGGACTGTCAGCGCCCCCATGGCAGCCTCTCCTCTCCTGTGACATAGAGCAACCAAGCTCTCTGCAGGGGAGCAACATGAATATATTTTGGAGGGACTTGTGGGAGATGATGAGCCACCAATAAAGACACCAGTTAATATAACGGTATGCGGCTGTGGCAGGGGGCTGCGGGGGGGCGCTGGGGTAGAGGCCGCGCAGGACGCTGAGTAAGCGCTTACATCCAGTTTTATAGAGCTGCTTGAAAATGCCAGACCTCCAGCTCAGGCTATAATATTAATGGAGAAATTAATAGATAATCACATCTCCCCCCCCCCCTCACAGTTCCACAGCAATGCACGGTGGCTCTACCCTCCAGAAAGCCCCCCACCCCAAGCACCCATAACAACCGAATCCCTCAGAAGCTGAAGTGCAAGGAGCTTCGCCTCCACGTTGCTACAGCAACGGCAGTAGCACGAGTCCGATGCTGCCGCCGCCGCGGCCTATAATTACAAGCGGGAAATGAGCACTCCAGGAAAATCACACCACAAGGACACACTAGGCCTGGAGTGAAGGTGAGAGTCTGGAAACCACCACCTATTACCCTGACACTTTGTGACGCTGTCCCCTGTCCTCCAGAGCCGCCACTGCTCTTGTCTGACACTCACCGTGTCAACACCCCTCATTCCTTCTGCCCTGTCCCCCTGTCCCAAACGCGACCGACACCTGTCGCACTACTCCATCGCACCCCCCCCCCCCCCCTGGAATATGAATGCAAATTCTCAGCGGCATCTTCTGGTTTTTAACCACGTTTCTCGCTGTAATCATTTCCGTGCTGTCATTCCGTTATTAAGTAATACAGCATTTCACAGCAGGCCTCTCTGCCTGTGCCGTGGTTCTCCTGCTGCCCCCCCCGTGTTTTTCTCTGGCTGTTTGTTTTCTCCACGGCTCCCGTGTGGTGAACAGCAGGTCTCGGCCGCACCTTCCCCATCGCCCACTGTAAACTCTCCTCCCCCCCACGGGGTCTGCTCCCGTGCTCCAGGTGGCAAAGCAGTTTACAGCACCCAAGATCAGTGCCAGCATGTGAACTAGACTAAAACCCAAATAATAAATGTATATTTTTTTAAATGAAACCCCCCCACTCATTTTTTTCTGGAAAAAAGGCACGTGCACGCGCGCACACACACACACACAAGCAGCAATTTAGAGTGAAATGGGGAGAACATGCAAACTCCACACAGCCTGAGCCACATTTAAACCCTGAACAGCCCAGGCGTTGTGGGGTGGAAGCGCTACCTGCTGCGGCACTGTGGCAAATATTTACAGGTGAATCTTCAGCTGTGGACTATAAGAGTAAAGCAAGAATAATCGTAAATTCAAGAACAAATCTGTAACTTCATAAAGAAACAAAAAACCATTCGGGTTTTAACTGAACAAAAGCAACACAGTGAAATAAATAAATCACAACATAGCGGGTGTGTAAGGAGGGTTTTTAGTTAATACTGGAGGTCCTTCTCTGGCAGATGCTGTAACAGCATCGCTAAGGTAATCTGCGGTAATCCTGCTTAACTACCCAGCGCATTTCAGCTGCAGGCAGGGAACCTGAACCGGGCCAGACCCGGCATGACGTGCAGTTCGGCGGGAGGTGGGGGGTTCGTCGTGCCACTTAACTCAGACTATCAGCAAACGCGGCCAAACCAGACATTAATTTCAGGTCCCACGTTTGAGGTTCATTCTCTACAGCGGAGCTGACTGGGCCGATATGACGCAGAAACCCTCCAAGAAAGACAGTTTAAGAAAAACCAGGGTAATTGTTGTTTCTTTCCCCCTTACATTTTGTCGTGCTGTGTTTAATTCACTCGGGAAATTGATACAACATGAAAATAAAGTCCCCAGATAATTTGAGACAAACATAAAACTCAATTTTTACGGCGAAGACCCACATTTCCAAAACAGTTTGCACAAATACAACAAAAGAGTTGCCTGTGTTCACAGCCTCCACGTTAAAAAAAAAAAAACCCCACTGTTGTTCCTCTCGCCTCACAGCCCCGCCTCCTGGACCCCCGCCGTGGTCCTCACCAGCACAGCTTCAGTAAACACTTTGTGGAGGCAGTCAATATTCCCCCTGCGGGAGGTGTCATGATATCAGAGAATGCGGCACTCCGGGGTGGGACCTGTGTGACAGCTGCCCTATGCACACACACACACGCACACACACACACCACCAGGAGCCACTGCCATATCCCCCCTCCACCCCAAACACGCACACAAAACACACACATCCCTCAGCCAGCTGTATGGAGAAAAAAATAAATAAATAAATCCCCCATCAATCCCCACTGAACTACAACAAAATGCAAATATAAAATGAAAAAGGCAGTTTCATCTTTGGATTCATTTCTAAAACATGTACAGCAGCCAAGAAAGAAGGGGGGAAGAAAAAGACTCACTTTAAATTCACTTAAGTTTACAACTTAAGACAAACTGACTAAATGTAACACATTTGGTATTAATGAAAGGGGAGCAGGGATGGAACCGCCCAGTGTCACGACACCTTCGTTTCCTCCGAGCAAAACAGGAAAGCTGCTCATATGCATTTGTTATTCGACAAAGAATTTGTCGTCATTCACTTCTGTACATTTCTTTTCTTTTTTTTTTAATATTTGTAAGCATTACAAGGAGCTCTTCTCCAAAGCCACTTACAATGTTAAGCTACTTACACCGATTTACCTATTTACACAGCTACAGATTCTTCACTGGAGCAATTCAGGGAAAGCACTTGGCTCAGGGGCACTATAGAAGGACCCGGAATTTGAAGCAGCTGTAACCGCTGTGAACCACTGTTCCCCGAGGTCATTCGGGGTCAAACCGGATGCTATGATCTCGACCAGCAGCCGCCTGGTTCTGTCCCTTAACTGCTCTACCGAGTCCAACCAGCTTTGTTGTGTGTGGGACATCTTTGTTGGTTTAGGTCACCTGCATGGAAGCTCCCTCGACCCGTGCAACGTAGGCCAGGCGGTCCAGCGCCGTCACCGTCACAGGTACGGCCACAAAGAATCCGCTGACAAAAGCCCGGAAGTAGCGGCGCCCGGAGCCCACGTGCTGCGCCATGCCCTGGAACAGACCAGACACAAGGATGACATTCACCATGTGGCCAAGGTGTGTTTCCACTGGGGCTGCGGCTCCCCTCACTTCACCCAGGGGATGACGACGCCGTCAGCTTCTCCTGACCATCAGCAACGGACAGGGGTCTCGAAGGCGATGGATCTGGAGGCCGGGAAAATGGGGCACAAACTTGAAAACCAAAAAAGTGCTCCTGTGGAACACACACACACACACACACACACACACACACACACACGGTGTGAGGGGCAGGGTGGCTGAGCGTCGCTGTGCAGGTGAACTAGCATTTCAGTTGAAGGCTTCCAGACCCAGAGGGCCTTTTTGCTGCAAAGTGCTTCAATATCTACCCAGGTGTGACATGGCCCCCCCATGGTGCATCAATCACCAAGCAGCAGGAGGGGACGGTTAGCGCCGGTCAAGTGAAGGACCACACAGCTTGGTCAGGGTCACCCAAGTTGTCCGTTTCTCCCCGGAAATCAGGCAGTATTAATTAAAACAAAAAAAAAAAAAAAAAGAACAAACAGCAGCAACAAGGGGAGCTGGGAAACAAAAGTAAAAGTTCTATTCCCACCCAGACCACCGAGTCACGTTGAGAGACGAGCCTCCCAGCAGCACCAAACTCCCTTTCATCCATCAGAATCCGTCTCACACTTGCTCTACGCCTGGGACCCCCCACCACCCTTCCCGCTCAGCAGTAACGCTATTAAACACCTCCAGCCTTGGGCGCCACGGATGTAATTCCAGCAGGCGCGCAGGGTAGATTTCTTCACATCAGCTCACTTTAATTTACACAATTATGTTTCCCCCCCACTTCAGCGCCCAGCCGAGCCCCGGGCCCACAGCCTGCAGCCCAATACTGCCACAGCGTCACGAGTGGACGCGGCCAACCTCTGCCAACACCGTCTCCCAGCGTCCTCGGCATTTTCTTTGCCGCCCTACCAGGACCACGCTGGTACCATCAGTATCAACCGAGTGGCAAGTTGCTGGACGTGGCACCACGACCTGTGACACGACAGGTCTGCCATAGCACCTCAAAGCATCGCTTCCCTCCTACGTCCACCGGTCTCGATCTGATCGGCGCAGCAAGAACTTCGCCCCCTCCTTCGCTTCAAGATGAACAACTTTTTTTATTTTTTAAAACATTTCCTATAATTATGCTCCTAATTCTTGTTCTCATTGTGCTGTATGAGGTGCTGGTAAATTTCATGTGCGTCAACCAAGGGGACCGAGGGGCACCAGCACCCTGGTCTGGGTCTTTGTTGGGATTTCTTGCACTTTGTTGTAAAAACCTCTGCCAGGAGACGTAGGTGGTGTCCTGGCTGACCAGGAGGAGATGAGACGGTCAAAACCCCCACTGCGCCCCCCCCCCCCCCCTTGCAGAGCTGCCCACATTGCTGCTCCCTTTTACATCAAAATTTATTCATTTCTCAGANCCCCCCCCCCCCACCTTGCAGAGCTGCCCACATTGCTGCTCCCTTTTACATCAAAATTTATTCATTTCTCAGACACTCAACTGAGAGGAAACAGAAGTGCAGAGATGCAGATACACAGCTGCCAAAGCACAGCCACTTAGTCAAAAGCCACCGCCTTTGCCAACATACATTATTCAACAGACCTCACACTGAACTTGTGAACTGAGAGCAGCAAAGCAACCCGCATACCTAATAAAGGCCCTAAGAAGGGAGCCCACTGTACCGAGAGAAGACTCACCTGTATGACCGTCGCCTTGGAGGGAGGAGTCAGCCAAGTTGGACCGAAATGTAAGCAGCTACATCCCAAACTGCTCTGCATGGGAAGCGCAACTCAGAAGACGGGCTGGATGGACAGAATTACTTTACGTGTCGGCGAACCTCACAGTCCTGCTTTCACAGCATTTCAAAGACTTTTTACAAAACCACTCCAAACCCTGCTGAAGTAGGGAAGCTCAAGATTGACCGCTTGAAGGCTAGAAGTTCAGCACACACTATTCAGGCTTACAAACACACACACACACACACACACACTCAGAAGTTTTGCACATACCTGGGCTAATTCAGCACCAACTTCCTCATATCACACCTGCCGGCATTGTTTCTTCCCACCGTTTCCCCCCCACAGGGACAACATTGTTTACTATTCCAACAGCACATGAGGGAGGAAGGGGGGGACATTTTGCATTTACACAAAATTGAGCAAATACCCACAGTCGTACTCAAACTCAAACAAACCGAGGGTACGAGAGCGGCAAAACAAAGACGGGGAGTAAAGGAGGAGGGAGCGGCTGGGAGAGGGAGCGCAGGCCGTTGGGGGCCTCCTTCCGCGGAGAGCATACGAGCGGCGCAGTTGGCGGAGATTAGCAGGCGAGGCAGCGAGCAGCTGGCGCGTGGCAGCGCCGAGAGCCCGAGTTCACAGAGCAAAATGCAGACAGGCAGCCCAGGGGGACCTGGGCGGATGGCGGACACAAGGTCACCGCAGGATGTGACCCACAATGCCGCAGCTCTCTGTCATACAAACCGGCAACGCGCCAGGGTCAGCGCCGCCACATTAAACCGCTGCAAACGGTCCGTGGGTGGCCACTGCCACCGTCATCTAGGCACAAATGTTATGTACACCGGTCACTTTATTAGGTACACCCGACCAGTACCCACCGGTGCTGGTGTAATGAAGTTGGGAAATTTCTAACGCACAATAAGGTAAAAAGGAAAGGTTTCTACCACTGTTTGAATGCCTCAGGGTACCAGTGTACCACTTATACTAACCAGGTGCACCAAGGGATGCTTCATAGCCAGTGTGGACTTCTTCAAACTGACACTTCCAGCACGGCAGTGTGCCATTTTACGAAAGTCAACATCCCAGCATGGTTCCACAAACACCACATTTATTATTATAACTATTATCAGCCAAGCTTAAAAGCAGTAAACGGCATATAAGGTTTAAAATTTCACAACTGGTCAATTACGCTCTCTGCTATGGATCAAACATCTAGTGACAGAACCAAAACAAAAAACAACACAGCACTGAGCAGAGCATCTCGGAGATGTTTACTGAGAAAGAGTCTGGATCTCTGGAGTGTGACCCCTTTACATTCCCAGCACGTCTCCTTCCCGGGTCCAATATCACTACTACTTAACAGTTTTAATTAAAGCCCATTGTAATTACGCAAAATGGGGGGGGGGAGGGGGGGGGGAGCAGAACAAACAAAACAGAAATAAATGGATGCCATCTCTTCCATTCAAACTACCTACAGTCATGGTAGCACCACAAAGACGACAGAAACATATTCAAAATGGCAGCGTGTGGACGAAAGCACAAAGACAAAGAAGCATGATTGTATGCTGGTTTTCTTCCAAAAAGTGTTTAACTAAAGAAAACATTCTGCTTAGATGCAAATCTCCACTCCCAACAGGACTTCACTCTCAAAATCTGCAGAGGGCCACCCGGTACAGCACGTTTCACATCAGCTGCCACCAGTAACAGGGATATTTGGAGGAGCGGGGGCTTTAAAATTATTTCTTACTGAGAAGAAAACTTCCTGGACAAAAAGAGTCACCTAACAGTAACAAAATAAACCGCATTTTTTTGTTTTTGCATGATAATACAAACAAAAATCACAGTTGCTCACTTGCTTTTGTTAACCGTGTTGTCCTAGTCTGGGCCAGGGCTGTAAAACTACACCCTGTATGGGATACTGTACAGCCTCACCCCAACACTTTAATATTAAATACTTCATATTTGTAATAGAAATGATTGTAATCTACCACCATCCACAAGCTGTTTATACAATTAAAATAATTCAGTTAATCACATCTACACTATTTATTTCTAAAACTTCAGTTGTGAGACGGCTTTACCACAGCCAGCGTTGACACACAAAGTGGGACGTTCTGTTGCACAGGACCCCGTTATGTGAGGGACGGGTGCATTTGAAACCCTTCCTATGTCCTTAACGTTGCTAAATAATGTATTAAATATGATACTTTTTAAAAAAAAGTAAAATTAAAACAGTCTCGGGGGGGGGACAGGTGACAACTTGGATTCCATTTTTTGATTCAGGGAATGCAAAAAGAAAATATAAAAATAGATGGTCTGGGTTTAATAAAGTCTTATTTCTCAGTTTTATTAATTAAAAACACATTTTGATATTGTAGCCTCTATTTACTTTACAAACTTTTCTCTTTACGTGGATGACAAGTGATGAATTTTCTCCTGCCAGATAGAGTCAACATGTGATTGATATAATTTAAAAGGATTCTTCAGCGCGGAGGACCCAGACCACGGCACTCGCTCACTTTCGGAAGGTTTATATTCGCTGTGCCCATTTTCCCCCTTTCATGCCTTTTTTTTGGTTTCTATTCTGCTGTGACCGAATGTTACTGCTGTTTATTATTGGAATAAAGTCCAGAAAATAAAAGGACAAAATGGAAATAAAGGAAATGACATTTGTCATTGATCTTGTGTTGTTTATGCACGATCGCTTGAGACCACTTTCTCTGTATTCTGCAGTTTTACTATAGTAACTGCTAAAAGATGTGTGATTCGCACTCGCTCACAGCAGGACACCACCCTGGGGGGGGGGGGGGGGGGAATCAATATCCTGGCTGCTGGAAGCCTTGGAGAAACCTGGAGAATCGCAGGCCAGTTTACTGCTGGCTCAGCAGGACCCTGACAGCGCCAAACACACACCGCGCTGCACGGTGTCACGACGGTGTCACAGCTAGCATGGGGCTGCCACACACACAGCTCCAGAACGCAGAAAAAAGGGAGGAGGGAGCGGCCGAATAGCGGACTTTGGTCAGCCATCTACGATGATCCCACTACTGGGGAAAAACAGCTCATCCAGCTGCTCTATTTCAAAGGGGGAAAAAAAAAAAGTAAAAAGCAAACCTTGCCTGAGGATCCATTCAACCTAAAGTTAACGTTCCATTACAAACGTACATGTGAACATTGTTAACTACTTGCTAGACATTTTTCCACCATTACGGTGACCTTAAAATAAATGCGGTTCCGTCAGGACACGTACAAAAACCCATTAATCACACCAAGAGGGAGAGCAAATTGGTCTGAAAAAAGGGACCGAACTGCCTCCAGTTCTTTACGACAACTTGTCAGTGCAGGACCTGCAAACATCGGTTAGAAAACGACACCCAACTCTGACTCTTAAGTTTGTGGAACTGTTCAAAGAGGAGAAGAGAATAAAGGAACTGAAGAGGTTTTGAGTTTTTGTTTTTTTTTTTTTTTTTTTTTTTAAACTGCAGCCNAACTAAAGAGGTTTTGAGTTTTTTTTTTTTTTTTTTTTTTTTTTTAAACTGCAGCCTTGATAATATTGTTCCTATTCAATTGCACATCGAGAGATGAAACATGAGACATCCCTAGAGATGAACTTCCATTTAAAAGACATGACCCTGTGATTCTGCTCTTTATCACAGCAATATATTTTCACGGCGCAATTCATTCCATCACCTTAATAGCCTCATGTTTATTCATGCGCACACGAGGCGCCGTCGTCGCCGGCTGGCAGAGCGAGCCGAGGGGCGACGGCCAGAGTTGCCTGCTCTTCGACAGCAGGGAAGAGCCTCGTTTTGTTTGGCAACAGCACCTCGAGGGGCTTCCTGCACTGCGAGCCTCCCACCAAACCCCTGATTTCAATAACCAGTTAATCCAGAAAGGACAGGTACAGTATAATAATAATAACAATAATAACAATAATAACAATAATAACAATAATAACAACAACAACAGTCTTAAGCACCATCAAGAACGTCCTATTTGAGGCCGCACAGCAAGCGCCGGGACTGGAGCCGCATTGGCACGAGCGACTGTTATTAAAATGTTCAGTTGAGTGACCCACATTTCCATTCCCTTCGTGACCCTGGACTCCCTGCTCTCCAGCAGAGATATGAGACACTCGTGCCGTTCCGCCTTCAGCACAGGACCAATTTTCTAGCAGCAGGAACAGAAGTGTTGGACGGATGTGGCTCGATCCAATTAGACACCGGCTAACCGGTGTCACCCCACTGGATTATGGCAGCAGACACTTGAACAGCTGCACGCCGTGTCTGACACACACACACACACACACAATGATCAGAAAAATCTCAGCTGTCATCAACTGCCCTTTGTTTTGATCCCCCCCCCCCACATTAGATTTTCTTCTGCTAAAAGGTCTCGAGTTGACACACAACACTGTGACTTGTCATGGTGCAGAAAGCAGAATGTTTTCCCCACATCTCACAGCAGGGGAGGATAAATAAGATAAAATAAAAATAAATAAAACCATCAGTGTACTAACAACACTGCCCATATTCACCAAACATTGTGCGTTTTGTTTTCTGGTCATAATTTCTTAAGATGTCCAGAAACATAAAAATAAAGCAGAAAAGAAAATCAAGGCCAGCAAGCAGCTCTTGAGAAATGGAGCTTAACAAAAGTGTGCTTTTAAAGACCATTAATACAGTATATTACATAAATGCAGCTTGAAGACTGCACGACACAATGCAAACCGGATCAGTTACACCTTAAATAGCAAATAAATACAGAAATCAATAAACAAAGAATTTTTAAAAAATATGGTAATTATGACAAATTGCTCTAAGGTCTGGAGGGCTATCGTAAAACAGCTCTTTCAACCTACTGCTGTACGTTTGTGAACTGTCAAACCTCAAGAAAACTAAAATCTATTTAAAGGCATCAGTATAATAATAGGAACGAGGACCCTGCACAACAAGCGATTATAATAGAGAAAATGGACCCAGGAGCCACAGTTCTTACACTGTAAGCACGGTGACTGAGGGGACAGTACAGCACTGACCCTTCCGGAAGGGAGAACTTCTGTGAGCGCCGGAATAAAGGAAAACACTGCAAGCAACATGGAAACCTGAAGTTCTCGTCTGACATTCTGCCTTGAAATTGAGAAACTTCCAGGTATCCCAGAAGGATTCTTACAAAAAGTCTCTGTGGAGTCTTAAGCTTTGATATTCCTTCAACTTTGAGGTGGAAAAACATACTTCAGGCTTCTCTCCCTCAATATGTTGAGGTGAAAGAAGAAAGACCTGGTGTGAAAGTCAATTCAAATCTTCACTTTTACCTCACCTTTACATACCTGCACATAGAGCAGCCTATGAAGGTTACCTCCACTACTGTAGGTTCAAGGCCCATTTCTACCCATAGTGTAAGACCTGGGGCCTCTGGATTGATTATAAACAATTTTCACTGACCTTCTTGAACTTGTCACCAGAAACTGGAGCTTCCTGGGTGTTAGCAGTCACACGCCACCCTGCTTTAATCTAGTTTACTTCACTCACACTAAGGCTGCAGTGATTTCTAGCTTATTCCTCAAGAAGCCCCTAGAAAGGTGTATTGGGTGGGCAGGGGTCTCCTTTCTGATTACTTAAATATATCTCAGTCTAGGGAACCCAAAACAGGGCAACTTGCTCAGCATTAATGCTTCCTACCACTACAACAACACCTGCTGCACACTTCTACCACAATACACTAGAGATGGTTGTTCACAGCTCTTCTGATTCTAATAAAAGCCATTCATCAGGGGACAAAACATTCCTCCTTGCCACAGTGCCATTTGCACACATGTTGCTGCGTAGAAGACAGGACACCTTCAATTAGCTTGTCTCTCATAAGAGAATCCCTGGCACACCTGTCTTTCATTATAGAATTATCAGCCCACCTGTCCTTAACTGTAGCTTTAACAGCTCACCTGTCTTTGTTGAGGGAATGACCGGGGCAGCTGTGTTTAATTAACAATTTATCACCTCACCTGCCGTTAATTACAGAAATATCTGCACACCTGTCGTTAATTGTAAAAATCGCAGCACACCTGTCGTTAGTTATAAAATCGCAGCACACCTGTCGTGAATTAAACAAATATCAGCACACGGGGGATGATCAGTTCATCTCTGTTTAAGGTTCACTTTGTCATTCTGCCGGACGCAATTAGAGCGACATCAATGTACCTGTCAAATAGTAAACATCGTGTAAAGACCGGCGCCCTTGTATATTTGTCCTAAAATTATGTCGTTCAGAACCGATTAAACATACGTACTGTGCACATGCGCAGCGATTACTTTAACAACCCCGCGTCACGTAATAAACACGTCCTTTATCCAATCAGGTGATGGGAAGGGGAAACGTGGCGGCATCGCACCCAATCAGGTGCCGGAGAGAGCTGATTAGCCGTGTGGGCGTGGTCTACGGGGTGGAACTTCCTGTGGGTTTCAAACATGGAGCCCGGCGACGGCGGGGCGCCGCAAGTCACCGGGACCCGAGACGCCTTGAAGGGTTTGGTGACGGAACTAGTGGGATTGATTTTAAAGCCCCTGTTTGGAGGCCGTTTCTCCGTGTGGCTCCGTGACCACCGGAACGATGTTAACACGTGACAAACACGCAGTGATGAGCGTGCAGTACCGGCGGAGCTGAGGGACGGGCGCAGCTTCCTCCTCTGCTAACAAACTTAGCGGCACCCGGACCCACGCACGCAGGTAGCGAACAGTCGCCGGCCGGCCGGCCGGCTCTGCTGGGGAGGGGAGGGATAACGCAACATAAATAACGTGTGACAAAAACACGCGGCTCTCGTGTTGCGGTCAGTGGCGCCGGGCTCGCGCGATTGCCCCCCCCACAGTCCACCCTTCTCATGAACAGGTATAACATGGTGACTGTATACGGTTAAACGTGCAGTTGGGGGGGTCTCGGCTCACAACGCAGTTTATAGACCCTTTATATTAAACACCTCAGCCTCACTTACCGGCGGCGTGCTGCTCGTGCTCGTGCTCACCTTCCTGCCGCCGCGCCGTCCCCCGGGTCCTAGTGCGCGTGGTCAACTTGGCCGCGTTGGGTTCTACACCCCTCTGTTTATTGCCGCATTTTGCTCAGTGCTGGATTTACTCTGGTCATCTGAGCTGTCAGCTAGGCCGTTCCGGCTTCCATTTGTGGGGCTTCATGAGATCTTGACCGTGTTAATCTGACCTTTATAAAGTGCATGACATCAGTCCTGTCAAAACGTCTGCGGTACACTATCGGTCCAAGTGTCCCTCTCCTCAGTGCCCTGCGAGGCTGTGAAAGGGACTGGATTATTACCTGGGCGCCGTTATTTGTCCAAAGCCATTTCGGCTGAAAGGTTGAGCCTTTCAGAGGCTGCTGGTGTCAAAGATGGACTCCTCAGCAGTGCAAAAAGTAGATGATAAAACCATTTAATGAAGTGTACTTAAAATATGTACAACTTAATGGATAAAGTAGGTAAAGTACCTGTGTCTGATAAGCAGGTGCGGCTTTTCCGCTGCAGAGCTAGAAAAGATGTCACAGGACATGTGTAAGGTGTCACATGGAAGGTGGTTAGTTGGAGGGATATTTTAAGATGTCCAAAGTGTATAGCAACCGAATAGCAGCACGGAGGGGGGGGGGACTGGGTAGCTGGTGTAAAAGTCAGTGCGACATCAAGTGAGTTTGGTTGAACAGGAGACCAATTTGCAAGTCCTGGTTTTCGGCAAGTCGTGTCACTCGTGTAGGACCAGCTGTGCAGGAACTCACCACACCAAATGGTGCAATATCACACCCATCCCGCACCACGGTATTACCCTCTTTGTGCTCACGTCTGCTATTTGTACCCAAGACAGAGACAAACCCTTGGTTGTTTCCTGAATGCGGTAAAAGCCACGTCAGCAACCAAATATTACAAATACAATAACCCCCAGTTACTAAATAAAAATTAACCCAATACAACCGAAAACTTATTATCCGTGACTAAAACAACACGGCCGATATGCAGCAAAGGATGATGGGAAGGGTCCGCCAACCTTGTTGGAGCAGCTAATGTTCTGGCACCATGCAATGCTTGTATTTGTTGCGTGAGATGAAGAATACATATAAATATGTGTCTTTAGCTTTGTTTTACTTTCACTGCTGTACTTGAATTTGCTGTTCATCTCAGTAAACGCTGTGTCACCACTCTGGGGGGTTATGGGAAACGCAGTCTTTCACTGCAAGTATTGCAGAACTTTGGCTTTCCTGTCATGCCTTGCTGATGTGTATGTGTGTAAGTAGTTGTTTAGCTGTTGTGGGGAAATAACAGGAGAGATACTGACTCTGATGATGATGTTCGGTGTGTTTGAGAGGTTCAGGGGTGCTGTGTCAGAAGACGTGCCTTGTAGGAAAACAGTGGTGAGAAAAGTAAGTACACGGCATGAAAAGGCATGTCTTTTTGCACGTATTTTGGCAGGAAGATGTGGTTGTCATTCCAACAATTTTGATAGATATAAGTAATCAAAGTTTAAAAAAACAGAAAAATCACTCAATCTTGCACTCATTTGCAGTATTCCTTGTGTGGAAACAAATCATTTTGCGTAGAATCAGGTGGACCAAGACAGATGGGAATGATCAGAACATCATTGGAGAGTAACTTGGAGGGCACTGCCTTATATAAACATCAGAAAGCTGTGCTTTGGTTTGCTCTTTGCCGTTGAGATATGTGTCTGCGTCGATGCCGAGATCAAAGAAGCTCTCTGAGGCCCTCAGAAGGAAGATTGTTTATGCCTGTGAGTCTGGGAAAGGTTTTAAAGCAGTTTGTCAACCGCCCCGCTGTCAGAAAGATCATCTACAAATGGAGAATATTTCAAACTGCTGCTAATCTGTCCAGGCCGGGTTGTCCGTCCAAATTCAGCCCAAGACCTGACCGTGAGATGCTGGGGGGAAGTTTCCAAGAACCCCAGGATAACTTGCCTGTAATTCCCTGGATGTTAATGTCACCTTGAAATGTTTGGGAAGTACAGTTATCATTATTTGTTAAATTCGATCCCCTTTATCTATCAGTATTGTTGTAATGAGGATTAAATACCCATACATGCACCATGGAACTACACCCAATTTTTCATTTTCTACTCTAAAGCTTCTGCTCCCACATTCTCCTCTTCCTGGACCATTAAATGTAATTACCTATATTACTAATGGTGTTTTTATGTTTTGTATTTCCATGTTTTTGACTTAAACGATTTCTCAGGACTGCATTACCGTCATAGGTTGGGTGTTGAAGTAGCTAAAGGAAAAGATGTGGAGTGATTCACGCTTTTTGTTTGTTTGTTTTGTCAAGGGGCCACTGGCTGGTTACCGATGTCCACGACTCGGTGAGACGGCGGTTACTGTCTGTGACCGTACTGAAGCCGTGGTCAAACGGAGCCGCGCAGGGTCAGCTTGACAACAGGTGAAATGTGTAAAGTTATATGGAAGTTATCAGTTTTAGTCCCAATCTTCTGGAATCCAAAAAAAAAAAAACACACCACGCCAAATACAGAACTGCATTCCAGGTAATTTTATTTGTAATCTCATTATTAAAATAACTTATGCCCAATTTTTCAGAATTTCAAAAACATTGCATCAGGAACATACAAAATGAATACATATGTATATTTCTACTTATGTTACAATTTAAAAAAAGTCTTGTGTAAAATGACACACAAACTACATTTAGCACGATCTGCCCGTACACCTAACAACTGTTAAAAACAAGCAAATTTTCTACAATTTGAATAAAGTGCCATTAAATTATATGGGAAAATAAAACTTCATTTCAACTTACTGGCAAAGAATACATCTAGTTTTAAATTTATGTAAATGTCTTCATTCAAAATCTTATTGTTCAGCGGATTTCAATTTAAGTACGAAGATGAACTTTGTGTTGATTTACTTTATCTACAGTCACTGAAGCATAGATATTTAACATTTATTGTAACTTCTCCTTGCGACGTTCAAAGCCTTAATTTCATATGGCTACATTTTGTTAAAAACACATTATATACAATATATGTATTGAACAAGATATTTTAGCATATTCATCGCAATCTCATGATGTAATTTACATTTTCACAAGTACATATTCGTGTAAATATTTAAATCCCAAGTACACAAGTATAAAAAGTAAAACAAAATTAACATTGTAGTTAATATTGGGGGGGGTTAATGAGCCTATGAATATTGTTCACAAACATATTACAAAACAGTAAAAATATTTTTGAGCCAGGGGCCCAGAGCACCGCAAGGACTATAAAACTGACACTTTAAATCACACCAAGTTGGGGGTCGCATTTCTATGCCAAACTACCTAGAAAAACTACCTAAAAAGTGTTCAGCTGAACAAACACAGAGCTAAACACCCCCCCCCCCAGGAAACACTGCTGCTGGCGTCGGTGGCGGTTGGGACAGGCGCCCCCTCGGATGAAGGGCTCAGGCTACGGTGGCGTCACATTAAAACAGTTATTACACCTGTATACCCTCACGTCGTACATATACTCGTGTCCACAAGAGTCAGAAAGGGGTTACCCCGTCAGCAGGTTCATTTCCATCCCGTTCAAGCGTCGTTCCGGTTTGTGCTTGGTCTACCCCCACCCCCCACCACCGCCGCCAGTGTACTCATATTGCTTTATACAGGCCCCATGCAAGCAGCCTTCCTGTACACAACAGGGAAACGCACAACAGAAGGTCAGCTCTACCTTGTAGGACATTCCCAGTTCATACACCATTAGTATTTCACTTTATAAAAGTGTGTGAGACAGACATGGACACCCACACACCCTCTACATGATCCTTTGGCACAATACTTTGGAAAACCCCACAGCGTTTATACAGCACACGGGAGCTGCAGGCCAGGGCAGGGGCACATGTTAAACTAAGCTGAAAAAACAGGCAGGAAACATTGAGCACCGTTTTACCATCTACTGGCAGTAAAGACTAGTTCCAACGTTTAAGGCAAACAAATGTGTTTTGCGTATTTACACGTGTGATTGTTACATTATCAAAAATACATGGGTACTTTTGCAGACCCTTGAATACTTTCTGATACGGACCCAGCAAGACCTATGGGTGCAGAGTGAAGTGGTGAACTGAATGCCATCTTTCCCAAAATCTCATTTCTAGTTTCGTTGCCAGCTTGGAACGACCGACCCGGAAAGTTTTGATAGTGCAGAGTGTGCCAGAGCGATCGGCAGGTGGCGCTATAGTTGTGACACTTTCCTTGGCAGCGGTCTGGGCCGGGGAGCCGGCTCGAATCGCTGGGGATCAGAATCCAGTCTGCCGGCCTGCAGCTGGCTGGGTTTTGGCGGGAGGGCAGGGGGGTCGGTGCTGGGGGGGATGGAGAGGCTGTGGGGCAGGGGGACGAGGCGGCGCGGGTTGGTGCGCTCGTACACGCTGTAGGGTGGCGGGGTCTTGTTCTCCCTGCGGAGGAGCTCGTCCGAGCCGCTGGACACGGAGCTGCTGAGGGCGGTCGGGTCACCGGAGGGAGGAGCCTCCAGACCGGAGGCGTCCGACACGCTGCAGCGGCTCAGCGACGAAATACCGCTGCTGTAGCTGCCCGACAAAACCGGGGAGTTGGACACGAGGCCACTTGACTGGCACTCGGTTGGCGAGGGCGTGAAGGAGGGCAGCGAGCTCTGTGGGGGGTGAGGACCAACATTAGACACTTGGGCACTATGGAAACAGTGGAGAGAAAAACCACGGAGGGGACAGTGGGAGGGACAGAGGAAGGGACAGCAGAGGGAACAGCAACGGTGACTGGCAGGAACAGAGGAGGGAACAGTACTTCATGCCAGCAGGGGGTTAGGAGGACGTGTAACTGCTTGCACAATAAACGCCCCCTGTGACTTTCATGGCAACCTAAATTCACCTAAATGTGGTCTAAGAAAAAAAAATTGCTTTGAATATGGATATATTTCAAATGAGCAAATAGAGGGTTATAGTCCCTCTGCAGTTTAAAATATGAATAAATTCTGCCCTGCAGGAGATGTAACCAACGTGTAAAATGCTTCAGTAAAGTAAATGATCCTTTACATGACTTGTTGTGGTTATATTCCTGCTTCCTATATCGACACAAAGCGGTTTACAGGTAAATAGCTCTATGCGCAGCTAAACTTTTAACACCAGCTCCCAGTTTATGTCCCAGACCCCCCCCCCCGGTACTGTAGGGAAATTCATCTGCAAGTCTGAAGTTCACGTGCGGAGCAGCTCGTTCTGTTCCACAATGGCCTGTTCAGACCAGCAGCCTGTAAGACACAGTTTGCGACTCCTTACGGCTTCGCGTCAGCTAAAATTCAGTAAAGTTTCTTTTCAGGTGTGGATATATAGGTGTTACTTTTCAAGAGCTGTTATAGTGAAAATCGAGATGTAGAGAGTCTGGATATCAAGATGTTGCTGATGTTGCTTCAGGACCAACTTGGAAATTACGGGCGGCAGTCGTCGTCCGCACCTCCCGCAGGCAGACCCCCTGCCTGAGGCACTGATGCCCATTTAATCCGTGCCATTTTTGCGTGGTGCCCCTTGCGGCAAGACCCCGAAAACACAGCCGTTTTCCAGGAACCAATAGGAGTTGCGTGTTCGAACGCCACTGCGACCCAAACAGCCAATTATGCTACGTTCGGCCACGGGGGGGGCTCTTTGGAAAGGCAGGGAGGCTTCTGGGAAACCGCAGTGTGCACCTCCAAGCACATCAGCCCAAACAAGGTCTGAGCGGCTAGAACGGCATCCGCACGGGGAGAAGTGCCCGTTTCGCCGAAACGCCCACACCGGTTGCTTCTTTTAATTAAAGTCGTGCCGGCGGTTCAGTCGGTTTAGTGTGGCGGAGAGCAGTTAAGCGGCTTTAGTGAGGCCTCCGGTGCGTCGCGCGACCAGCACCTCATTATCGGCGTTTGGTGACAGACAGCAGCCGGTGGGGGAGATCGACATGCACCGCAGGGCTCGAGCGACGGCGACTTGCAGTAAGGGTTGAGAAGGGGATCTGACGTGGGCTGATGGGGGGGGGGTGCTCCGGGACCCCGCCAACGCGGCGTTATAAATAATCTAAATTGCCCCCCCCCGCTCTCATTAGCAACTTGTATCTACACCTGTCCTCGCTGAAGGGACCGTGGGGAGTAACGTGGGTTAAAATGTGCACTTTGGACAAATTTAACTCCACGTCAGAGAAGCTTCTTTTTCTCAGCAGCTCAGTCGCGTTTTCGTTCCTTCCGCGCTGTTGTCGTGTAGCTAGAGAGCTAGAGGCTAAATATGTCCTCCGAACGATGCTCGTAACAAAATACCGTAAAATTTACTGCGTGTACCTTGTGTGTTCACTACATCTTTGTGCCTGTGCCCTGTGAAGTTCTCAGAGGCCCTATGTGTTCCTTCCCAAAACACTTGGCCTCCTGGGTGCCGCACTTGGCTGCTGGCGCTGAAGGCTGGGGAACGGATACAGACAGGAAACCCTGGAAGGTCTGCTGTTGTGGAGAAGCTCAGGATGAGGGTCATCTGTCTGTTATGGGGGTGGGCCAGACCATGCGTGTAGGACAGCCATCTGGATGAGATCGCCCAGGCCTGAGTGAGCAGAGGAGGGAGGAATACAAACCTTCTGAGGAGATCTGGGTGTGGGCAGTGGGGAGAGTGAAGTCAGGTTCCTTGCCGGAGAAGCTGTTTGTGGCAAAAACACAAAGAGCTGGTGAATCGACATGACGTGTAAATTGGATTCTCAGAAGGAGATCGACGGGTTGCCCGTGGCAGAAAAATGTATCCTTTGGATGTGGTTCCTGCAATAACCTTTTCTTTCTTTTAAGGCAGCTGCACTCGCACTAAACCATCAGCTGGATGCAACAGAGGAGGAAAGACAAGATTTTGAAACACCACTCAAAAAAGGAGCACTACATCATCATGCGGACGATGAGGGCCACGGGAAGCTGGTTGGAGGACGGTGCGAGCTCTCGCAGCCCACCTTACAG
Source organism: Arapaima gigas (assembly GCA_900497675.1). Lineage (NCBI taxonomy): Eukaryota > Metazoa > Chordata > Actinopteri > Osteoglossiformes > Osteoglossidae > Arapaima > Arapaima gigas. Next base: position 869,393 of record UFQX01000282.1, read on the forward strand.
TCAGCCTTTCTCCTTATTGGGGAATTAATGATGCCTGGAGGTGGTAATGAAAAGATAAAAAAGGAAAATACTGACTTAGCAAACACAGATTAATTTTAATAGCTAAAACAAAGGGAATAAAATCCCTCTAATTGCTTTTGGCTAAATGTTTTATCTCCTGGTGCTTCAATCTGATTATTGTTCCAGTTGTACCTCTGGTGAATTAACCTGACAACAAATAATAAAAGTGATGAAGAAATGCCCAGTAATTCCCTGGCTGCCCTGTATCTGTAACAATTGGAGTAAAAGGTAAATTCATGGAGGAGCCTGAAGCCAAAACCACTTGCCTGGATAGAACGTATCTAAGTAATTCCAGTCCAGCCTGCTCCCAAAAACGTGTGGTCGTGTCTGTGTGGAAATGGTGGCTTCAGTGCCTGAGCCTCACGTTCTGATGTAGGGTTGAATCCGTTCGAAGGTGCGGAGCCGCTGTGTTGCAACCCCAAGATCCACACCCAGCATGAAAACCACGCAACTGGTCAGAGCGAGTCAAACTCAATTCGACGCCACCAACCCTGCCGACTCGAGAGGCCAAGAAGGTACAGGGTGAAAACTGCGCTGCCTTGACTCCATCTCCTTGGGTGGCGTTCACCATTTTAGCATGAAGTAGATATATATTGAAAAGTGTAGTCTGTATATTGTGGAGCAACTTGGGGGGAGGGGGATCCATCTGCCCTCAGAGTTCAGACCACTGAAAAAGCTCCAGTACGTTGACTTTGGATTTCAACTCCTACACAGTTAATTGACTTATGTAAGTTGTTCTATTGTTACACAAGTATATAACCATTTCACTGTCTCCTTCTGCGTAACCACATTCATGCACAGCACTGCCGTTTTTCTGCACATCAGGCCCACCGTTCGAGAGTAAATGCAACACAGCTTCGGGCAACTTCTCACTCCAATTAGGATAACCTTACTGGGGAACTGGAGTCACAGCCTGGAAGGGTCACTAATGCCTGTGCACTTTGGGCATTTATGTCAAACTCCGCTGTAGCAGGCGGTAAAACGTTGCGATAACACGACATGCGACGGGACGGATCCAGATATGACAAGACTGCCAATTGGCTCCTGTATTTCTGCTCCCTTTCAGTTCAGCGACATCTTCCGCGGGCGACAAACGTACAGGATTTTCTGAGGACAACGTACATTTGGTGGAAACAGCTGATAACCCCTGCGCAGCGTCTGGCTTCCGGTAAATTCCTAGCAATAGTTTATTATAATACATACATTACTTTATTGCAGTACGGTACGGTATTGTTTTATGATGTATTTATTTTTATGATTTTATTATGGATAAAAATTGATTATAGCAGTTTTCATTAGAATACCAAAATTTAGTTTGAGAGAAAATTCGGATATAGAGAGTTTGGATACCGAGGAGGGGATCGTTGTACTTAGAAAAATTAAATATCAGTTCCACATCAGCAGATCAAACGGAAAGGTTTCAACTCGGCTTTCTGAGCAACTCGGGAATCTTAAGCTACTTTTTAAATCATTTATTTGATGCCTGTCTAAACCCCGTTCTAAAAAAAAATAAACACGTCCCTACAACTGAGCATCCTTAGGCTCCCTCTGTTGTGGAAAACAGGAGTCAATTTAAAAGCTGCACGATCAAAGCAAGATCCCTCCCCATTTCGGCACAAACGTAATCCAGAGTTGCCCCGATTAAGACTGGGCCACGGAGCCCCTTCCTCTCTCAGAAATAAAACTAGACAGTCGGAGAACGTGACTTCCAGCCGAGCTGTTAGCTGTACTCGTGTCTGTCCGGCTGGCCTATTTATTCATTTTAAACAACAAATCAACCGAGGCTAACGGGCCCCTTTCGCCCCCCACGCCGACGTTGTCCGGCCCCAAATGACCACCGGCACGAACCTGCGTCGCGTCACGTCGGCTGCTTTTGGTGCACTTGGAAACTAACGGCCGCTTTGGAGCGCCCCGTTTCCCAGGAAACCGTTTCCCCCGTGACACTCCGACCAATCAGCGAGCATCCACTCCGGGGTAACACGGCCACCCGCTCACGTGGGGGTCCCTGCAGAGCACTCGGTTTTGGAGAGGATTTGGAGCCCCTGTACCTTTCTCTGGTGCTGAGAGATTGGGGTCACTCCGCGGCAGTACCGTCTCACCGATGGGGCGCGGGAGCACGTGCTGCGAAGAGGAGGAGGAAAGGAATGAGACGTCCGCTGGCATCACGACATAATGTCCTCAGTCACGTTAAAACGGCAAAATGCGTGTGTTCTGTCCATTACGTTCTCACAAATCCAGTTTCATGTCTCTAAATGCCCACCTGTATCAGGCTGAAGAATACATTCAAAACACACACACACACACACACACACCTGTGTAGGGTCCAGGGGGTTGGGGAACATGGCACCGCAGGGTCTGTCCCGAGGCGAGAGGCAGGCGTTCTCTCTCGAATGTTTGTGTTTGTCAGACAGCAGAGGCGAACCTGGAGGTGGGGGCGGGAGTTACCATAGCGACGTGTCATAAAGGACCTCCGGTCCTCAGCCCAGCGTTCACAGTATAACCGTCGCTGCCGAGATCCCCAAGCCTCTCCTTCACGCAAACCTCCGGCCCAGAACTGATGCCCCCACATTCCACCCACAGGAGAGAGGGTCCAGCAGACCAAAGGCACCCATAAGCAGCCCCCCCCCCCACCACCACCACCAGCAGGACCAGAGTCTCTTGCTCTGGTCGGTGGAGAATGACTCGAGGATGAACTCCACGCAAGCAATTTAGGAATTAGTTCACACTGATTCAACAAACACTTCAGAGCCTTACAGCACTTTTTGGATCTGCCCAAGGGAGAGGCTGCGGTTCCATAAACATCTTCATGCATTTCTTTTATGACCAGCGTTCAGAGGTGGGATCAGACTACAGGGCGGCGTACAGGCTGGATGCTGACCTCTGGCACTGGACGGGGCAGAGCTGGTCACGTTGGGAGAGGCAGAATGATTGGAGCTGAGGCTTGAGGTAGACGGGCTCGGCTGCGGATGGAGGAGGAAAAGAGAAACATTTTAGGAAAGCGTTTGGTACGTTCGGCCTTTACGTTTACATCAGAAATTATTAGCTGGAAAGTTCCTTATATGGCATCAGCCAGAATGGAGTTCTTTACCCAACCAGACAATAAGCGAATGAGCTGCGGATGCGGTTTCCTGTCCCACCTGCATGTTGAAGACCTCGTCCGAACTCTCCGACTGGCCCGTGATGTTGCTCACTTCATTGGAGGCCTGGGATGACAGCGAGGAGGAGGAGTACCGGTTGACGGCTGGGTAGCTGAGCGGACTGGCAGCACAGCAGGGAACAGAGCAGGTTTTAAACGTGGCGCTCCGACCATCACGTCGCAAAGACACGAAGAAGGTGGCGACAGTGTTTACGTCATGAACATCTGCGGTATTTTGCATGCGAGTTCAGCAGCACTACAAAAGAACCGGGTAACTAAACGCTTAAGTGCCGTCAAGTCAGCGTCGGCTCGACAACCACAGTCCTTCCAGAACATTCTGTTGCGCAATTCTGTCCTTCGGATTAAAAGGGGAGTGTTCATTCTCGCTGACTGACACCATCCATCTTGCTTATCCTCCAACTTCATCAAGCAGCGTCTGAGGTTTCTCAGTAAGGTCCATCTGCTAGCTTTCCCGGATGTCCGTATTGTCCATCGAAATCTCCGTCGGCACCGAACTTCAGAGGTTCTTCCTGTCCTGCTTGTAAAACGTCCAGCTATGACATCTAGCGTTACAGAAAACGTTTCTTGACCATCAAGGACCTTTTTCCAGGTCCTTCATTGCACCTCTGCCAAGTGGTAATGTAGTGCATCTCTTACCTGCTGGATCTCTTGCTGTTGATCACTGGACCCAAGAGGCAGAAGCTGTTGACTTATTTCACTGTCAGCCGTAAAGTTCACCGCTTGACAATCACGAGTAACGCTTTCTTCAGGTCTCATTGTATCCCTATTTTTTTGTGCTGCACCTTGACATTTTCAGTAAGATTTGAAAAGTTTTCATGTTCTTCTGTTAGTGTGGCATTGTCAACATACGGTTATCGATGTTGTTTCCACCAAGTTTCCATGTCTTTTAGTTTGTTTTTTTTAATCATAAAAATGGAAGGGGAAACCACACAACCTCGTCTCTGTCTGTCTTTTGGAACCCGTTGGGTTTCCCCCCGATCTGCGGGACCTCTGGCCTCCTGTCCGGTGTACATGTTCTTCACGAGGATAACCAGGTGTCGCGCAATTTGAACACGGTCATCATGTAGATGTAGACCTCCTGTGGGCTTCTTCCTTTATCCAGTACACAACAGCAACGACTGCTCTTGCTCCTCAACCTTCCTAATGAGGCTTGTGGAATCAGGCAGTTCTGTGTCCACGTATGACTGCGGTCTCCTCTCAGTCTAAGTGACCTTGAGCATAACCTTGCTGATGTGTGAAATTAGGGAAGCTCTCCTATGGTTTCCATATTGTCACACCTTCTTTGGTACCAGAAACAAAACCGCTCCCCGTCTCAGCGAAACCATCTGAGCAGTAAGCCAGGAGCTGGGCCCTGGATGGAGATGGAAATGGAGGGAAGGCACTCACCTGCGTCTCGCCACCACCCGCACGCCATCCGGGCTGACGATGTTAGGCACCGAGGTCCTGCAGGTGCGAGGGCTTCCGTTGGCAAAGGGCATGTAGGCAGGGCACTCCTGCGCTCAAGCAAAGGAGAGAGGAGAAGTACCACAACCATCACCACCACAACCATCAGTACCTTCTCCTCAAACACATGTATGTGTGAGCAACACTCACTTGTATCCCTAGACTTGACTTCATCAGATGAAACTGATCTACCAGCTTCTTATGCAGCGGCCGCATGTCTTGTGGTACAAACCTCTCGTGAACCGTCAGGCCGTACTCCAGGATGTGGGCCTGAGGAACAGACACTTTACTACCGCTGAGTTCTCAGGGCTTCCTGGTAACTGTACAACCACACACTCAGGAGTTTTTGGAAGCGCTCAAGATCAACCTCAGAGACTCCAGCTTTTTTGCGCTCACCTGCTCGAACATGAGCTCCCGCAGTCGACCGATCTTGTTGCAGTCCTCCGGGTGGCTCGCCATGTATTCCTTCGCGAAGAAGGCCTGTGGAGGGAGGGCAGGGAAGCACCGTCTCGCAGGGTTTCACTCGGGTCACACCGTGGAGTGTTTCGGGACGACGCCGAGCGCCGCGTTCCTGCAAGCGGCTCTGAAATACTCGTAAATCGACGAGTGCGAGTCGCGTAAGAGCAGCGAAACCTACAGCCTTTTCTTTCCCTCCAACACGAGGGCTCAGTCGTCTCATTGCCGTTTCCCTCCTTCCTCTCCACACCTGCTGGGAAGAGGGGAAAAGGGTGGAGAACCCAGCATCTCTCCGTCTGATGGAAACACGTGGAGTCCGACGGCAGCATTTTTCCTTTATTTTTCCCCCCACTTTTTGCTGCTTCGCATATAATTGCGACTCTCTTTCCTTCACGTTTCTGGCCGTTTTCAACGCGGAGCCGAGCGGAACGGTAATGGAACCAACAAACTGCCGCGGAATCGTCCGCTTTATCGCCGCCGCCCAACAAAGACTTAAATGCCAAGAAATAGGTGCAAAAAGCAGCCGGAGCAAAAGCGTCGTTTCTGATACAGGCGGGAGAGTTTATCCGAGTGCCGAGTCACAAAGCGCTCGTGTTTTTCCCGCCGACGGCAGAGATGTTACAGTCGCGAGTGATTTAAGAAGGAAATGGATGACGGTGCCAGAGAGACTGGAAACGTCCCCAAACGGAGTGCTCGACGCAGCGCGGGGCCCCCCGGAACAAACCCTTTGTCCAAAGGGGACAAACCCCATGTGTCAAATAAAGCAGCAGATAAGGAGAAACCCGCATGGGGAATAACTGGGTTTTTCGAATAAAGGCAGAGCTGGATTCTCCCTCGGGGACAAGAATAAATCTGAAAGTCGGCCCCCTGTCCGATGCCCTCGGTGATCGGCGTTAACACCGTTTAGGCCATCGGACATCAAACCGGTACTGACTTGCGCTCCTCTTATATTTTCAACTGGCGACTGTCGGAACGGATGACGTTTCACAGCTGCTGCAGAACAGGAGCCGACACGTGGGGGTGTAACCTCCTGTATAAGGAGGCTGAGGGGGGTCGCTGGTTCTCTGCGCAGACCGGTCGAGCCCTCGTTCTGCTAGCGGACGGGGAAGCGCCGATGTTCCACGCGGTCCCGAACGAGAAGGCGCGTGCGGCCCTGGGAGGAGCCCTCTTCAGAACCCGCTGGTCGGCACCACATCTCTGCAGCGGATGCGGTCGGAGGGGATCGGCGCGGGGTTTACCTCCTGGTAGCGGGCGAGGCCCCCGTTGACGGCGGCGTCGATGACTCCGTTCAGGCACATGGTGAGGGGGTTGATGTTATGCATTTGCCGTGCCTGGCACTGGGCGATCAGGCTGCGCAGCTGCAGGTTCTTGTTCTCCAGAACCTCGATGGCGTTCTCCAGCGGGCTCACTTCCATCTGGGAGAGAGGAGCGGCGTGCAGAGATGAAACCCCACTTCATCCGACTAATCTGGGCTTCTCACCGCATCCAGCCAGGCATTTATACGCTGTATTAGTGGGTATATTATAATGCTGAAGGTGATGGTCTCCAGAGAGGCGCTGTGCATGTAGGACCAACACGAGGGTCAGCAGACCATCACCTTCAGCATCACACACCGGCGAGCGCGATGGCTGAAGAAACGGCCACAGACGTGTCACAAATGGCACGAGACCTGGGATTCACAGAGTAAGACCAGAGCAAGTTGGACTAACGCTACAGCCGGGGGCTTCAGGCCGTCTGTTTATACCGAGGCCGGATTGGAGATGGAAACGTACAAACAGTCAAGTGGGAAATGCTGCTGTTGTACCCTAGAGGGAGGTATTTAATCTTTATTACCCTAGGAAACCTCCAGCCACACACACACACACACACACACACACACACACACACACACAAAAGGGAGAGTCAAACTGTTCCTTAAGATGCTCTGGATAAAATGTATGTGACTGAAATAGGTAACAGCAAAAATAACAAGTAAAAACTCACAACTTCACGTTTCTCCACCTCAAACCAGCGGGAAATGCCTGGCAGACTTTGCACCAGCATCAGCGTGGTCCTCTCCACCCACAGGCTCTGCAGATGTATACACACACACACACACACACACACACACACACACACACATTTATACAGTCATTTTCAATACGGCTCTTCATGGTCCCTCTAATGACAGACACTCAGTTTGTGTAAGAAGGCGGTACGGCGAAGGAATAAATGACCGAGAGGACAACGTGTTACTACATCTGGCTGATTTTTTTCAGACCAGCAGTGTTGGGACAGAAGAGGTCATTACATTATTGCAGGATTACAGGAAATTAAAACCAGGGCATAAATCTCTGTCTCCAGCACTGCTGCCTTTCAAATTCGGCTCCGTCACCCCCAGCAGACAGCAGCCCTTCAGGAGACATCGTCCTCCTTCTCTTCTCTGCCGCACATCGCAAACCCAGCAACAGTTCACCTGGGCTCACCTGGGCGGACACACAGGCTCGTACCTTGAACTCGTTCTCCTTGTCCTTGCTGCCCTTGTGGAACGGCCGGTCGTAGCGGAACCGCCAGACATGGTTGACTTTGTAGAAGCTCTTGATGCTGTCGGGCACCCCATCCCGCTGCAGCACGTCCTGGCTCTCCGGGACCGGGCTCACGGCGTAGATCTGCAGGTCTGCGCTCGTTCTGGTCAGGGCAAACAACCTGCTCCGTTTTCTCCTGTGCTTCACGTGGACCCTGAGGCCAGTCCTGATAGCGCCCCCCCCCCATCGCACCCTGCCTCTTCTCACCTGCCGACACCTCCCCGCTCCAGAAACTCCGTTTAAACGCCCGCTAGGCTGCAAAGAGAAAACTCCGTTCGGCAATAAAATCATCCAGAACAAGTCGCTGCTGTTCGGACTTAAGCCATTTGTTAGGCCGAGGCTGCAAGTCGCCTTCCAGCAGCGTAAAGTCTCGACTCGTGTTGGACGGAGAAACGGCCTTTGGTCCAGGGTGGTGAAACTTAGCAGCGGAATCACAATCCACAGTGGAAAAGAAGGGACATGCGGAGGGTCGGTACCACTCCTGGCCGGCACGCATCTCAGATGGGCTCCATCTCCCCGCCGCCCACAGTTCCTACAGGAGCCGTGGGCCGAAACGGAGCTGCCGTGTTCACGGGGCAAACCGGCTGCCCGCTCGCGATTCTGCTCCGCCACAGAAAATTAAATCAGCGTCACACAGGAATAATATCATACATATGCAACGCTAACCTGAGATGACAGCGACCGGCTTCCATCCCAACCTGTCAGAACCTTCCCAGTGGTTTCAGGTTCGAGTCCCAAGTGGTGACCCGCAGCCGAACGATACCTCCTATTCTGCATTTGAACACCCCTCAGGGTTGGGGACCTTCACATCATCAAAGCGCCTCCCTTCACACACTTCGCGAAGCTCTGAAAACTCAAAGTCACGCGGCAGCAACATTTTTTAAAAAAAAAAAAAAAAAAAAAAAAAAAAAAAACTTTCTCAGGCAGCGGCCGTTTCTCCATCTCCCAGATCGACGGCCGCCGCTTGCTCAGCTCACCGTTTCAAAAGTCTCCTGCCCGCTCTTTGCGAGACGTCCGCAAACAACAGACACAGCTGAACCGAGGTCAGGTGCAGCCACCTTTGAAAAACAGGCCCCCGGGGCAACGGCCGAAGGGGTTCTGCTGTGGCGCACGGTCACGAGGCCTCGACCTCCGCTCCCCACCACCCTCACGTTCACCTGGCTTCGGCCGCCGGGAGGATACACTGCGCGTCCGCCTGGGAGATGGTGTCGTCGGGCAGGTTGACGTGCTGCATGGCGATGGCGTGCGGGAATTCGTTCAGCATGCGCTGCTGGAAGGCCTCCAGCCGCTCGTAGTCGTGACCGCGGCACACAAACTCCTTGTTCTACGGATGCAAAGACAGTCCGGCTCACACATCCGCGCAGCTACAGCCACAATGCAACCGTTACGCTAATAAACACGGTGGGAGTTAAAACCATCGCCAGAGGGGTTACAAGTCAACCAAATGGCGGCAAATATTTTTATCGTATTTTTACGATTTTTTTTTTTCACGCCTCGGGTGCATTTTTGTAAAAAGGCGTCCTATATTCCCAGACCTATTATGGCACGTTACACATTTCATGCAAACCATAAACACTAAGAGCAGATTGTGGTGCCATCTGTCGGAAGTTTCTTTTTTGTTTTTTTCCCCCCACATTCGATGCGCAGCACCTTCGTGCAGCACCGCAGCCCCAAGCAAACCTGCAGGAAAATCGGTTCCTGACACGAACGTGGGCACAGACCTGGGGAAGAATAAGCCGAAGACCTACTCTGAGGAAGAAGGGGAACTTCCTGCCGTAGAAGCCGATTCTGAAGAATTCCGGCTCCAGCCGCTGCTGCTCCATGATCTTGTCGTACAGCGAGGCCTCCATCATCTACGACATATTGGAGGGGGGGGATCCTAAACCCAACATGCCCTCACAAACTTAAGACGTACGTACTAAACAGAGAGAAGAAACGGCTCACTCTCATCTTGCTCAGGTTCCTGTAGTCGTAGTAGGTCTCGTACTGGTCTGCCAGCTCCCTGCAGAGAATGATGCCGTTCTCCCAGCACTGAAAACAACACGCATATAACAACCGTAATAAAAAATCTGCTACATTTCTGCACACATCCCTCAGTCGCAGGACCGTCCCTCACATGCAGGAATTATTCTTCTCCCTGCTGGCTGTTGGCTATTTTTCCTCCACACCGCAGTACCCTGATTCCACCACTGAGTGGCGCTCGATGACAGGGAAGCGCAGAGCCCACCAAGTTCTACAACAGCAGCGGTCCTTCCGTGGATCTCGTGGACAATTTGCCACCAAACAGGTCGCAGGATTTGTCTCGTGTGGCTGTGAATGTGACGCCGGACCAGACTCTCAGAGAACGTCACTCTTGTGAAGGGGCCCACAGAGCCTGGTCTCCTCACTCAGGCGCCTCTCGCAGTGGGACCTGCTCACCTTCCCACGGTCGAAGTTCTGGATGATGGTGATGTGCAGGTACTCCTTGCGCTGCCACTCGCTCTGCATGGGGTAGTTGAGGAACTCGCGGAGGGGCCGGTCGGACCACTCGAGCAGCTCGTCGTACAGCAGCAGTGTGTAGGCAGCCTCTGCGGGGGGCCGATCCCAGCACACAATGCCGTGTTACTGCTCTGTGCTCGCAGACACACACACACACACACACACACACACAGCTGTCTGTACCTGTGTAGTTCTGCGCTTTCAGGTGAAGGTCGTACAACTTGTGGATGTAACGGATGTACATCTCCTCCTTGTTCAGCTCTGTCTTGTAGAAGTTCTGCAAATGTGAGGGGGGAACAGGGGACACATTAGAAAGGTTGGAGTGGTCCCCACACACACACACACACACCTCAGGGGCTTTCTCCTCATGCGTTTGTCAAGTGACAGTTGCAGTACACAATGCGTGTGATGAAACATCTCACTGTAACCATCTAAAAGTAACCAGCAGGTGGCGCTGGAGAACAGTGACTGGCTGAGAGCGGCAGGGGGCGCTGTGTGAAGAGCACCTCCCACACTGGAGCTCGGAGCCGGTTCAGGTGAGCAGGTGTTTAGTCAGACTGTGACAGAATGCGAAAAAAAGCAGAACAAAAGAGCTGCTGACCAGTAGGCTCACAGTGCAGCCTATCTTCTTCCCGTCCACCTCTCCCAGCTTCATGCAGTCCCTGTGAGAGAGGGACACACACACACACACACACACACACCAGGTAAAGCCAAAGGCAGAAGCAATGGACCTACAGTGTGACAAAGAAAGTGTGTGCATTGATACACAGTATTTTCAAGTGATACAACAGCATGAGACAGGGTGACTGAATGTGTGTGTGTGTGTGTGTGTGTGCGCGTGTGTGTGAGAGAGAGAGTGAGAGAGAGAAAAAGAGAAGGTGAATGTCACCTGTAATCCAGCAGCCTTTCCATGAGGCGTGTGACTGTGGCGATGACAGACACACCGCTCTCCCTCCACGTCTCCCGTTCGATCTTCTTCAGCAGGCTGAAAAACACACACACACACACACACACACACACACACACACACACACACACGGTTTCAGCAGCGCGCGCGCACACACACACACACACACACACACACACACACACAGAGGCAGGTCTTACCTTGGATAGGGTCCAAACAGGGGAATTCTATCCAGGCAGCATTGACAGAATAAACTCAGTTTAGTGTATTAATACCAGCTGCTGTCCTGCTTAGCGCAGCTGTGGGGAAAAAGTGTGTGAACCATCTGAAAGTATCTGGATTTCTGCCTGAATGGCTCCTGAAATGGGACCTGATCTTAATAATAAATTGAGTCTTATTTAACACACACACACACACACACACACACACACACACACACACACACACACACACACACCTCTGGAGGGAGAAAGATGCCGCCTGGGAGTTGTGTGTGTGGGATGTCTGACAGACGTACTGACTGATCTTCGATCATCTGCTGTCTTTGATAAAGGATTACTGCACATTTTAGCTCTCAAGTCCAGTGTTTATAAACTGACGGTGTCTAACAGGTCACGTGCACTTGGAGATGTTCGGAGATGTTCCGGAGAAACGTTACTTTTGACGTTTGTCCTTTTTCTTGGAGTTTAATAAAGACCTTGACTGTTCAACACAGATACGGGGACGTGGAATTGTGTGTTAAATAACTAAGACGACTTTGGTAAAGATGTCATTCTAGAGGCCAATCGTGTGGAAACCATGAGGTTCACACACTTCTTCCTCATGACTCTGCAATGTTAGGACGGTTAGTTGTTAGACAAAAGAAGCGGGAAAAGAACCACAGGACTGAAACGAGGGAGGAACGAAGGGCGAAGCGAGGCATGCTGGGACCCACATGCTGTTGAAGAGCTCGCGATACGTCTCGTCCCCCTTGCCCTCCGACATCAGGCTGTCCAGCTTGTCGATCAGCTTCGTCTCCACCTGGGGGGCGGCAAACATCCGTCAGTCCGGGAGAGGAAAAACACGGCGTCGTGCGGCTCACCGCTCACATCCTTGGGGGGACCAGCACAGGTAACACAGTAACTAAGGCACAAGATTTACCACGTTTTACTTTATCGGGGGAAATAAGTCGACTCTTTCGTTCAAGTTCTCATTTTTTCCTCATAGAACATCTGCCAAGAATCAAAGTAAATTAAGGTTCAGCTGATGGAAAATTGGGTTCAGGGGTCACTTTGCTGCATAGGTAAGAAAATAAGTAAATTATTGGGTAAGAAAATCGTGGTGATGATCTGTGGTGGTCAGGGGTGGTCAGTCCCTATGCTGTCCGGGGTTCAGCAGCCTGACCGTTTCTGGGCCTGGTGGCGGTGGCCTGCAGGCAGTGACACTGTCTTCCAGACAAAAGCAGAGAAAAGAGATGGTGGACAAGGTGGGATGGGTGTGCGGTGATGTTGTGAGCTCTCCTGACACACCGCTTGTTGCAGGTGGTCTGCATGGTGAGCAGTGAAGCCCTGAACAGTCTTCAGTACTCCCTGCAGAGCTCCCTGGTCAGACTCAGTGCTTTCCCCACACCAGACCGAGATCCAGAAGGTCAGGACGATCTCTGTGGTGAGAATGGGAGTGGAAGTTCAGCTCTTTTCTGTCTCCTCAGGAAGTGGAAATGCTGTTTTTCACGAGGTGGGTTATGTTGTGGGTCCAAGAGAAGTCCTGGGTGTTGTCACCCTCCAGGAACTTGAAGCTGTGCACCAGCTCCACCACTGAATTGCCAACAGACAGAGGAGTGTGAGCAGCTCGAATCCCTCTAGAGTCGCCAATCATCTCCTTGGTCTTTTTGACACCGTCTTCCTGCACCGGGCCACACGCTGCTCCACTTCTTCTCCGTAGGCTGACTCATGGAGTTGGAGATGAGGCCCACAGCTGTGCTGTCTTCAGCATACTTGATGATGTGGGTGCCGTTGTATTTGCCGAAGCAGTCGTGGGCCAGGAGGGTGGGCAGCAGCAGCTTGAACACACAGTCCTGCTGAGCTCCCGCGTTCAAGACGTCAGAATGCTGTTCATCGACTTCAGGTCATCAACTGAGGCTCACGTGAACTTACAAAAAACGTAAAAGCTGTCCCAAGCCAGTAACTCCATGTTTAGCAGCCACAGCACAACCCTGGGGGTCAGACAGACAGCAACTGCCTGAAGCTCAGTATCCAGGTATGTCGGACTGGACTGGATAAATCAAACCCCATTCCTTCATCGGACCCCAGAGGAGCAAAGCACCTGCTTGAAGTTGCCACTTCTCCTCTGCTCCCAGTCCATCATGTCATGAAAGATCGGGATCATGACGTTGCGGAGATCCGGCTGGGGAACCAGGGTGACCTCTAGAAAGGGGCCGATCATAGCTGGGATGAAGGTCAGCTTGTGCTGCCCTGAAAAAGCAGAAGGAAAGAGGGTTGTTCATTGTTCCAGCCTCACAGCAACAGAAGTGAAAATGCAGTTGCTCCTCTTCCTCTGGATCCAAAAAAAAAACAGCTTTGCACTGTATATTAAGTCGGAACTACCTGCCACTTTTCTTACCCAAATTCTGCCACATGCTGAAGATCTCGCAACCCATCATCACTCTCATGTCGCCATACCTTCACACAGAGGAAAGATGAAAGACACGCATGAACAGCGCTGCTGAAGGCTGCTCAGATCTGACTTGAGTCCTGGACTGGTAGGTAATGACTCACTTCTCCAGTACTTTCTTCCTCTTGGACGGGGCAAAGGTCTCCAGCTGGAGACAGGGCTGGTTGATGAAGATCACCGAGAGGTAGAAGTACGAGTCCCACACCTAGGGGCAGCAGGCGGCACAGCAGTTAGAGCGGCACCCTCTGGACTTGTACGGTACGGGCTTGAAGCCCACGTCCTGCTGAAGCTCCCTTGGCAAGTTACTCACCACAACTTCAAATAAATAGCTTTAAATTGCAGAGAAAACTGTTGGTTAAACGAATAAGGAGGAAAAGCACCGCTGTGTGATCTGGCACATTGGAGAGCACAGGCTGGACCCACACCCAAAGGTGTTTTTGAGTCTTCGGCAGAAGTGCGAGCCGTTCATTAGGATCTTGCTCACACTTCACACAAACATTCCTTTTTCAACAGTCAGAAGGGCTCTCTAAAGGCAAAGTAGCGTTCATCGAGATGTATTACCGCTCGGCACCGACTGAGCGCAAGATGCCCCTGCGTTCCCACAGCAGGGAAAAGCACCGGCCGGCTGTCACCCACAGCGTCACGTAGTACAGTGAACCGGATCGCCGGCAAGCGGGTTGTGTGACTGGAGAAAATGATAAAGCAACTGCTTTTCTAGAACAGTTCCACAGGGACCAACGCATGAACGATAAGGCAGGTAACTTTGCACGGCAAAGCTAAATATAACCTCTCCCTGACATTTTGACTGTGTCTGAAAAACAGCAGCAAGGTGTACAAGTCGTCCACTACGCTGGCTGTGTCGGGGTTTTATTTTCAGTTCCGTTGCAGACCACTGGTTAATATCATATAATATATAATGTAATGTAATGTGGTACATGGTGAGTCAAAAGTCTGGAACCACCCCGGTATTTTGAAGATGCCTGGATGTGTCCTAAGCAATCCATGATGTCCCTCTTGAAGCTGGAGGAGGGCTGTTCACACGTACTGCACACACACTCCCAATGGTCTAATGCACAGTGGTGATGGTGAGACCAAACCTGGGCACCTGAAAACACTGGGGTGGTCCCTGTATAATATAATGTCGTATAATATAATAATTGAATGAAAGCAAGAGCACAGCGTTTTCCTCTGTTTGACCTGTGCAGCTAACTCCCTGGTCGTCTTTCCTTCCCACGTCCTTGGAAAATTACTGGAAATGTCACAATGCCCCCCCACAGCCTCCTTCTTCAGCCCGTGTGTCGTGACCTCCTGTGGGCCTTAGGGTGGGTATCATGAGAAAAAAAAATCCTAGTGTTTTGCCATTCTAGTTTAAATAATTTGTACCGTGGGGGTTTCTGATGGTTCAGGGGGTGGGTCAGTTGAGGGCAAGGAGTTTTGAACCACCTGTACGCTGTGTCTCATTGTGGGTCCTGATCTCTTCCAGGATCTGACAAGCAGGTCCTCTCACCTTGTGGTCGAAGTTGTCATTGAGGAAGTTCTTTCTCAGGGCATCAGACAGGTACAATACAGTTGTTATGATGACACTGGAAGGGCACACAGAAGCGTGAGAGGAGGTTAAAAGGTTCACGTACAAAGAGAAACCCCAAAGTTGGGGTGATAATTCCAGAGTTAAGTCCTGTGCAGCTCTCCGTCACTTTTACAAGCTGGGACATCTCAAGGGCAAGGCTTTGGTTCAACAGAGGAGGACAGGGGAGCCTCACTTGTTGGTGACCAGCCGCATAACAGTCCAGTCTTTGGGAAACATCTCTGGTCTGGTCAGAATCCGAAACACCGTGAATATTTGCAGCAGGAAATCCTGAAAAGCAAATGGTTGTTCACTGCATTTGTCGCCATTTCAGATAAAAACCCAACCCTAAGCTAAACCTCTTCTGAGCTGTTCCGCCACCTCGATCGTAACAAGAAACCGAGGAAACCGTGCACCAAAGTTCTCTCCCTGCCACAGACAGAGAACAAGAAGATTGGGGGGGAATAAAATAGGAAAGAGGTTTGAAAAATCACAACGTTAGACATGGCAACGAGTAGCAGCATTTCAGAGGCGAACCTTTTTGAAGGCTCCTCTCTAAGGTGGACAACCGTCACGCGCACAAAGGCAGCTCGGGCCGGAGAGAAGGTGCTCCACTTACCTTCAGCTCATTCTTACTGGGGAAGGTGTCCAGCAGCTGCTGGTAGTGCCTGTCGGTCATGTGTCGGAGCATGGCCAGCAAGCACGCCACAAACTCCCCCTGAATCGGCCAACAGCAAAAAACGGAACGTGAGCGTTTCAGAGCAGCTCTGCGGAACACCGATTCCGTCACCGAGGCGTGCGGCAGGAGGACTCAGCCACCGCCCGTGGGCTTCTCCTCCACTCGTGTTGTGGAGATGCGGTAACCTCTCTGCACGGAGTGGCGGGGGCTTAATCTTCGAGGAGATGAGGTTGCACTTTAACTGCGGGGTAGCGGGGAGGGTCAACGGGTGGCCTTGTCATGAATTGTCTTCACGTGAGGGAGGGCCGAGTTCTCACCGTGACGTCCTGGAACTGAAGGCGCATAGAAGTCCCCGTCTGCTGTGGACGGTTGGTCACCTCGAGGATGGTCCTCAGGAGAACGCTCAGCAGACTTCGCACGATTACTGAAACCTCCTCGCTGGCCGATGGCTCCTGGGGATGGGGGAGGGGGCTCAGGTATAGCATTGAAGATAATAATGGAGATCTGCCAAATGATGTCCTTTACCTCCATTGTGAACACTGTGAAACATATCCCACATGCCTCAGGCTGCAGGAGAACATGAATACAGGATGATGGATCGGGAAGGAAGGAGATGAGGGTGAAAAAGAACTTCCCTCTGTCTCTCCAACCTCCGACTCTGCCGATTCTTTCATCTCAGGTTGTTCCAGGTGAAAGCGTCTGACGTAAGTTGGAAAAAACCCCTGTGTCGTTTTCCACACGGTGCTCCATTAACTCCCCAGTAATTCCACCCTCTCACGGCTCCTCCTCCAACACTTCCTCTACCGCCGAAGATTTTGCCTCAGTACGTAGACAACAAAACTGATGTTATCACCAGCAACTTCTCCACATCCTCCTTCCCGTCACAAAGCCCAGAAAGGCCGTGTTCTAAAACAACCTCTCAGCTCCTGCTTTCACCTGGACCCGCTACCTGCCTTTTGCCCCCCTTTTGTCCTCAACCTTTCTCCACAGCCACCCACTGTCAACTTCTATTTGTCCAGCGCAGGGTGACACACCCTGTCACACCCTCAACCGGCCAGCATCCTCACAACTCCCGGACCTCATCGTTCCAGCATCCAAGCAGCAGCGCTGTGCCCGTCCACCTCGGGCCACCTGCTTGTTCCACCCAAGATGGATCTTCGCCCTCACATATGGAGGGGACTTCCCACCTTCCTGAGAAATGCTGAATCCCTCACAGCATCCAAGAAGGGTTTCAGACCTCACCTTTTTCACACATTTCTCTACCCACCTCCTCTTAAATTAAATTAGCCCAACGCCACCCTTTACTTTTATCTTTCTTCTTGATGTTCGAAACTCATTCTAACAAAATGGAGTCGAACGATCGGTGCTTCAGTAGCTGTGTGTCTCAAGCCCTGTCTGCTACGGAGCACACTTTCGCATAACCGAGCTGCACATCGCATCACATCACAAGATTTCAACCAGAAAGAGTTCCGGAGTGGAGAAAAAACCAAAGTGCTTCTCCGTTTGTCTCAAAGCTTAACCCTCCAGCTCCGACGACTGACCCCAGCCTGTCGGTTTCCGTGGGAGAAGAACGGACGTGAGAGCCGGGTTTACGGAAACCCGGGTGTCCCGTTTGTCGGTACAAAGTCTCTTCAACTTCTTACCTTCGCTGCACCTGCTGGGCTTCAGCTGAAAGCCAGAAACGTGACTCTCCTCTCACGGTGAAGACGGCTGCCTTCACCCGGCCATTTTACCCTTTTTAAGTCAAACTCACCTCATCCTCCCTTCTTACTCTCCGGGGATGATGGGACTTTGTTAGTTACCGTGGCATCATCTTTCAACCACATGGTGTTTGTTTCATACGTTATACTGGGTACCAGCTCGTAAAAAGGTGACACCCGGTCCAGAGGGCCACCAGAGAGCCACTCACCGCGTCGTCCTTGTTGAGGAGGGACAGCATGCTGGTGAGCACCTGGGCACACATCACCAGGTCCCGCTGCTCCTGCAGGTGAGCCTGGAGGTGGTGCAGGACCACCGGGAGCAGGATGGTCCTGGATTCTGCACACAGGAGAGGCGGGAAACCGGCACAGTAGCTGCTGAGCAGATGTCAGCATTATGGTTGTCACATGTTTACCTGACACCTTTGTCCGAGTTGAGCTGCGATGTCAGTTTTGTATATAAACCCACTTTTGACCATTTGCCGATTTTCATCACTTAGCGATTTTCCCCTGGAGAGATTTTCCAGCTTCTACAGCGCAGCAGGAGGTGAGATTGAAGCCTGGGGACATCGAGCTGTATCCACTACACTACCTGCTGCCCCGGGACGTTCTGCTCGGGCGAATTTTGTGGCCGCAGAAGAACCGGGATACAGACACTGAAAATCCCGCTAACGTTTCACCGTGGGTCCCACACGCACGGCGAAAACGGATCCTTCTCGACGCACACGATTTAGGCGTATCGATCGCTTTGTATGGGGTCTTCACAGAGGCTCAGCAGGAGCTGCTGCTGCCCAGGTTAGTAGCATCAGTAGTGCTGCTTTGCTAACAACACAAGATACAATATTTAACATTTAGTCTCAGGTGTTATTAGTACCTGATTTACAGAACTAACTGTTTGGTCTTAAATGCTGATCCATAAAAGAAATGCTCACTGACCACCAAAGTGTCCACGTTTAGTTCACTGGAACCCCCCGTGGTGAATGTGCTAAACGTTACACCCCAGAGTTGTGTGCGTGACCCTCTTTACACGGCGGGGGGTTTTCAGCGCTACGCACCAGGATTGGTGTACAGCTGGCTCTCGACGGTCTTGGCAACGCACTGCAGCTTGATGGCCTGCAGGGGGCAGTCTGCCCGCGTGCCGGCTGCCACGCTGCCCAGGGTGTCGCGCACGAAGCCGGCCACCTCCCTCACGGTGAAGATCTTCAGCAGCTCACAGTAGACCGTGGGGAAGCTCCTCAGGAACACGGCCTGCAGGGGCGGACGTGACGCAGAACACCGTCACCGTGGAGATCGCCACCGCGCCGCCACACCTCGAGGGGAACCGAAGATGACATTCTTGTGGACGTACAGGGACCCCCAGGCGGTGGGCGCACGGGGACCGTCTACAGAAGGAAACTGGGAGGGCTCCGACGTGCAAAGAGCTGCCTGCCAAGGAGGGTCCCGAGGACTCGGAGAGGCCGAGACGGGGATTTTGTTTGTCGGCAGCAATGCGGAAACAGCTGGGAATCCTGCGACAGAAACCACCCCACGATCACCTGGGCGAGGAGCCGCGGCCGCCGCCGGCGGGAAAGACGCGACTCCGAGTCCCCGGCACACCTCAGCCTTCAGGAGCCACGTTTAAATCAGATTCATTTCTTGGAAACACGCAGAGCGGCTTTGCTTTGTTCCCGCTCAAAGCTATGAGCTGTGGGGGGTCGTGACTGACTACGCCGGCGTTACAGAGGACCCAGAATGCTCCGAGGCATCGCGGCATCCGTGCGCTCCCAGACCGCGATTCAAATCGAAGGGCGGTCAAATTCGTCGACAGGGGGGCCGCCGGCCGAGGACCCTGCGCGGTCTCTGGCTAACGCCCGGCACCGTGCCCGTCCAGGCCTTTCTGAGATCTAACCCCAGGAGGGCCTTCCTGCTGCTGACCCCGTCTGCGAGAACCAGGCCGGCGTCGTAGTGGCCTCACCTGTGTCTGGACGATGGGGCTGGCACCTTTGCTCTCCTGGGAAAGGAAGAAGCGTAGGGACATAAAGAGCTCACGGACGCAGCAGCGGAACTCGTCCTCGTTCTGCCCCCCGGTCGCCAAGGCAAACAGGCGCCGCGACTGAATGATGTACTTGAAGATGTACTCTGAGGCCTGGAGGGGAAGACAAAGGGTCGGCGCCAGAAACCGACAGACCTCAAAACCAAACCTGGAATAAAAATTTTTAAGAATAACGGTTCATTGTTTTTCTTAGGCATTCATACGTTCGTAGTTCTGTGTACATTCTGGAAAAAGCCACGCTGATGGAACAAGACACACCTGGTCAGGACATCTGTAGTAACCAAAACGCAGGCAGAGGGGGAACCTGAGGGGGGGGCAGGAGGGATCACAGGTGTGCTCACCTTGAGGACCTCCTGGATGTACAGCTGGTGCTCAGCATCCACAATGCGGTCAATGTACCACTTCAGCACCTTGATCAAATCCCTGGGCAGAGATCACAGGCCGACAGGTAAGGTCAGTTCCGCACACGTCTGTTGTCACGAGAAACATCTACGAATATTAACACAGCTGATGGGCGGAGCGTGATCTCCCACACGTTTGGAATCGAAGACGGGTTCCAGACCGGCGTGACGACTCCTTCGCAGCCCCGGATACAGGGTGTTGCGCCAACCGAGACGGACGGACAGGCGCCGGAGCCATCGCTCTCCGGCCGTCGAGTCCATTAGCCGGGGACGCCAACGCGGCGCGTGAGGGTGAACGGCCAACCCGAGACAGCGTTTGTAAAGGTCAAGCGATCGCAGGTGGGGTCAACAAGGGCACCTCTGTCCCCGTGTTCTGACAGCCCGGCCTCACTTCACGCACCTGTATGACAGAGCTCCCGCAAAGTGGCTTTCGATGTAGGTGTCCATCACCGGTTTGAAATGGTGGAATTTGCTGTCCTGCAGCAGGTTGATGATGTGCACCTTCAGGAGAGGACGGAGACACAGAAGACAATGAGAGTCGGCCGGACATGCACTGTGGCACAGGTAGCTGGTGTACGGTTGGGTACAGCTTGGACGCTGGCGAGGGTTAGATGTTTTGCTGGGGTATCGAGGAGGGCACAGATGGGAACAGCAGACATCAGGGCCCGCTATCCAAAACGGCAGCGTGCGATGGGGTTGAGAAGCTCTGTTGACATCCTGAGCGACGGAACGCGCTCCCCAAAGCCGACCGTGACATCGCTTCGGAACCCAGACGTCTCGCCCCAACTCGGCACGAGACAGCACGCCAGCAACACTCCTCCAGAAAACACGTCGCGGGAGAAGCACTTACGAGGCAGTCGAACACCTTCAGCCCGTATCTCTGCGAGTTTTCGTCCAAAATGCCAAAAAGCGTGTCCAGTGTATCTTGCAAAAACTGTGGAAACACATGGGTGGCTTTATCAAAATTCAGAATGCGGCACAGATGCTCTCGCATCTCACTACAAATCAGCAGGCTTAAGGTGCAAGGGTGAGATATATCCTTCGGGGGAGAGGGGGCGACCATCAAGCAAACAAACAGTGAAGCAGTAAGTAAATCCACCGTCCAGTCACCTTCACTATTTCAGAGCCATCAATCTCCTTCAGCTTGGACAGGCTCTCGCCGACCTTCTCGGGATGGACCCTCCATTTGAGCAGATCGAGCATGTCACCTGTAAGGAGGATGAGATGCCACTCAGAGCAGCTGCAGAACAAGTGTCAACAGCGGTGGGCCTTTTGTTCTACCAGCAGTACCGTTCTGAGTCAGCTTGGTGGAACAGAGGAATGAGGTGATCCAGAAGGACTCCTTGGGGCTTTTGGCAGCCTGGCTGTTCAGCGGAAGACTGGCCTTCAGGAAGGGAAGCTTGAGGTAGCGAGAGCAGTCCTGGAGGCTGGCAGTCTCCTCACACTAGGGGAAGCAGACAGGAGAAGGGCCACTCATTCATACGTCTACAACATATTCCCTTATTTTGTTGATGCTTCTTTTAAGCTGCTTCCACTGATTTGCTCAGTTGTACAGCTGGGTGATTTTTACTGCATCAATTCATGGTAAGTACCTTCTTCAAGGTGGGATTCGAATCTGGATCATTCGAGGCCGAAGGCGAACATGAGGACGCCAGGAGTTACTGAACTCGAGACCCATTTCGTGTCTTTTGCCACTAAACGGGATTAGTTTGGTGGTTCGGCCCATCAGGCCAGAATCGGCAACATTTTCATCATCATTTTCTGAGGTATTACAATACACTCGATCTGGCTGAAGGGCTTGCAGGAACGCGGGCAATAAAATGCACTGAAGCAGCACAGGGAGCTCAGGCCTCAGGTGACTTTGCAGGGTCTGGCTGTCGGAGAGGATAATCTACGCAGCGGTTAGAGCTGCGTCCTTAAACTCAGAAGACCCCGGTTCAAATCCCACCTCTTAGCGTAGTACCTTGAAGTAATGTACTGTAAAATTACCCTACTTTATAAATGGGTAGAACTTTACAAGCTGCCCAACAAATAGGCGACTAAATGAACAGCTACCTTATGGACAATGAGCTCATGTGTACCATCGGGCAAAGTCCGTCCATCTTCCTGCATCAGGGGGATGAAGGAAAAGCCAAAGAGCTTCTTCTCCCCTTTCTCTTTTGCTGGAAACAAGGCAGGTCATCACTGTGGATCATCGTCCTCACGTCAGAACTTTGCTAAAGACGAGGCTCCCAGCCGACAGCTGCGGGCTTAGCCAGACTTCCTGATCGACACTTCGGGTTTCAGCGCAAAGGTTCTCCCCTTTGTAAAAATGGAGTCTTATGGGCACCAAGGTGTGTCTGTGGGAGTCTGGTGCCTGGTTGATCACATATAAAAATGTTTAACGCTTCATTTAGAAACAAATGGGCTTGAATTAAGTTTGGTGCGACAGACTGATTGGACTCCTGGACCCGTGGCTAAGACTACGTAGGTCTAAACTAACATCACTGGCCACCCGAGTGAGGAAGAGGAGGAAGGCAGGGCAGGATGGGACTGAGAGCCCAGCAGATGAAGAGCAGACCTCCAGCAAAAACCCATCTGATGAAGCTCTAGATTACAAAGTAGCAACTCCAGTCCACAGCTGAAGGCTCCATTGGCTCATGATGTACCCACCTCCACCCCCCACTGTACTCACCCCCTACAGAAAACATGTCATGTGTGAAAAAGAGAGATATAAAGGTGTTTGTGATCCCTGATGCATCACAAAGAATAAATCTGGCGGAATATTAAAATAATACCACTCGCACTCATTGCTCTGTGATGAGATCATCATCTCGTTCTTTGACAGCATGAATTACACATCCATTAGAGTTCCCCTCGAGGGAGACAGGCATTACGCTCCTCCTGCCGCTGTTAATGAACAACAGAGGAAGGATTTAATGACTGCCTTCGCCACGCTCTCTGCAGACAACCCCCCGGCCCTGAAGAAAGTGACAGGACCCCGCAGCATTCGTGCTTACTGGAGCAATGCCGGAACTCGAACCGCACGTGCGACCCCCTGAACATATCCACAGGGAGCGGCAGCTTGATCTGCTCCGCCCATCGGGGGCTGTTGTTGTGGTAGAGCACAAAGGAGTGGAAGGGCTCCGTCCCCGGTTCGCCGGACCCCGGCCACACCGAGCCCTGAGGGCAGGGAGAGAAACGTCAGGAGACCTGCCTTTCACAGGCACTAGCAGACAGAGAGGAACAGGTGCTGAAGCGGAGTAAAGCCCCAGAGAGCTTTTACCTTGATTACGTGCCCGTCGACATCCAGCACATACACCGTAACCTCCACGTTCCTGGCAACACTCTTTCCACCTTTCTCAAACTCTCCCCTCTCCAGGGTGACGTACAGATCATTCCTCATTTCACCTGCGAAAGGACCGGATACAGCACTGACTTCAGGAACAGCACAACAGTGCAGAAACGGGTGGACGGAGTCAGTTTGTGGGCCTTTCCTACCGTGTGAGATGCTTCCTTTTGCCTTGGGAGATAAGGAGGTATCGTGGCAGGCGGGCCACCCCTACCGCAGCGCACCGCGGTACAACAACATGTCAGCGCAGTGTCGAGGGACCAAAAATATCACTGACAGCCTGCAGAGGAATTATTTACAGGCTTGCTTAAACATAACAAGGCCCCCCTTTGTCGTGTCTGCGAGGTGTACTACCGAACACCGTCTGAACGGCCATCGCTGCTGTCAACCGCAATTCAACCGCTGCGGAAGCTTCACGTGAAGGCAGCTTCTAGAAAACCAGATCCACCTCTGCGTACGACGTACATTTACACATTCAGCCCATTGACACCAAGTACAGGAAGGCAGGGAATGAATCCTCCTTCACAGGGTCTTTGTCGGAGACGAATTAATGAGGGAGACACGGGTGGCGGCAGGAAACGCAATTAACCGGGACTAGAGAAGCCTTATTGTTCCAGTCGCTGGATGGGAAGGAAGCCCAGCAGTGCAGAGGAAGTGCGGATGCGTTGCCCCGTGCGCACGAGTGTCTCAAACAGCTGGTAGAGGCAGAAAGTGGCGAACCGCGGGCCACCTGCGCCACGGCGATGACGCCGGAGAGCGAACCCGGGGCCTCGGCCCACCGGCGCAGCCTCGCGCTGGGGGGAGGGGTGGGGAAACTGGGAAAACCTGGCATCGCCCTCCACCACTACACGCACATTAATATTCATTCGCATAGCTGACGGTTTTCTCCTGCTCCGCACCACAGCAAAGACAAAAGCTGCACTTCTGCTCACGAGCAGAGTAGCTGTGGGTCCTGAGAGGGCCACACAGAGGGCTCCAAAGCGCTTTTTTAACTGTACGTTACAGAGCAGAAAGAAACACTGTTTTAGCTCTCCCAGCTGGAGTTTCACTTTCGACAAGTTAATATGAAGCAAATATCTATTTAAAAACTCGGACGTGGATCACGGTCTCGGGTCTCGTCTCCTCTCCGATGAACCAGACGGCAACTCGAGGCGCAAGTCTAATTGTGCGTTTGTACATCAAGCTCTTTGGTGTGAAATGCAACAGCTAAATGCATAAATGTAATTTTCCATATGAATTCCTTGCTTGTGAGGATGAAACACATGATGGGACAGTGAAATCTCACACAGGTCAACCATGCAGTTCGCAGCATGGGACCTGCTCATCACCGTGAGGTAAAGGAAGAGAAGGTCCACACCCTTATTTTCCGACTAAGACCTGTCCCATCCCTTTGGGCTTTGAACAAATGGGCCGTTTCGCACGCAGGGGGCAGGGCAGACGCTGCTCACCTGGCATGATAACATCAGAGAAGCCCAGCTTCTTGGTGATGGAAATGCCACGAGTGAAAAGAGCCGCATACTCGCGTCGGATGTGCTCCATGTCCCCATGGAGCAGCTGGAGGGACACAGCTAGTCCTGAATGGAGAGAGAAACACACACACACACACACACACACACACACAGATTCAGTATAAACCTAACAGCAGCATGAGGATGCAGAAAGCTGAGCTCCACCTCACCTCTCACTTTCTTGCATTTTCCCAGCAGAGTTTACACCTGCCTACAGCTCTACTGGAGCATCACACTACTGCTGGGTAGCACTTCACACACTGCTGGAGGCTCCGTCGCCCAGGCAACGTAGCTGAGTACCAGTAACTAAAGGAGGGTCAGCACAGTCCATCACTTATACGCAACATAACACAGACTTACTTTGGGAGGTCGAAAAGAACAAAATATTTGGTTTCACGGCATAGGCAATGCAGATAATCTTTTAATCCCAGCTAACACAGGGCAAAAAAAAAAAAAATCAAAAAAGTTGGTCTCTGGTCCCTGTTTCATATTGCCTTGCATCTGAATACGGCAACCTATAAGGGACATGCTTGGCTGATACCTGGTCTCACGTTTGCTGAATTTCTATGTGCTTGTACAGCGACTTCATTTTAATCTCATAACCAAACTGTAGTCCAGCAAAAGGGGGGAAAAAGGTAGAAAAGCTTTTAAAGACGGTAATAAGGGTTTAAAAGTGCACAGGATAGAGTTGAATATTTTAAATGAGTAAAAGAGAAAGAGGACAGTCACCCGTCGCAACTTAATATCAACGGTTCTTATCACTCATGAGGACAGTAAGTTCATTACAGCAAATTTTTTTATTTGTTTATTTTAAATTGTTTATTTCTTTTACTCTTTTATAATAAATGTCACGATGAACAGAGTATTACCTGCACAACTGCACAGCACCTGCTGGCGTGTTATAAGGTGGTATTTGGGAGTTGGTTGGTGCTTTCGGACGAATTGAGAAGATGTCATTATTTTTCACCATTTCAAATGATGTAAAATATGTATATGCAGTTTCAGCATGAGCACAAACAAATCAAATGCATAAATCAGTGTATTCTCTCACAACCCGGGAAGTGTTTTGCTTCTTCACATCTCAAGAAATAGAGCAGAGAAACGAGCATTTTCTCCTTTCCTGCAGGCACCCTCAGCAGTTTTTTGAGCCATTAATCCACCCTTGAGCCCCTTTTTACATGGTAAAATGCACCGTTCCTTCGGCACCCTCCATTTGCCGTGTCCTCCCACTCGGCTGTTCGTCATCCTCAGAGAGCACCCACACAGGGCTTCCGGCCGCGGCGCAAACCTGTCACCTGTCACACGAGGACAAGCAGAGCCCTCGGTACCGACCCAGGAACTACAGAAGGGGACCAGAGTAAGTTCGGGTTTAAGGTAATACAATTAAACTTCACCAGAGTACAGTAACGTCCCTGAGCGCTGGAGACGTGTTCGTGAGAAGTGGAGCACCGAACGAAACAGCGCTACAAGGGGTTGTTAATACAGTAAAATTTACTATAAATGTGGGCAACAACAGGTTCATTTAACCTGAGCTGTTTGCCAAGGTGCTCCTGTGAGAATGTCTTCAACGTTCTTCAGAGGGTTCGCGGCCACCACTCTTCTCGCTTCCATCCACACACCTTCCTTACAGAGGTGGAGGAGAGCGCAGAGAGCGAGAGCTGACATTCACCTCTCGCTTCTCTCAAAATTCATCCGTTCTTTTCTGGGGCAGGAACCAGTTTCTTTACAGCGAGTTCAGCGGCACTTCCATTTCATCGTCTTCACCACGATCGTCGCCTCCCGTAAGTCACGAAATCTGACGTTTTCGTTGCACAGCCTGTTATTTGGAGCCAGCCAAGTATAGCGGGGAATTACAAATATGCCTGCGATATTGAGTTTTTCTTCTGGTTATTAAAATTCAAACTGCTCTGTTGGTTTCTCAAACTAAACACAAGCTGAGAGCACAAGGGAGGAGAACAAAAAATAAAAGGCATTTAAAAGCCGAATTCAACACAGGCTTTGCCAGTATATTGAAATGCACCAAACAGACAAGCCATTTATGAAAGTAATTTTCACAGTCTGCTAGAACACATATCAGATTTGACGTTAGATTTTAATATGAGAAGCTAATAACGTTTCTATTGCTCCTTTCAGCACAGTTTAACAACGGGGGCAAAGAGACTCCCCTGTGTCTGGTCTGAGTGCGGGGAAGGACTGGGGACCTGGACTGGGGATCCAGACTGGCAGCTGGATGGGGACCTGGACTGGGGACATGGATGGGCAGCCGGACTGGGGACCTGGACTGGGGATCCAGACTGGCAGCTGGATGGGGACCTGGACTGGGGACATGGATGGGCAGCCGGACTGGGGACCTGGACTGGGGATCCAGACTGGCAGCTGGATGGGGACCTGGACTGGGACTGTGGAATATAAGAGTGGCTTCGACAGTAAAATAAAATAAAATAAACATGTCAACTCGAGCACTTTCACTGCTGGCAAAGTCTGGTGCCACAATCTTTACAATTTACGACATTCCGTTTGTTCCAGACAGGTGACAGGCTGCCATTTTAAACTGTTTAGAGTCGAGTTGTCATACTAGCGCAGCGCCTTGAGTTGCACAGACCTTAAACTGCTGTATCTGGGTTTTCCGTGGAACCGGCTGCCTGGGGGGTGCTGACCTTGGTTGTCAGCGAGGGGCTGCCTGGCTGCCCACGTTTTCCTAACAATGAAGCACCTTGCTTCCTCAGCCTAGTTCTTCCTCATCCCTCACCCATCCCACACCTCTCACGCACTTTCAGCGGAGGGAAACAGGGCAGCGGCGTGCAGAGTCCTGTACCTGCGCTGGAGCCCAGCAGGTTGTACCGCGAACTCGCTTTCCGGATGATGTTGTCGTGTATTTGGAACCACTCGTTCTCCGCGTTACACGGGGGGGGGGGGGGGCATTGAAAATCGTCCAACATCAAACAGCATCAAACATCTCATTCAGCCTCCCACACTGGACCCGACTCCGCCACGCGATACATCCTAAAACTCGTGTTTGTTTCCTTTCTGTGAATCAAAGTTATTTCACTGACCAGCAGCTGTCAGCATCTGCGCTCTTTTCGGCCATTTCCAAACCGAAAGTTTATCTGAAGTTCACATTTTTAACCACTTTAACCCATTTTCAGTATCGAAGCTACTGGGGTTATATTTGTTTCTAAAGGCTAAATCACATTTATGCAAATGTGTGTATGTTTCTCGTGTGTGTGTGTGTGTCCATTTTGTATTCATGTACCTGTTTATTATCTTTTTACACCACTTTTCAACTTCATTTATCAGATTCGTATCATCTTTTCATCACCATTCTTTAAATTTCTGTCCTTCTCTTGACTTCTTCCCCCTGTTGCGGGGGGAGAACCTTGATTTCGCCCTCCCTCGCGTTCCGGCTGCACCAGGGCGCTCGGCTATAAAAACGGTTCTCGATTCCAAACCGGACCCCGACCTCCGTTCTTCGGCCGGCACGGGACACAGACTTACGCGTAGACCTTGAGGAGGTGGTCGTCCCTGGAGTCGGCCGTGAGGAGCTCAGCCACGCTGATGACGGCGCAGCCGAACGGCCGCCGGTACTGCACGTTGCACACGTTCTTCTTCTCCCCTGCGCCCATGCGCCCTGAGACGTGGCGGAGGAGGAGGAGCGTTGGCCTTTGACCTCTGCCCCGCCAGCGCAGACCCCACACGGGTTCCGCAAACACGCATGACAGCGCCACACCTATTCACACACTGCTTGCATCTCTTGTACACCCTTCCCAGCTACACGCCGATTCATCACCTTAGACACACACACTCACAAAGCGTCAGAAGACGCCAAGCAAGCCGAAAGCATCTTACCTATTCTTGTGATGTGAGCCACTATATAAATGTCCTTTCTCAGGTCACTGCTGCCCAGATCCTACAAGAAAGACATGTTGTAATGAAACAGAGTGAGGAGGACAAGAGCAGCGGTTATACTGGACGGCCTCCGTTTATTCCAGTTCAGCGATGAGCACAGAACCAGACTTACCAGAGAAGCAAATATGAAAAAACGCTGGATGAAATGCCTGGCAAGGTGTAGAAATAAAGGCAGACAGACACAACGTTGTCTCCAGAAAGCTCTCTGGATGGGATCTGCTCAAGCAAACACTCACCACAAATAGGGTGCACAGTCTGTCAGGTTTTTCGGAGGACTTGGGGACTCCGTGTTTATTCAGTCTCACAAAGAACCTTTCGCTGGAAGAGACAGGAGAGGAGTACGTGAGGAGGGGATCGCGCTGCTCCACCCGGAAGGAGCCGCTCCGAGCAGAAGGGGCAGCGCGGCCCTGATCTCCACATCCGCCCGGTGCGTCCTGGCCTTTATTTGTCCGTCAATTAGCGGGAAGCAGCCGGGGGGGGCGGTGGGGCAGCCGTGACAATTCCCGGGGGGTGTCGGACGACAGCCGTCACGGGCTGAATAATTTACGGCGCGTTATGAAAAAGAGATGGCGCGCGATATGTTCCGACATCAGGAAAATTACGCTTTAATTTCTGAAATCGATAAAATATTCATGGAAGGCGCCGCGTTCGTTATCATCAGCTCCTCGGGGGGTCTGTCCCCCCCCGAAAATACAGATGTAAAGAGGCTGAAAACAGTGGAAGAAAACACACAAAAGATTAACAGGCGAGCGACTGCGGAAGGCGAGCAATAGATCCTCGGGAGAAGCCGAAGGTCAAAGGGGAGACGAGCGCAGGCAGCCGGCTCGGTGACAATGTGCTGAGTGGCAGAAAGGTCACCCTGCCATTGGGGGGGGGGGCGGCACAAGAAGCGAACAAACGCAACTGTGGCCACTTTCTGTTGCTGCGACTGACAGCTGAGCGAACGGCGCACGTCAGGCGGGTGTCAGTGATGGGAGGCCCCCCACGGGCGACAGGCGCTTCCGTACGAACGGCCGTCTCCTCCCCTTCCTTTGTGTTTCACGCTCACTTAATAAAAGGGTGAATAATTATTGCCCGTGTTTATACGCCGCCTCCCAGCTTTACCCGGGGGGACAAGCAGGTTAAGAAAAGCAGACGTCAGAGCACGTAACGTAAATAATGGCAACCAAGAAGGACACGAGAAGACCGGGTAGACGCTCTGTGTCTCACACCCACCGAGCAAGTTGAGTGGGGTCTTGGCCCTCACTAAAATTAATTGAAACACACTAGGTAGCACCTGGGGCTCGTGATCTGCAGGCTCTGATCGATGTGTTAGCCACACCGGTTAACCCTGCCCTCCTGCCGGAGAGGCACCGTTTCTCCTCAGCGGCGCACGAGGCGGCACTAAGCCTGGCTCTGCCTCCGCCTCCGCGAGCTGCCGAGGGGACCACCCGGGCGGCGGGCGACCTCACACCTCGGCAAGTCCGCCGCTTTTCATCTAAACTGGGTCTGACTAAAGACGCCACGGCTGAGCAGGTAACAAGGGTGCCGAAAACCCAGCGGAAAGCGTCAATAGCTCTCTTAGCGGAGAGCGACCCGAGCCAGTTCCCGCAAGGTGCCCGGGTTCTGGCAGGCGCAGGAGAAGCGGACCCTCAGCAAGGAGTATGGTTAGTAACTGCAAGAGCACCGCTGTAACCCACCAGAGCCCAAGTGAAGTGCTCTCTGTGCTTATCCCACGTCCCACCATTTAAACGCATTATGACAATAAGGGCCTAAGTATTGTGCATAGAGGCAATTCAGCCAAAGACTTTTTCATTATCGCTGCCGGGAAGGTGAGAATTAGGAGAAACCGAGAGGAGATGAAGCTCGTTTTGCTGCTCACACTTTTCAAAGAGTTGGAATCGTCTTCATTTTCACTTACCGCATCAGAGGTAAACTTCTGGAAATGATTCAAACTCTCAAAGAGACACACGCAGCTCACCGTTTTCCCAGGAGTTAACAGAGCTGGGCGAGTCGAGGTCATTCGTGGGGGGGGGGGGGGTTTAAGAGGGGGGGGATGG
>UFQX01000283.1:0-213353 GCA_900497675.1 Arapaima gigas
TGAGTATTCATGGCATTATTTTTGGAACCATCCTCACTTTATAGCATTTTTCCCACAGGTGCCGAAGACTTTTGCACAGAACTGTACATCAAGCAGTTTTCACTGCTGCTGTCTGGGAGACACTATCACAGGCCGAGAGCCAAAACCACCAGGCTTAGGAACAGCTTCCTACCAAAGGCTGCTGAACTCTGTCATCTCACGACCCATCACCTCCACTAACCGCCACTGACTATCCCCACTGACATGTACTATGTATATGTGTCTATATAGATTTATCTATACATTTGTATTTATCTTTTGCACATATTGATTTTTAAAAAATCTTATATTTGTTCATCTTTAACTTATATCTGTCTATATTATCTTTTTTATTATTCATTCTATGTTTTCCTTCCCTCTGTTCTGTGCGTCAAGGACTCGAGGAGCTCATTCATATCTCCATGTTGTATATAAAATTAAATGCTGGTCTTCCTGAGATCTCTGTTTAGCCAGTGGATTGTAGAAGTTATTAGGTAGATATAGTTTGACGCATTTGATACCCTCTGTGGCCTGATACATCACTAACACCATTCTCCTGACAGGCACAGCTTTTGTGGTCATTTCTGAGCCTGACAAACCCCAACCTGTTCTTCAGTCTGACTGTGTCAGCAGTGCTATTAGAGGTTGGAGATGCTATTGGAGACAACCTCAGAGCACAAAAAGTATTTTGGTGCCACCTACTGACTACATGTATTCTGGATTGCACTGTGTGCTCAACTTACGTAAATCCAAACACAGTTTCACCAATATATCACAATCAATAAAGTACATCCCTTGGTTAGGTTAGCTTAGTTATAACGGTTTGAAAAAACTCCCTAAATCCTTTATACTTACGTTTTCGTTTCTTGTCAACTGTTATCGACTGCAGATTTGCGGTGGCCCAGAGGCTATCTCAGAAACTTAATAAGCAAGGGAGGGTACTTTCTGGGCGGTTTATTTTAAAGTTATATAGGGAATTGTGGGAGCAGCATGTCCAAATGAATGATGGAGAACGAGTCTGGTCAAGAATAAGGCAATGGAGTTTATTTGGATTCTGCCTTTGGTGGATCGCAGGGCAACATTCAGCAACAGAACCAGTCCAAGATTAACAAAAAGGGTAAAATTCCCCAGCAACACCCAGCCCTGAGGTCTTGGGACTACCTGCTCCATGTCAGTTGGCAACCATCTCAGAGGCAGGCCATCATCTGCAATGAATATAACAGCAGACATGAAGCAGGAGAGCTTGCCAGCGGAGCCAGTTGGAGAGATATAGAACCTGGAATGAGAAAGGCTGCAAAGACAAAAACCACTGGTTGAAGCACTAGTTAGAATCATGATGTTTTACCGCCTGCTGAAGTGGGCGATTGTTGGTGACCAAAGTGAAGGGTTGCCTATGGAGGAAATATTACAGGTGATGGAGCACCCATTTGGCCTCCTTAGTGATGGTGAACTACGTTTATTCCAGGAGGAGAAGTGTTACATGTCTGTGTTGCTCCTGCTGTTTGGCGGTTGTTTTTCTGTTTTTCCCCTGTCTCTCTTCTGTGGTTTCAGGTGGTTTGCTCTGTCCGTCGATCATCAACCATCAACCTATCAGAATGTGCCAACCGATGACCTGGGGGCGGGCTTTCCCCTTGGTAAGAAGCACTGCGACACCCCCAAAAGCTAGCTTTTTGGCTCAATTGTTTGTTTGCTGTTTTTGCTACTTGTATTTGACTTTGTTATATTGTTACGTGTCACTTCTGGTTTGACTTTGTTTTGGCTTAAGGATTCTGGTTTTGGATAGTGGATTTTGTCTAGTCAACTGTGTAAATAGTCACGCACTTAATGTCACATTGTTCACTGGGTTGTTGGTTTGGACTGAGAACAGGGTAGTATGTGCGCGCACCTACATTGTACTTCACGTAGGGTTGTATGTACTGTTAGACACATTAGGTAAGTAGGCGGGTGCCGACCACTGTATTTTCTGTGTTAGTTTAGACTAGCGTAGTTAGGTAGATTTTTTTTTTTCTTTTTTTTTTTACTACGTTAGGAATAGGTAAGACACTGAAAATACAGATCAGGTTAGTGGCAACTTTTGTTTCTTTCTTTGCTTAGGCACCGTCCAAGTTCTCTATTCAGGTTAGCACCTTTGTTTGTATATATTTGTATATTGTATCACGTGTGTCTTGTATCATACACTGAATGAATTACAAACCACCTATTTCACTATTTTTGTGTGGGCTGCTTGTTGTTTATGCTCCCACTCTAGACAGGAGTCAGTAGTGGGGGCGTAACAGAGGCTTCCAACTTCTGACATCCCCCAGTCTTTGCAAGGAGGCATCCGTCTGCACTTTAAAAACCCCTGGAGATCTGTAACATGGAAGAAAAGAACATAAAGCCTGTTTTAGGTCCCAGAAGGTGATATCTTCCCTGTCAGGCTATTGTACCTTGTCTGGTGATGAAGTCTGGGTGAGATCATTCAAAGCGGCAGCTATGCATGCAAATTGTGGAATAAACTGCCTGTAACAGCCTGCCAGTCTAAGGAATTCTTTCACTTGCTTTTTGGTCAGGGGTATGGGCAAAACTTTGACTACTTTGACCAAGTGTAAAACCAAGGTATGGGGTTTGGTGAAGCCAAACTGACATGTCTTCTTTTTGCCTTGGAGCCTTGCTTCTCACAGGGCTGCAGATATGGCCCACAAGCGTAATAGACATTAATGAAATGTGTGACTGTGCATGACTAAGTCATCTAGATACACAGCTGCATATTCCTGGTGTGGCTGTAGAACCCTTTCCATAAGCCACTGAATGGTAGAGTGTCCCCTGGCGTCCAATTGACAGAACGATGTGATGAAATGAATCATCAGAAATCTTGACCTGCAGGAAGTTGGAAAGGTACCAAATTGTGCACCCAAAATGCAGGTTTCCATTCCTCCAAAAACCTTTGGAACATCTCTGCATTCTCCATCTTGTGTTGGGCATTGTAGAGGGAACACATCCAAGTGAAGGATGGAGGAGAACAAATGTAGGCAGAAATAAGGCAATGGATTTCCTCAGCAGATCACAAGACATTATTTGACAACAAAACAAGTCCAACATTAACAATAAAGGTAAAGTTCACCAGCAGCATCAAGTTCTAAGGTCTTGGTAGGTAGTGTTCTTTCACTGTCCTCAGAATTGGCACTCTGGCTGCATTTTTGGAAATGTGCATCATTTCCTCAAGCCGTCGGACACAACAAGCTACTGTGCTGCTTTTCACAGATCAATTTAACTCTTCCCCTGATCAGCAAAATGCTTTAAGGTGTGTTGGTGTGGGACAGCTCCTGGTGCTGGACTACTCTCCACTGGGAGCTGTCCCAGGTTCTACTGCCACTCCCCACTCCACATCAGAGTAGCCACAATTTTAACTCTATCAAGGAGATGTTTGACAAAAGTTGACACAAGGGGTTGGAGATAGTTGTAGACAAGAGGCTGGGGGTTGTAATCGATGTTAGACATGGATAAAAGTGGACAAGAGTGTACATTTTGGTTTAGCCACTGGATAGCAGCGCTCAGTTGCTGCAGTCGCTGTCAATAAAACATGGAAAGAAAGGGGTCAATGTGTCATAGATGCACGACAATAGTACAGATGTGTAAACAGTGGTGTGGAACGGAGAACAACAACTCTGAGTGTGAAACAGAGATCAAACAATATAGCTTTAGGTTCACAGAATCATAGAAAAAAATTCATATATATATATATATATATATATATATAGTTTTCTCACTTTTTTCATAACCAGCGATTTTAATGAAAATAAAAAAATACTTCACCTTCACATGTGGCAATTCTTGACTAGTTAATCTCATAAGCTCAGCAACACTTTTCATTATCTGGCCACTTTCAACCTTAATCTGCACAAGCAACAAAAAGGTCAAAGTTCACAGTTCACTCAACATGTTTGAAGTGTAAAGCTGTTCATTGCACTTTGACACACCTATTCTGGGACTGTGACAAGATACAACCTTTTCGGAATGGAATTTATTCAACCATTCCAAAGACCTTCAATGTAAAGTTTGATTTGTTTTCCTGTTAAATTGCAACCCTAAATGATCTGTTTGACGAAGTCAAGGAACGTAGCTTATTTATGCTGATGTACCTGAGATGTACATTAATGCTTCGATCGACACCTGAAGTTCCCTCTGTAAATATGTGGATGATCTAAGTGTTTAATTTCCTCTCTTCTGACCTACACAATAATTCGAAACAATTTGGGAATGTGTGGACAGCTTGCTAGACACTTCTGTGTGATCATACCTGTGATTTACTGTAACCATGTGACACTTTTATTTTAATATTATTAACATTAAGCTACATTAAAATTTAAAATGACAAAACACCAGGTAGAGACTGATTCCTCCCATAAAGCTGTGCAGCATTCAGTCATATTGCTCACCAAACCTCTGGAATAGTAGATGCTGTGTAGACACTGTGGAAGTGAAAACAGAAGTTTTTGAAAATAGATAAGTGAGGAAAATGCAGTCAAAAACAAAAAATATATGTTGAAAAATTGTTTATAGCTTTCAAAATTTGAACATTGTCCTGAATTTCTTTGAGTTTCATGGCATTGTGGCTGATGACCATATCAACAGTTGCTGTTTCTAGCTCAGCAGTGAAAATTCTACCTCTTTGCCCTGTGGGAGGTAACCACTAGGTCCTACAGCAAAAATGAAAAAACCACAGACGAGTGGACTTTGGGCCATTGACTGTCCTGTAATATGTCAGAAGCTCACATCTCACCTGACAGTTTGGTGCAAAATTCTCACAATAGTTGAGCACTGTAGGCTTGTTTGACTTCTCAGACCAGCCTCGCACTGTTAGAACATCATTCTTGACACGATTAGATATCGTAGCTCGAATATCATCGATTTTCCTCTCAGTTTTCCTCCACCACGCACACACACACGCTCACCGCTCTTGCCCAGCTTCTCTTCCTCTGTCAACCGCTTTCCTATTTCTCGCCGAGTCCACAAACAAGGAACAGCTTTACACTTCTAAGTGAACTTGAACTTTGACCCTTTGCTGGCTTGTGCAGATTAAGGTTGAACGTGGCCATAAAAAATATTGCAGAGATGGTCCTTTTTGGTAATGAAACTGAAAACAAAACAATAATTGTTCAGTTAAAAAGGATAATTAGCCTTTTTTTCACTTTTTTTATTCTGAATATATTTAAATACATACGGTATTACTGTAGAAATGTAGCAAATTGCTATCTAATTTGATTTTGTGTTATTGTACATTTCAAATTTAAACTTAACAGCTTTCAAAAGAGCGTGTAAATATGCAAAATGGGCTGTAGCTAGAAAGTCATTGAATGGATAGCAATGAAAAATGGTTCACAGCTCAGCCCCCAAAGACTGATATGTGAGGAGTTTTTAAAAAGTTAACAATGCTTGTAGCAACTGTAAAAACACTGTAAATCTACAAGGCAACAGAGATATGCTGGTACAGTAGTTTACAGTACTGTGCAAAAGTCTTCGGCACCTGTGGGAAAAATGCAGTAAAACGAGGATGGTTCCAAAAATAATGCCATGAATACTTATTAATCAATAAACCTTCTAAAAAGTGCAGTAGACAAAAAAAACCTCAATCAGATCAATATTTGGTGGGACCACCCTTTGCCTTTAAAACACCATCAATTCTCTTATGCAAACTTGCATAAGAGTTTGCATGCAGTTTAAGGTAGAGGTTGGTAGGTTCTTCCAAACATTTTGAGGAACTGGCCACAGTTCTTCTGCAGACTTTGACTGTCTCTGCATGTCCTCCCATACTGACTTGACCATGTTGAGATCAGGGCTCTGTGGGGACCATACCATCTGTTGCAGGATTCCTTCTTTTTGCTCAAGATAGTTCTGTATGACTGAGATTGGGTGTTTGAGGTCGTTCTCAGGTTGCAGAATGAATTTGGGACCAACCAGAAATCTCCCTGATGGTAGATAAGAATCTACCTGTACTTCTCAACAGACATGCCTAACACTTTTGCACAGTACTGTACATCATCATGTAAATGGTTTGGTTTTGCTCAAACCCAGTGCTGTGCTGTATAGACATCTTACCTGGACATATTGGTACCTGAGTTCCTTGGCACTATCAGAGTTCCTCCCAAAGGGGGGTGTCCTCCATCCCACATCCAGCATGGTGGAGAATGCAGGCACCTGCAACTGGAAAGCACAGCAGGAGCCTTTTTCTGCTGGTTGTGTTTGTGAACTCCCCAAATATTTTTACCTTTTGTTTTTTTGAATTTTGACCAATCATGAGTTTTTGTCACAAAGGGAAAAGGACAGCACAGGCCTGTCTCCAGAAGTCCATTGAAGAGGCCAGAAACCTATTTGGTTGGGACCTGGATGAGGTGGAATCCAAGCAACCAACCCCACACAGCACAAAGGAGGAGGGGGTAGTGGTGCAAATTCGGCGAGGGGACATCTGGCCACTAGAGACAAACTGGCGTGGGTACAAGAGCTGTGCATCTGGTATATGTAGGTTTGGGATGCAACCTGGATGCTAGAGCCATGGTGGCAGGAGCAGGAGAGGTTGGCCCAACTGGGGTGTTTCTCCTGCCCCTATGGCATGTGGTGTAGACACATCACTGAGCAGTGCCCACTCAGTTATGGTCTGATGCCCTTGATGGCTTGGAATGGCAGCTGGAGGAGCAACAGGCACAAGACACATGTCAAGTAGGGCCTGGAACAGGATCAGGTGGCAGCCTCAGGAGCCACCTCACCCAACATATTTGCACAGAGGAGAAAGCAACTGCATGAGGACACTTCTGTCCAGCTGGGCTGCCACCCCCCAGAGAAGATGCAGCTACCTGAGAAACCCTGGACAGAGAAGGTGCTGGAAGCCTTAGCTGGCCTTCATGTTTAGTGTAGTCAGGAGCCCCACCCAGAGCTGGTGGAGTCCCAAAAACTGAGAGGTCATAGATAGGAGCTGGAGGAGGGCCAGGAGACAAACCCAGGCACCTGTCACCTAGAGTGGGCCATCTGGGAAATGGTCCCTGACAAGGTGGCCCCTGGAGGTTCCTGCAGTCAAAGGAGGGGCAGTCAAGCTCCCCTGAGCCTGAGTGCTACTACAGTGACTACCTATAGCAACCACTGGGTTTTGTAGCTAGGAGCCAACATCTACCTGCCAAACAGATGAGTAGTCCTGAACCTAGATAACAATTTTACTGGTGACATACTGGAGCTGCACTTGACAAGCCCTCATAGACCCCGTGTGAGCACAAAAAATGTCCTTTCGGCGACCACACGTACTTAGAGCCTAGGTGGTTTGATTTACATGGAGGAAAATAAATAAATGAAGTGCTCCCAGGACATTGGAAAACACCTATATAACTATGAACCCATGACTTCAGCATGATAAACACTTTAAACACCAGTTACCTCATTAGAAAACACTTAACATTGTCATTAACAGTTTTGCAATAATATAATGTGTTGATAGTTTTCACCTTTCCACCACTGCACTTTTTTGGCCCAGGCAATGTTGGGTAACACAGCTAGTAATGAATAGAATTGAAATGAATAGAATGTCAACCTCAACCCTCTGCCCACATACCTGCTTGTTTAGAGCAATGGGTCAACTGTGGTGAAAAAGACTATTAACTGAAGTGTCTCCCTTGTGTGTAGGAGGAGTGCCATCCATCTATCCTGGTTCCTTCAGACATAGCAGAGTGCCCAGGTAATATGGCAGCAAAACATCCTCAGACCACCACCTAGCCACCATCCTGCCTGACTGCTGCTAGAAGATCTGACCAAATTTGACAGCAGTCAAGTGCAAAAACTAGCCAAACAGTTAAGGAGAAATATTTTTTTACCGCACTGTATATTTCCCTCCTTTCCCTCCTTTCCCTCCTGTATTCAGATGATCCACTTTCAAAAGGACAAAGAGATAAGAAGCCTGACAGCAAAATTTTAATTCATTATAGACAGCTTCTACAGTTTTTACAGACTAAATTCTGCATTAGTAAGATTTAGGTTTTTAAGGCTGGCTTTCTGAACAAATTAATTTTCAGAGACTTCCTTGTTTTTTAAGTTGAGGAACTGGCTTCTGGTTGTTAACAGATTTTTGTATCAAACAGCATATTAATTTATTGGTGAAGATGAAACAGCTGGAAGCTGAAATTTGCTCATGTTCAAAATAAGGTAAGGAAGCAAAATAGATAAGAGTTTTAGAATATTAAAAAATGCGTTCTGGTTTGGGGTAAATCTAAGAATCTTCATCCCATTTCAGAAGAGTCCTCTGGCAAGCTGGGCTTCCCAGTTTTGTGCGCAGGTGAAGAGTTTCTACAGCAGTATACTTGCTGATTGCTTCGTTCTCACTCCTCACAACAACCAGCTAAGACACTGCCAGAGAAACACTCACAAGAAGCTGCTTCCACCACCTCTGGGGTCCACTGTCTGAGCCCTTTTTGAATCCTTGTACAGTTCATCTTGCGTGAACCTATCATTGCAATGGCAACCTGGCAGGTGAGTATTTTGTTCATATCCTGTTGTGTCCTAACAGAATCACTGTTTTTTTCCTTGTTTTCTCAGTGGACACCTTGAAAATACCCAAAACCAGTGGTGACAGCAGAAATCTGTAGGCCCATTCCAGGGAATGTCATTTCCGTCCATCTCTCAGCAGTGTCACGCTGTTCTCTGACACATGGGAGCTGAAGGTCTTGGCTTCTGCAAATGACACAACCGCCCTTAGTTAAACTGTAAGCAAAAGTAAAACAAAGGCATAATCTCTCTTGAGCCCTTAAACACTAACACTATGTTCGGTTGATGACAATTTTTTGATCCACCAAATACAACAATTTACTTTAAGCCACTTTTCAAATATTTTCTTCTTTGTGCAATTATGCCTATAAAATTGAGAATCCAGTCAAAAGCAACAGAAAGGTCATAATTACATTTTCCACAGAAGTAAATTCCTGAACTCAGCATGAAAGTATTTCAGTCACCTGCCTGAGCACCACGGTCTTGGTCATGTAATTCCAACAGTGTCTCCAACTGGCAGTCTTTCTAGAAGCCTCTCGCAATGTGTGTCAGGAGGTCTGCTGAGGTGGTGGTGTGTGAGCAACCCGAGGCATTAATCTTCGTCCAGGAGTCTTAGTGAGAGGAAACCGGGTTGGAGCAAAACAAGACTGGGAGCTCACAGAGCCTGAGAATGTAACGATGTCTGTGGCCAAAACCTCGCCCATGCAGAAGAGACATTCTTTTGGGTGTAACAGTATGAAGAAACATTCTCTCTCTATCTGGGAGAGTGACCCATGCCCAGTCCCGCCTCCAGGACTACTGATGCCATGCCCCATCTCAATGCGTCACGCTCAAAGTGTCATAACTTCTCTTGAACTAAAATGGTGAGTCACATTCCTCTGCATTTGTTCTGCTACTAGCCCTGGTGGACTAAGCTTTTTTTTAACTCTAAGTGGAGATCACAGGCTGTATGTGTATAAAGACTTAAACAATGCTGGGGGTGGGGTAGCAAACTATTTGTGCTGCATTCTAAGCCTGTTAGTCGATAGGCTAACACCGCCATTTTGGGCTGAGAACATATTACAGTATTTTATAGTCCTACACGAGGTGTTCTGCTGCAACGTTGAGGAAGCTTCTTCTCCATCTAGCAAGTGAACTTCCTTAGATCCATGCAGGATGCTGTGTTATTTTCTTCTACCATTAAAACCTTGAGTGAAAATGGCACCTGAGCCAAATAGCCAGATAATAAAATCAGCTGAGGGCAGACTGGAAACACAACTGGAAATGTAAATTCAAAAGATTTAGAAAACTTACTTCTAGGTTGCTTTTAGTAGCCTTGATGGAATGAGCCAAGTGTGTCTGTAACTTATCTACACTGGCTGATTAACCAGGGGTGTGCCCCTGGCTGAGTTATTTCAGGTTATGCAAGAGTGCAAAAGGCCTCGCACTGTGTCATCGCTGGGGTATACAGGCATACACCACTGCGTCAGCTGACATGAGAACACACTGTCAACATATTTTCAACCTGGTTGTCTAAGAGTCACATGCAGTGAAAAGTGGTACAGGAAGACAAATGTGGGAAACACTCATGGGTTCCGAGACGCAAAATCCCTGGTGCAGTGTGCGGGTTTCTACTGTGGTGTCCTTTTAAACAAAAGCATATTGAAAGAGGTCATTTAAATTATCCCTCAACTACAAACAGAAGAGCATAAAAGTGATGCTGTTTTAAAGGCAAAGGGTGGTCCCATCAAATATTGATTTGATTGAGGTTTTTTTGTCTACTGTCTATTGACCATCCTCGCTTTATAGCATTTTTCCCACAGGTGGCTAAGACTTTTTCACAATACTGTATAGCTAATTTCACATATTTGCAAGATTTAATACTGGTGACTTTGGTAAAGGAGAAGTGCCACTCTTTTTGAGAAAGTTGTATGACATCTTGGTGGAATGGTCAGGCGGTGGACAGAGCTGGCCCCTGACACCTCCACAGATGTGGGATTGAAGCTCAATTTGTTCGGAGTTTTCATGTTCTCCCTGCTGTCAAAACCTTTGTGACTGATACCCCCAATGGCTACCAGAGGCCTCGATTGAGGACACATGACATAACCCCTGCACACCTTTTTCTAATAATTCTATTATGGAGTTTAGCATCCACCCTGGTCTTTAAAAAGGAGAGTCTAACAGATTCCAGAACTGCCTGAAATATTCTCATGTGTCTTTCTTCTTAATTTGTTTTCAGTGGCTTTTCGGTTGTTGCGCATATTAAACTCATGACTGGTCACAGCATACAAAGAGGCTGGGAAAAGCACCCCTAATGAATGACTGCTCTGGTCTTCACAATGTCAGACTGTGTGACTGTCCCTTCCACAGGGAGTCCAAAACTGGAAGCACATCAGTTTTTGACTCTTCCCCCCAGTGAGGTAAACTGAACGTCCCTTTTGCTTCAGGTCTGCTGAACTCTTGACAGTCTTCAAGAAAAGTATTAAATCCCAGCTCTTCAGCCAAGATGTTGTGTATTAAGTCTGTTAAACAAGAATTACGTCAAGTATGAACAGATTACTGGACTTTATGTTGGTCTATATACA
Source organism: Arapaima gigas (assembly GCA_900497675.1). NCBI lineage: Eukaryota > Metazoa > Chordata > Actinopteri > Osteoglossiformes > Osteoglossidae > Arapaima > Arapaima gigas. The sequence continues at coordinate 11,082 of UFQX01000283.1, forward strand.
TGTATCTGATGCCCTTGAGCTGTTGAATGAAATTTTCTCCTCTGAATTCTAAGAGAACACCTTTTAGTCTGTCAAATGAATAAATGTAATTAAAAATGTATTGCAGTAAATCTATCCTGCTAGGTGATTTTGAGGTTTTCTCATACAGATAATGCTCTTCTTGTATGGTTATTGATTCATGCTTTTTCTCTTTGTCGTCGCAATGATGGAAGCACAACACGGGCTTGTTAGTCCTGTTCAACTTGTTATGACTGGCTGATACTTCTCCACATTAACACCTCTCGCACCTCTTAGAACTTACAGTGATATGGGTAGCATGAATTAGACGTTGTGTTTGAACTAAAATCACTACAGCAGACTGTGTATCAGGAGTGTGTGGCTTGCTGGGTGATTTCACTGCTGTTCATACGTGTTCCTCTGAGGTATCTTGAGTCAACAGCACCTTCTCCCTACTATGTGTTTAGGAAAGCAGTCAACAGTTATCAGGCCTACAACACATCTTTCACAGCGTGCTGGTATTAATGACTTTAACATTACTTTCACACATTTTAAAACATTAGATGGATGGATGGATGGATGTAAATGTCTACCTCTTATAGCCAACATGTCCATTTTACATTAAAGATCCACTGACAGGCAGCCACAACCACCTTATACACCACTAGCTGAGACACCCAGGCTGGGTAAATAATTTTTAATTTTCACATTTTCCTTTGTTCACAAGAAACAGCTACTGGCTAATCCATTTGAACACATGACAGTAACATGGCACTGACAGTAACTGGGGGTAGTGGCTTACACAGTACCTTTATACGTATGTGTGTGTGTGTGTGTGTGTGTGTGTGTGTGTGTGTGTGTGTGTGTGTGTGTGTGGAGTGATAAAATTGTCAGTGGTGTGTATGTACGCTCTGTGTGTTACTATGTGCTGTGTCCACCATGCCCACTTCTCCAAATCAGGCCAGAGATGTTTACAACAGTAGTTAGTCTTCTTGGAGTTTAATGAACCTGACTATGCAGAAACATCACTTAGGGTGAGAAGTACCTGTGTACCAAATTTCAAGTCTGTTGTTTGAAAAACAAAGCCATGTATCAAGAACAAACAAAAAGGCAAACAGAGCTTTCTAGCTATGGAGATTTAACAAGTCTACTAAAAAGCAGAATGTCACCAGGAGAAGCGAAGTGCAATTCAAGCATTGCTGCTTGAAATTACTTTACTGCTGTTTCCTGATCAATGGTTTCTCTATTTGTGGAGCTTGAGAGTATTAATAATTAAATAGCTCCCCCCTCATGCTGGTGCCAGAGATCCACGGCTGGAGTTCTGATTTAATACTTGTAGGTCTACAGTCTCAGGCGAGCACCATTCTACAAAGTGATAATAACGGAAGATATGCAGTACAGCATGAAAAATATCATTGCATTTCAGTCTTAAAGTTCTAAATACATTTTATATTTTACACAGCTGTCACAGTCAAGATCTTTCATGTTGTCAGTAAAACATATCGAGCTCCTTTCAGCAATCTCTCCTGCTACTTGTCTTTTTCCTGAATCACTTTAACCTTATTTATGACTACAAGTCTTTGTTAAGTGACCTTCACCATAACCTTTCGGGCAAGTGAAATTAGGGGAATTGTCCTGTAGTTTGTATAATTTTCACCTCCTTTTTTTCCGAAATCTTGAACGCGAACTGATCTTTTCTGTCGCCCCGACCAACTCTGTTGCCAGGGGATTGTAACGTGGTGTTTAAAAGTGGTCGAAAACACTTCGTTGTGGGTTGGGAAAACCTCGGGTTGAATCTGAACGTGGTGCCGTCACTGAATCGGCGTAACTGTGTGTAGCAAAGCTCACTTTGTCATTAAATAACTGGCTAGTTAACTATAGTACTCAGTTTTCTTCGCTAGGCCAACTCAGGCAGCAATTTTGACAGTCCAGCTATATGTATAGAACGTATTTTCTTTGACTGAAGGCTGAAAAGAAATCTTGTCACAAGAGGTCATGAACGCAGAAACATAAAATAACGTTAAATAATCTTTGCCGTTTCCATTTCACTTTTACTTCTTGCTTTCCAACGGACTGTGTGGCACTTTCATTGTCTTTTTCTGATACTGCTTTTTAGAATCTGACACAGAAAAGCATGACAAGGAAAAACACCCACCATAGCAAACAATTACAACAGCTGGAGATTTAAAATAAGTCTGACATATAATGAATATATTAAAGCATTAATATTAGTATAACATATAAGTCTGAGGAAGGTTTGTTCATGCAAGACCTAATACACAGTTGGGTGCTATTCCTCTGAGGGTAGGACTACAAATGTATTTAAACAATGCAGAAAGCACAAAAAAAAGCATTGTTAGCTTTGTTGAAACGTCACTGTTTTGAGAAGTATTGGCTCTAAATGACTAAAACATAGGAAGACCACTTACCCTCACTGCAGCGCTCATGGAGGCAACAGCTCAACTGGGGAACATCAACAGAGCAGGTTGGGCATCTTTGTTCCTGGATCACAGGAGAGAAACACTGTCACACATCGTTTCAGTACGAACGCATTCCAGTGCTTCAGCACAGACCAACAGACGTTCAACAGTACTTCATCTAAAAACTGACACGCCAGTTGGACGTTCCACTGAAGTCGCAGAAAAGCAAAGTATAATAATATGAAACAGTAAATAATACTACAGAAGGCATTCTCTACAAAGCTGCGCAAACCAAAACTAGTGATAGTACATCGGTAAGAAATGATAAATATTGACAACAGAGCAATCGGGGGAACTTCCTGCAGTTGAGAAGTACCTTGAAGTACCATCTTTAAAAATAAATTAGGGTCTTTCCTGAGGAGTTGGCACAGCACCAAGCCCCCCTCTTTTACAGCATCTTAAACTGGAATTAAAAGCCACCTGTACTTTGGTAAATGACCCTTTCCAACATATTTACAAGTTGCCTTCTTTTTTTTTGTTCTCTCTTTCTTTCTGAGGTACCTGGCACCCTGGTTCACCAGCCCCCCCCGTCCCTGGGCAGCCTAGACCTCACAACTGCCTAACATCACCAAACTGGCCACATGGATACACCTGGATGCAGCAGATGTCCCCCTCAAGATTCAGCTTTATTTTTTGTCTTTCCATTTCTGTTGCTCATCTCGTGGACCTTCATTCAACACTTGAGAAGAGCACTAGATCAAATACAATGGAACTGAATTAGACCGGAGACCTGCAAATTGACAAATCATCTCTCTAGGCTGGGACAAAAACTACTGCAACTCAAAATTATTACACAGAATGACATGTTTAAATAAAATTTTTATTTCTATATATACACCCACAATACACCGCAAAAGGTGTTGGCAAGAAAGTAAAGATGCTCATGTTTCTCTTCATTGGAGTTGCGATTATTAACACATTGGGGGAAAGAGGCAGAATGGGTGAGATGAGCCGACTGGCACTGGGATTTTAACAGTCCAGTAGTGTTTCAATCCTGACGGCAGTGAAGCAGAGGACAGAAGTTACAGAAGTGACTATGTTCTCCTGGTTGTTTACCCTGTTCAAAACTCAGGACAAAGCTGCTCTCATGGAAGCATTGCGTTGAATAGGACCCCCACCCAACTGGTAAAGATTAACGTTGAGATCGGTTGTATGTTTTATGTTGTTAATTGCCTGTTCTTCCACAAATCATTTGCTATATTTAACCAAAATATTATATAAAAATGCAAAAATGTGATAAACCAAAACTATTACAACTCATTCAGAATCTAATACTATCGAAGAAAGAGCAACTACTTTTGTGAATGTGTAATATAGTCCTGGGGTCTGGTTACTTGAGAAAACATTGTATGAATAAAATGAACATTTTATACATATTACAGTTAAATTTAACTAAAATAAATACCTACTTGATTTCGAATATTTCTCCTTTCCTCCCTCCAGGACCTGCAAAGAGGACTGCAGTAATAGTACAGCAAGGAGCAAAACCATAACAATGAAAACAATAAGTTTATTTAAACTTCTGAACAAAGAGCAGCCAGGACTCTAATCCAGCTTTGTTGTAAAAATGTGGTTTTAAAATTGAACATTAATAAGACACAACCAAGATGGGCGTTTTTTAATGCGTACCTGTGTTTGTAATAAAACTATCTGTGGGAGTCAAACAGATGCAGTGAACATGTATTTTAAATAGAGAATATTTAAAATAATCACCTTTATTTTAATGCATTTCAAAATGTCCTCCAGTAGAGCCCTTTGTCGCCCTACTCTATTGTAGTGAAAACTAAAAAGTATCTTATACTCACATATGTCCTTCTATAATCTTTAGAGAAAATATTGGGTTTTACTTTACTTTTTAATGGTTTAGATATCGAATGGGAGATTTATAATCTTTCCCTTTGAACAGCTGTTGTTTTCAGAAATAACTTTTTTTCTGGAAATATTTTTTCAGAAATTTTCATTTTCAGTGGTTTCCTTGCATAAGAATTAGTTTTATATTTTATTAAACACATGAAAAATTCTGCAAAAAATGTGTAATATGACACATCTTAAAACTGCTGAGGCCGCATCGGCTTGAATCAACGGAACTTAACTGTTGACGTTCACGAAAGCCAGAGATTTAAAATTCTACAGCAGACAAACTGGAATCTATAATAATTCAACAAACACAATCTTTAAAGTAAAATAAGACTATTTAAAATAAAAATAAATAGTGAGGAGGCTTGAAAAGATTATGATTAAGATAATGATAAAGACACTTGAACTGCTGCACTTAAAAACTCTCAGTATGTTTCTGCGTGTGTGTTTACATGTATATTTTCATACTAACCCAAACACTAACCCTAACCCGCTAAACCTGTTTCTGTACTAACCCAAACAGTTTCTGTACTAACTTAAACACTAACCCTAACCCTCTAACCCTATTTCTGTACTACCCCAAACACTAACTGAAATAGATGCCAATCAAAACTGGACCTGGGAAGAACTGAGAAAGAAAGGGAAGGAGTGGATGAAGAGGTTGAAGACAAGATATTCATATGGCCTCTGTTAATGCCAACCAGCAGCCAACGAAAGCAAATCTGGCTGACAATGTGGCAGCACCAGTTTAACTTTTCCACTCCAAAACAGTGGGATTTCTAAGCTTTTTTCCCTAACCTATCCTTAACCATAACCCTGAGTCTAACCCTAACACAAACATTAACTATAGCCCTAACCCTAACCCAAAAAGTAACTATAACCCTAACTGAGTTTAACCCTCTAACCCTAACCCTGAGTTTAACCCTAACCCTCTAATACTAAGATTTATTTAGTATTATTTGTTATATTGTATTTATGTGTAAGACATAGTTTTACCTTTAATCTTTAACCTATTTGTATTTTCTTTTTATTGTCCATTCTCTAAATGTTCTTTCTCCCTCTTCTGTGCACCATGGCTCTAAGGATCTTCATTTTGAGCTCCCTGTATACCTGCGGTAACACGGTGCTCGACAACAAACGATTCTCAATTCTTGTCAAGTGAAATCACAGGATGCAAATTGTTTTCCAAATCAAACATTCCAAAATAAATGTTGTTTTTTTCTCTCATTTTTGTCACTACAATGACATCTAGCATCCAGTGTAGAGATCAGCCATTGTGGTCACATTACTTCCACTGCACAGAGGATGGAGTGACATGCAGCTGCATGCAGGAGAAGAGCAGACCTGCAGTGCTGCACTGCTGTCTCAGCTTGCCAAGACTAAACTGTAAATCTGCTGAAAAATCCGATGACTGGAGTCAGAAGAAAAACTCTACATGTCACTTTTGTTCCAGACACTACAAACTGCCCAGATTGCACTACTGAAAAAACAGAGTTGGCATGAAATCTGACTATATTAAAATAATTCAGTGAAGACATCCCTTTGCCTCAGTTAACATGAGCACAGGATAAACTTCATCTGAGTATTTATTTATTTTATATCTTACTCATAACTGTTTGTAAGTGGAGCTTGAACTAGAGAAACCACTGCCACGCCAAGGTTCATTTTTTGCTCAAATGATATTTAATCGATGGGTAGGTTCCCAGTGGTGCTCAGCTCCCAGCATCCTGTGCTTCATCCTGCAGTCTGAGGCTGCAGTGCTGCATTGTACCTCATCATACTGCACCGTCCTGCAGCCGCAAAAGAAACTGTGGGGGGGGGGGGGCTGCATTGACCTTGTCAATTGAAGACAAAGCCCTCCCAGCTTGCAGACTGCAAGGTGGTCCCACAAGGACGTGCCTTGAGGCGGGTCTCAGTAAGAAGGCATTCTGAGAACCTTACTGGCCAGTGGAGCCAGAAAGTGGGGCTGCATGCAGACTCTCTCTGCTGCATAATAGACTTCTTTGCTCCACCGTAATTTTTTACATGCATTGCAGCTTAGAAAATGCTTATACAGCACATGGACAATGCAGGTATATTCACGCTAAGTGTAATCAATAAAGTCCCATTCATTCCTAAAGAACATCAGATTTGACCAAAACTTAGACAAAAAGAAAGAAGATTATAAAAACTGAAACAGGCTGGAATTCCTAGTTTTCTGAAAGGTCAGGTGAGCAATACAAAGTGATTTGTGCAAAATACTGGACTGTAAGACAGCTGTTATCTGAGGAAATGTCATCAGAGATACACGACCAGTGAAAGACTGTGAAACATCACCCATCTCATCATAGCTCCATAGTGCCTCCTACTTACCCAACAGTAGACAGCATAAACTCCTGCCCCCCCTTCCCACCGAGCAAAACTACTGAGGAGAAAAATGTCATGACAGCATCATGATCGGACAGCTATTGGGAGACCTCACAGTGATAACCAGTTCCAAGTCTTGGTTAGGCAATATCTGCACAGTTTTTTAATGAAACTAGATCATGCTGGAGATAAACAGAAAACCCAACTACATGACTGGTACAGGGATTTCAATGTCAGAACCATGGAACCCTGGTTACGAAATGACCAAACCATGAACGTTATAGAACACGGAAGGATGGAAAGGCCTGACCATGTATAGTCACCTTATTATAAGACACCAAATCAGCAGATTTTTGTGGATTCTGTTCTGACTCTTTAGACTCTTTTTAAGGTCATGCAGTTGAAACACATAAGTGCTGTATGGCGTTTTCATAATAATGGTGCATCCAAGACAAAAATACACAATTAGGGCAACTATTGTCCTTAGAGAGAAGAAGGCGGGTCAAAGGTGACTGAATGGTAAATTTCTCTGGAATTTTTTTGAAGTACTGCAGTTGCTTGCTTTGTACCAGTTACAGAAGCATCCTGCTCGCATCTCATCAGGGAAACTATTCGACACAGACGCTTGTCTCTGTTGTGTAGAACAATCTGTTTCTGCACCACAGCTGGTGAGAAGAGCAAGGAAGAACAACAGTGGCAAAAAAAAAAACACAGACCAGCTACAGAATTTTGTCAACATTTACTGATAACAGCAGAAACTGAAATTCTCTGCACACCTGGGACTTTTGAGACATTTCAGCTAGATGATTTTGATTCCAAATGGAACTTTTTGGCTGAAAAGAAGCTAAGCACACCTCCAGTGGTAGATATGAACATCAGTTGTTGTTCTAAGTACTAAAATACATGGGAACAAAAAGCAACGTAAAAGTAAACAGAATTATCGCACATCTTGGGTGAGACCAATCCAAGCAGAAATATATAAATGTTGTCTCAGAATGATGGAGGGTTGCAGAAAAGTCAAGCCTTATCACAATGGGATAGTAATGAGCTTCTAAATCGCTCTGCTGTCCAAAACATTGTGCCGGGGTGACTTATGTTATCTGCTGCTCACCTGTGCACCTGCATTTCGGAGCTCTTTGCTACTGTGACACACATCCAGGTATCCGGGGTTAAGAAGGAGGCACGACCCTTCTCAAAGCGTGAACCTTGAAGTGAAACTGAAACTCTCTGCAAGCCAAAAACAGAATCCTTTCTCGAATAGCCTGTGCAGATTAGAGCAGTGTGCAGGTCAGTCATGGATGCCCGAGGCAGGGCTGAACACCAGATAACAGAAAGTACTACCAGGACTACCAGGAAAAAAACATCTACTTCAGCTATACAGTCAACAAGATCAGGAGACAACCTCAGCCGTGAAAAGCAGTGCGGTTTTCCAGACATCCTCTTGCACTGCTGATAAAATTGTGCATGTCCGTACAGTACAGACCACAGTACAGAACAAGACGGAGGAACAACTCCTCTCATCCAGACATCCGAGGCCGAATAGAGGTTCCACTAGAAGCGTGAGAAAAGTTGGGCATGCGGAGGAAAACTCACCTGATGGGACCCTGTTCACGAGCCGAGCCCTGGCAGTCTATGTGGGGCAGCAGCACAGAGGGAACTGCGGTACTGGCTGCCTAAGCAGGGACTTGCCGGTGGATCCCCCTCCTCCCAGCTGCTCTCTGGTAGCACAAACTGCACAGTTCAGCAGAGCAACCCCCCCACCCCCCCCTTGCCGCAGCAGCAGCAGCAGCAGCAGCAGCAGCAGCACTGGGGCTTTTAAAGGGGAACGCTGTCTCAGTGTTTGGCCTGCACCTCCCACATCTACCCCACCATTCCCCCTCTGCCTGGGAGAGGTAGTATAGGCAGACAGAAAAGAACCCTTTAAGACTGCTGCATGGTCCAGGACGAGCAATCCATCATCGTAGAAGGTACTGTCCCAAAGCTTGTAGTGAGTAGCAGAGAGGTGTGGGTGAAACCACTGCCACAGATGTCCTCCTCTGATGCTTGCACACACTGCACAAATATATCTACACACTCGTGCACTGATTCACACACACACACACACACACACACACACACATCTAGAATACACGCTGCGTGTAACTTACGACTTTGGTCTGCTGAAAGAGATATGGGAAGGGAATAAGTAAATTGTAAGTAAACTGGAAGAAAATGAAGGAAAAACTGAAGTTTTCATTCTTGCTGAGTCCCTATAGATGAGAGGATCACTTTAAGGTGACTGCGTGTAGCAGAAAGATTAAACTGACAGCAAATGCAATTTTTCAGAACATTCACAGCACTTAGAGAAGGTTGGCAACATACTTAAGATAGTGCTGTACATTGCCAACCATCTCTAAGTAGTGTGATTTAGTACACTGTAGTCTTGGGGACTTCAGCACTTGGGCTGAGAATGATAGAGATACCTAAAAGGACCTAACTAGGATAAGACAGCTTGCTGCATCTGAACTCCAACAGGGATTTAGAACTGGACTTCTGTGTGACCCACAATATGTCTGACAACGCCAGATCAGTATCAACAGAATTTGGATTTAAAATGCTGTTGAATTTGCTTCCTTGAAATTACAGTCTTGAAAATTTAGGTTTAAATAATAGTATACATGAAACACAGATTTCAGGAATTCTGGGTGTGACATTTTGAGGAATTTGTTGGAGAGTAATTTGGACGTCAGTATTCAAAGAAAAGCTCCAGGATACTGAGGATGAACAAATGAACCTCCATCCTGGTAAATCACAGAAAAAGTCAGAGGTATGAAGTCTATAAACTTGTAAGGTCTTAGGGACACTTTAACAGTCAGGCTGAGGTGTTCAGAAGGTGGGAGGCTGCCCAGATATAAGTAGGCCACTTTAGGGTTGCCCTCTTGCTACCTCACGTTCTCATAAACTCTGCATTATGGAAAGCACACATCTATCTTCATTTTCCCCATCAAAACCCATTACTACAACATAATGCTTCTATTACATTGAGAGAGGAGAGAAACACTGGTGTTTAATGATTTTTAACACTTTTCAGGAACATTTCATGAAGGTTTTCTGGGAAAGATTGGTGGACAGCTTCATGCAAGATCTCTTCAACTTCAACTTCCGAGAAAACTTCCACCATTTCCTGAGTGAGGATGGGGATACTGGGTGAGAATGGCTCATGTTCAAGACCTCAGTCATGGATGCAGCTGTTTAAAGGTGTGATCTAAAGGGTATTGATGTCTCCCACGGTAGCAGCCTTAGGACATGCAAGTGAACACCTATGATAAGAGAAGCTATTAAGCTGAAGAAGGAAGTCCTCTAGGCAATGGCTTTGGGGATCTTTTGGTCTGACTGAGAGGTACCATAGAAAAGGTAGTTACTGAAGTGATATTTGAGGAGTTTGGAGATGTCATGAAGTAAGACTGTCAGGTGGTCTCAGACCCCTAGCATAAAAGGGGAACACATAATCCTGCTCAGGCTGCAGTAAACAAAAGCATGGAAGCAATCCATTCCTCAGGAGCTTTTTTAGCTGTACAAGAAACACTTTATAAACATACTCTCCTAAAAGGAGGAGGTGTTTGACATTTCTGGTAGACTAAAAAAATCACTAGTCCTGAAATCACTATGGTGGTTGGTTCCTTCAGTGTGGTTAGCATGTATCACGGTCCCCTTGAGTGTTGTATAGGTGGTGGGTATGGTACTTCTGGATTAGCAAACTGGGTTTGTGTAAATTTCATATAAGGGGATCGTACTCTTTAGCTCCCCTGGAAAAAAATATATGTTCAGGAGGAACAATGTGGATTTTGGCATTAAATAGTGGACCAGTTCTTTTTCTTGCCAAAGTTGTTAAAGTATGTATAGGAATATGCTAATTAAATTTACAAGTGCTTTATGGATTTGCAAAAGACATATGGCCCTTAGCAAGTGTTCTGGAGGGTGCTTCAGGAAAATGGGGTATTTGGACAGCGGATGAGTGAATTATGAGCTATGTCCGTATTAAGTTGAAACCATATGATGATGGTGTAGTGCTGAGCCATGTGTTGTCTTGACTCCTGTTCATAATTTTTATGAAGAGGAGATCATGTGAGAGTTGGAGAGTGTTGAGTTGAGGGGCTAAAGATAGCATCTCTGCTATTTAGAGATGATGTTGTCCTTTAGGTTTCTTCTGACTGTGACCTTTCGAGTGCCCCAGAATTGTTTGCTGAGTGCAAAATGGCTGGGATGAAAATCATAACCTCCAACACGAACGTCATGGTCCTTGCCTTCGAAAGAGTGGGTAGTTTTCTCCAGATGAGGGCATTCAACTATGCCTGGTGGAGAAGTTAAAATATCTCAGGGTCTTGATCACAAGTGATGGAAAAGGGGAACAGGAATTAGAAAGGCAGATCAATGCAGCATCAGTAGTTCTGCAGGCACTGTAGTGATCAGATGTATCGAAGCCAGAGCTTAGCCTTTGGTAGAGGTCTCGATTTGCCAATTGGTTTCCCAATGGTAATGTTGTCCTAATCCTTATCTTCAGCCATGAACTTGGCTAGTGACTGAGAGGACAAGATACAAGCACGGATACAATTGGCCAAAAGGAGGTTGCTCCATAAGATCACGGGACATGCTCTCAGAGAATGAGAAGTTCTGTGATAATCGAAAGGCTTATTGCTCAACTGGCTCCTCTCAGTCTGGAACTCATGCAGTAGCCACCATACATGCCTTTTTTAATATTTGTTGACAAAAACATACCGTGAAGCACAACCAGATGTAGTGCTCTGGAACAGCACTTTATCACTTTATCTGGAAGGAGAGCTACTTCTAAGGAAGAGATATTGGAATCCCCGTGCACATTCACACTCCTTAAAATTAACAGGCTTAATCATTCCACAGGGTCTCTGAGCTGTGCATGCCAACATCAGCCCTCACAACTCCTTTTACAGAATTCTCACAGTAAGCAGCACAGGGTCAGCGCACGAACAGCACTGGTTCATGTTCACCTTCCTCACAGGACCCTCACACTGGGAAGCCAGTGAAGATCCAGCCTCTTCAAGGTGAGCTGAAATACCGCCACTGTTTTCCTCATGGCAAAACCAGGAAGTGGACTTGGGAGGAAAAGCTTGCATGTTTAGATCATGGGAGGGAAAGAACTGTGACTTAACAAACTGCATCGGTAACTACTCAGCTACCATATCCGAAGGGGTGGCTGCAGACCGTGTAAGTGACTTTGTGTAAAAATTGCATGCTAAGCATATAAAAATTTGACATAATGTTCCACTCCTATAGTCTCCCATGTGGTTTTGGGAACAGCGTGACCATGAAGGTCTGCATAGCAGCTGGAGAAACTGCTCTCTGTTAGCACTGACTCAGCTGCCGCATAACGCAAACTAAAGGTATGGATACGGCAGGTGAAGTGATGTCTTAATAGCTCCCATTCCAAGTGTTTTCTTACACCACCCCACCATTTCCAAACTGCTATTACTTTGTTCCTCACACACTAACCTTAAAGGCTTCTTCAGATCAGGATTTTGCTGGTGCAGAACTTATCACAGAAACACATGGCACCAGGCAAGTCAAGGGTACAAGGGTACACCCTCGATGAGGGACCGTCGCTCACTCACACACCGATTCACCAGTCTAACACTGGTGTTTGAATACACGCAGAGAAAACACACCAACATCACACAAACTGGATCTAAACTTAGGCTCAAACAGGCCAGATGTTGTGATACCTGCTGTGCCACCATAGTGGGCTTAAAAACAGCAGAATGACTGCTTTTCTTCCTGTCATAACAGCTACTGATGTAACAATCCCGACTTATGGTGGGGTGCAGGTCTGACTACCTCCTCATAAGCCGATTTCGTTGGAAGTGAGAAATTCCCTGACTGCACTGTGCACTGGCTGACTTACCCAACATTGTCTGGGTCAGAAAGGGAGGAAGTGGAAAGGAAAATATCACCCTTAAAACTGATGCATTTAGAACAGGAGTTCATTTCTAAGTTGTTTTTACGACACTGTACTTGTATTTTTTTAAAGGTGAAATTTATGAAAAAGCAATTTCTTTCAACGTTTCTGGAAAATAGCGAAGCTCACGAACGTTTGCCCGTGGATATTTTAATTGAAGTAAACATTGGGACTATTGAGTCCATTGCAGTTTAAATCTTTATTATTTTGCAGCAGCTAGAAATAATGTTAAATTTATATTCAAGTTAGAGCCGTGCTGATAAAAAAACCAGGTGTCTGTTTTTTTGCTGGGCTTTACTTTTTTTTTTACCAGTGGAGGGTCCTGGGGGGAAATGTGTAGCCAGGGATGTGTAGTGAGAAGTTAGTAGTTAGGAGGTATCATCCCTGCTTGTCATCTGTAAATATAGTTTAGTGGCTTACCTTCTGTTAGGGGTCTTATTTATATTCTGGCTTCCTCTTTTGGTTCTGATATCTCTCTCATGCTCACCTTCTTTCTTTCAGTTTTCGATTTGTTTTATAGTGGAATTGGTCACGTGTTTTTTCTTCAGTTGTCAGACTGGGTTTTTATCGTTGTTTTACAGTAAAACCAAGTTTCTAGTTAAATTTATCACCTGTGTTGTGAGTAATAATATAGGTAGGAGGACTTAGATTTCTTTAAAAATTACACCAAAGGGAAACTTGGCTTTTTTGTTTAATGTTTACTTGAACTCGTATGAACTTTGCTTTTTTTAGGACAGTGGTATTGGATTCGATGCGGTTGATATCAAAATTACGTCCCCGTGGTGCTGTTCTTCTCTCTGTATTTCTATGGCCCAGCACTGCTGTTGTTGCAAATAAATTAAAAAATAATGAATAAATGAAAACAGATCTCTTCTTCCATTTTCATTAACCATTTGGTAGGTCAGGGTTGCAGTGGTTTGGAACCTAGTGCAGAAGGACTGGACACAAGGCTAGGAGGCCATACGCCCCGGACGGACCACCAGTCCACTCACACATGCTCACAAAATGCGCAACTTATAGTGAGAAATTAACCCAAAACACACATCTTTGCACTGTAGGAGGAAACCAGAGCACCCAGAGGAAACCCACCCAGACATGAGAAGAACATGCAAATTCCACGCAGACTGAACTGCGTACCCAAACAGCTCTGGCACTGAGGTGGTTGCCCTACTCACCACGCCACCGTTAAAATTAGATCTAGTTTTTAAATTAAATAAAAACATTATTTCCAGTACCTCCTATTCAGTAACATTAGAACGTACCACCTTTTTAGCTTCTGACCACATTTAGCTTTCTTTATCTAGACATGCAGCAGAACCTTTATAATACGGATGGCTCTTGACTTATAATACTTTGTAAGACATTTTATTTCAATGACAAGCTACATTAAAGTGGAGTTTGTTAAAATGAAATTCCATTACACACCCAACCATCAATCATGCATATATGTATATAAATGCCCACTATCTTCTCCCCCATAGGTGCTGTTTTCCCTTAAACTGACTCCTGCGGTGCACAGCGCTGCTTTTGCTACCTCCATCACGTTCTTGTTCTGTAGAATGATGCCTACCATCAGTTCCAGCCTCCAGAGGCCCTAGCTTGCCTCAGTGCCCTGCACTCTTGCAAAGCAATTCCTCTGTAGCCGGCATTGTAATTGCCTGCGGTTCCATTCCCGTTTCCCTGGTCCTGCACCTTCAAATTCATTCACCACATTTCCTCGATTACTGCTAGTTTCCCGCTGCTAGTCTGCCCATCTCTCAAGTTCTTCAGGCGTATTGTTTTCAGTACACCCTGTGGGGCAGGCAGCCACCAGAAACTGGATATATGGTTGTATTTCCCTCTACATCCCTCATGGGTTCTGTTTTTCTCCTCTGACTCTGGACAGTGTTGTCTTGTGTTTTTTCACCCCTTTTAAATTTCGATGTCTTGCTCGTGTACCTGCTTCATATTTGATCCATGATTGATTTGCTTCGGGTGGGATGAGGCCTTGCTGCTGCATGCCATAGGGATGTCGTATGCCATCTGTAAGAAACTGCGCAAAAATACTGTGCTGTCAAGATATGGTAACAGCCTGTGCTTCTAGGTGCGTTGTTCATTATGCTGTTTTTGTAGCTCTGCACCAGTGTCTCATTTCACGCTCCATGGCACCTTGCAGGATAGGTGTTTTCTGCAGCCGCTTCCCAGCATGCTTGATCAGGAACCATTTCACCCGGTCCTGTTAGCCGCATGCTCTTTCTCCACTTCCCTTCTTTGGGACGGCTCTAGCCTGTCTCTGTGGAGGGTGCCCCCCTCCTGTAAGGGAGCACGCTCAATTTCCAACCTTTCTCTTCCCACTTCCGACTCTGGAGCAGCTCCACCCGTTGGCACCCACAGAGTCCTGGCCCAAGTTCCGCCCTTTCTTTCCCCTTCCCTGCCTCTTTCTGCCCCTTGTACCTTTGGGCCAACTTAATCATGTCACATGTCAAACTGTCCCCCCTTTTAGTTTGCTTGCTGTTGGCTAACTCTTCTTGTGGTTCTACTCCCTGCTCTCTATTTATCGTATTTCTCTTGTCCATGGCACCTCATTTTTGGGGGGCTTTACACTATTGTGCATAAACCCAGCATTCACTAATCTCCTGCCATTTCACTAAGCCTAAACAAACACTCTCCTGTCCCTAGACGCCTCCACATGTGCCACCCTTCTTTGGCCACCAGCCTCCTTTTCACTGACGCACATAAACCCAACGATTTATTTCAGGGAGCCATCCGTATTTGTTAATAGTCACACAAACAGTGCACTGTTGTTAAATGCTGCTCGCTAAGATCTGATCTCACAGATGCCCTATTCACCATCATGTGCATGAGCCGAGATCACGATCGTGTGGAGATGGCCCTGCACCAGCCATAAGTTGCCTTTGCCCTGGCACATGCATACATCCAACAGTCCACTTCATGAAGCAAACTTTGTTTTCAGTTGATGCCACTCAACCTCACGGTTCCCAGCCCACACTTTTCACCAGCACATGCGTGAACTGTGTCCACTTGTTTCATAAAGCCTGCTGTTTTCACTAGAACTTAAACAAGCATTGTCTTTCATAATCCTCATACCAGTCACACTGACAGCCTGTTGCCCTTTACCTGTTGCATACGTGAACCCAGAATTTTGTAGTCCCTTACAGCCTGTTTTTTACTATTACCTACAGAACCCACTGCCATTTACCGTCCTCAAGCCGTCCACCCACACAGCCCACCACCCTCAACCTTGGTCTCTTCTTGACATCTTATGTCAGCCTACTGCCTTCTATAATGCTGTGAAAAAGTGTTTGCTACCTGTCTATCTTCCCCTATTATTGCATATTTGTCACACTGAATGATTTCAGATATTTTGACAAAATGTAAAACGGTATATGCAGCGCCAGGATAAAGCAGATAAACTTTTAACACTAACTCCTGGTTTGTACAGCAGCTGTCCTGCTATATGGTGGCACCTAATCACAGTACCAGAAATTTGTCTGCTGGAAAAAAAGAAATTCAAAGTTAATATGTCACACTAGTAGCTTGTTCCTATACCATAATACCTTGTGACGTAAAACTGTGAAGTACAGCAAGCTGTAAGGGACATACTTGGCTAATATCCTGACAGCTTCATGTCTCATGTTTGCATTTACTTGTATAAATCACCTGTTAATGAATTTCATACTTGAATTCACAACTGTTCAGGTATCTGAATTATCATGATGGTCCTCTTCCAGTCAAAAGATCCGAGTTCCAGTTTGGCCCATATTTGTACCCTGGCCGTCAGTTTGTCCTGTAAAAATGGCCCAGCTGTATAAATGTAAACTCAGCTTGATAGATCATGTTTTAAGTATTTCAAAAATGCTTATTTAAAATATATGTTGAGTAAGAACCCAGACAAACTGTAGTATTATATTTAACTCACTAATGTCCTTTCCTGCATTTGATACTGACTGTTAGCTGATGGAGATGCCAGGAAAACAGTGTAAAAACTGAGGACTCAGCTTAGATGATAAAAATGCCGATTCATCAAAAGAAGAATTCCCTTTGTATTTAACTACTGCTTCTTCTGTGATTTAGTTTACTCTTATTGTCATTTTACAAGTACAGGTGTCCCCCTTCTTATGAGCACGTTTCTTGAAATCGGCATGTAAGGTAAAATCCCTTACATCACAGAAAGTGCAAACGGAGGAAATCCCCCCAAGTTTGGCTCTTGTTACTCATAAATGCCAAGGTAAAGTAAACAGACACCGTAAACGGTACTGAACAATTTCCCTCATATATTCAAAAACATAAGTGAAACTTATTCCTGTAAAACAAAATTCAACTTCTGCAGCCCCAAAAATGTGGTGAAATATACAAATACAACTGAATAACTATCGCACATATAAGGAGCATCAGATATAAAAAGTAAATTAAAATAACATTCATTAAAAGGAACAGTCACCAATGCAAGATGAGACAATGCAATAAAACCAAAGGAGTAAAGCCGTTACTGGAGAGTAAAAATTCAATTGATTTTTATAGAGCCCTCCTGTCGCAGAGTGACCACAGAGTGCTGGACAAAAGCTCAAGAGACCTAGCAGAAGGGCAACATATAAGCAGTAATATTACACATATAGGCCACATCATTAGGGAAATATTATACATAATTAAAGCAGCTGAGAGGCAACGATGTGCTGAGCCGTGTGGAGAAATACTCTGCAGGGCAGTTTGATCGGACCAGTTATACATCATGTTGTGATGAAATAGGTCATGAGAAGAATTAACTGAACTAGGCAAACCTGGTTAGTGCTGAACTGTCTAATAAGAGCAAAACAGCTTCGTTCTCCTTAGAAATTAATACATAAACATTTATTGTCCAGTATAAAACGTAAAATATGTGCAGTAAAGACTGTGTAACCATCGGAACAAATATAAGTCATTTTATCGCACAACTTCAGCAAGATTTATCAGGTGGCGATGGAGGCATACATATTCAGTTTATTGGTTGATTTGCCTCTGTTTTGAACACATTCTGTTATATGAGCAATACACCAGCAGTGGGCTTCTACAAACCTTCCCAATGAATTCCTGGAAGCACCACACTGGACTGTTTGGCTGCTGACAAGATCTACTATGTTGCAGAATGCAGAAGGGCACATACTACAGAAACCAGTGCTCAAAGTCACAGTGACCTGTTTCACTGTTAAATAAAAGGTATAATTAATTTAATTAACTACATTTAATTTGAATACTACAGGAAACAAACTTCTATTGCATCATTTATTATTCAGTAAAATGAGAGAATTGGTCAGCGGTCACTGTAAGATTGAACTTGCTGGGAGGTTTTGGAGAGTTACGATTAAAAAGGCAACATGTGCTGTCCAGTATTTGTTGAAACATGTTTGCATAACTTTAACTTTGCGTGTTCGTGTGCGGCCCGAGGTGCTCCGTGCTGACCACGGACGTTGCCGACAGTGATCTCCGATACTGGAAACAACGCAGACAGCAAAGCTAGCAGTTCACCAGACACCAGCTCTCATTTTCATAGGTGCCGACGTTATGAAGCAGTATCGTATAACAGAAGTATCTTTTCTCTTCACACGCAAGTCAGTTCATGAGAAATGACCTACATTTGACTGTTTCATTTCATGGTTTTAGGAAACATTTCAAAACAAAATGCTTTGTTGTTATGTATATTCTACACACTCGATTGCCTTGTTGAACGCAAAACTACTGGCTTGATTTAAATGGAGATTCACTCCATACAGTGAGAAACAACTAAATGTGGTTAGAATTTATATGGCGCAGAATTTTTCCTGTTCCTAGTATTGCAATCTTCTGGACTGAGACTGATGTTGTCATACCTAGGATCTCATGGAGCTACTTCCCCAGCTTAGGGGTCACAGGCCCAGGTGCTCCTGTCACCAATGAGACTACCTCGGTTTTCACTTTCCACATTCTGTCTGGTTCTTCTATCAGTCCCTGCCATTTCTTCAGCTTTTCATATTCCTTCTTCCTCATGTTTCTATCACTCGGAGTCACCACAGTGATAACAGTGGTTCTATCACCACTGTTGTTTTCTCCATCTTGTCTATTACCACTATATCTGGTTGGTTGGCCAGTCCCTGCTTATCTTTCTGGATGTGGATGACCCACAGGAACTTGGCTCTGTTGTTCTCCAATGCTTTCTGTGGTTTCTTCCATTTAGACTTGGGAGTGAATCCATATTCCTTTCAGATGTTCCTGTATATGATGCGTGCCACTCAGTTGTGCCTTTCAGTATTTACTGTCTCTGCCTGCATCTTGCAGCCACTACTAAGAGCTGGACTGTCTCAGGGGCTTCTTTGCACAGTCTTGCTTAATATGATAGCTGTTTTGATAGACCAGGTGCTGAGGTTTTGTTCTTGTGTTCTCATGATCAGTGTCTCTGCACTGTCCTTCAGTCCTGCCTTTTCCAGCCACTGGTAATATCTCCTCACATCAGCCACCTCTGCTATCTGTTGGTAGTGCATTCCATGGACAGGCTTATCCTGCCACAACACCTCCTGCTCTTCCCTACTATCCACATCCCCAGTCTGTTTCAGAGATTCCCCTAGAAGCTCATCTTTAGGGGACATTGCTTGCATGTACTCATGGATGTTCTGTATCTCATTTAAGACAGCAGTTGTCCCCGTATCCCCTTCTGTCCAGGAGGTGTACAGTCTCTGGGTATTGGATTTTGGATGGAAGGCTGTGTGTGTGTGTGTGTGTGTGTGTGTGTGTGTGTGTGTGTGTGTGTGTGTGTGTGTGTGAGAGAGAGATTTACATTACTCCAGGTAACATAGTGATAAGAGCTGCTGCCTTGCAATTAGAAAATCCATATTCACAATTTGCTTGCCCAGAATTTTGCAAGTAAAATGTACCCAGCTATATAAATGGATAAATAATTGTAAATACTTTGGTATTCCAACCTAACAGTATTACTTTGGGCAAAGGTGTCATCTAAAAAGATACTGTAAAATATATCCTAAATTGTAAAATCATGAACTCCCTATTTTGTAAACCTATATCATATGAAAAAATACTACTGTACATCTTCCATTATCCTTAACCACTTGCCTTGGTCAGGCTTGTGGTGGTCCAGAGTCTATCCCAGAATCATTGGACACAAGGCAAGGATACTAGACCCAGGTTAGCATGCCGGTTCATTACAAGGTTGCCACACAAGCACACAATCACCCTCCACGTGCAATTTATAGTGGCCAAGCCACCTGGATGAAAATGTTTCTGGACTGTGGGAGGAAACCTGAGCACAAGGCTGTGAAGCAGCACTGCTGCTAGTTGCTGGGCCACCAGTGTACATACTATATTTTGAAACATTTCCTTTTACTCTAGAGAAACCCAAAATGACTGCTGTATCACTATCATCTAGCCCCAGAGCTTCAGCTCTGGTTACAACACAGTCTCCGGCACAGACTCGTGTCCTTCTTTCTTTCATTCACTTCCACAAAGGCCTTATCAAGAGAGGTTCATGACCAATGCCACCACTTTGTGCAAGGAGAGGTACATCCTTGTCCGATAGTGGGCACTCGCACACATCTAATTTGGGGCAACTCAGGGTCACTAAATCTCCCGAATTACAGACTGTTGGAAAAAACCAACACTGACATGTGGAGAACATTCAGGAAGCAGAACCTAGGCTGAATTCATCCCAGAAGGCAGGAGCTGAAAAGCTGCAGCGCACTTGAGCGACCGTGTTGTTGTGGGCTGTGATCCAGGTGACATTTTTTTTTGTCCAGGGCCACTTTGTAATTGTGAGCCCCAGCCCAGTTCTGTTTATGTCTCTACTAATCATGTTTTTATTTTTCTAATCAGTTTCTACAGCTGTCTGCCATAAACCAAACGCTCACGCTGTTGTGGGCAGAGCCCTCTGCGCTGCGCTGAGGACCTCGACCAGAGTTGAATCACCAGAGCGTGTCAGCACCACTCATCACTGCCGTGATCCGCTTCGTGGGCTTTTTGATAGTGCTGACAACTGCAAGCTGATCAAATGACCACAGAAGCTGTTTTCACTGTATTGCAGCTCTCCAGACCACAGCCTTACGCAGCAGTACGCTAAACAAGGTAATGCAGGAGACCAAGTTCTGTACCGGTCGCACGGCAACCTGTGTCGGATCAACTGCACATGAAAAGAAAAGGTGCTGTTTCCAGTGGATGTCTCCATCTTAACACTTACACCGGCAACCGGGTTATTGACAGCACAGAGCTTTGTGCCAAGTGGTGTGGTGTGTGGCTTTGCCCGTCCAGCCAGGGTTGGCTCTGGAACCTTGGGTAGGGAACAGGACAGACATAGACGATCAACACCATTGACAATTGTTTCTCTGCAACCATGCGCTTAGCTGAGGACGTACCTTATCTGCATTTTGCACATAACATCCACTTTTGGCAGTGCATTGTGCTGCAGGTGCACAACAGGAATGGAATTTCACCGGCAGATAGCTGAGTGCGGAGTAATTTAATTCACAGGCTGCTCACGCTGCCAGCGTTGTGAGATAAGCTGTATTAGCCCCAGAACCTCCTGACCTTGCATCAAATGTAGGGTTTTCTTACAGAGAATCACATAGCTAAATGTAAACTTCATAATCATTCCATTATAAAAAGAACCCATAGAAATACATAGACAGTTGGATTCTGCAATTGCTTGGTGTAGTTTTTAATCTGGTAAAGTTGAAAAACACAGCAAGCTACCTGCACAGTGAACAGATCTTCCACTGAAAGGCCACGACTGTTGATACCGGGATTTGGTCAACCAGAGGAGGCCAAGGGACTTGAGGCAGGAGGCCTTAGTGATACACTTACATCCTAAGCTTACTTAAGGTCTTAACTTATCCAGTGCTGCTATCCACCCCTCCAACACTTTGCAAGTTGCCACCGTCAAGCTGGTATCAAACCACTGTTTGAAAATAAGATCATGGAGATAGCACAGCATGCATTTATCCCCTTCTCCTGTCTGTGCCTCTCAGATGTGATTCTTCTCAAAGAATGAGGTCTTTGATCTTACATGGGATGCAATACCACTCCAGCAGTGTCTCTGCCAGCTTGTGAGATCTTTCTACAACACAGTCAAGTCTCTCTTGCTCTCTCAAACCAACTAGGTCACCACACCAGCTAAGCACCAACATGTCTATGAATACATTCTGCAAGAAGGTACTACAGACAGCATGCGCTTAACCTCTGAGTGGAAGAACTTAAGCTGCACACTGAGTATTCTGACTTGGTTGATCCTTTCAGAATTCCCCACTTTAGGGTTCCACACTGCTTCAGCTCCAATTGCCAGTTGCTGTGCAATTGTGCCCTTTCTCCAGATGACTTTCAGCATCCTCAAGAGGTGACGCGACAGCTTCAGACAATGCTTATAAACTTCACAGGGTACTCCACTCGGGTCTGGGGCTGAGCTTTCTCTTGACCTCCTCACAGCCTCCTGCATCTTTCAAGTAGATTCACCCACATCCAAGAACTGGACTATGCACCGTTTCAGCTCCTGGTCTCTTACATACAGACACGTGCACAAATTCACAAAAGTCGCAAAAAGTCCTACTCTTGATGTACAAGGCAATATATGACATTGGTTCATCATACCGCATTGATCATTAAGTTTCACTATGTTCTCTATAACCATGAGATGTTGGTTATCTTAAAGTAGCTCTGATTTGTAAGATCTCAGTAGCAGGTCATGCTTTTAGTTATGCAGCACTGAAGCTTTGGAACAGTCTGCCAGGTCGCATCAGAAATGGCCTTTTAGTCAGGTTTAAAACTGATCTGTTTGGCTTTTTTCAAGCACAAGTCAAAAACAGTCAATAAGTGACCCTGGTCTGTGAATGAAAAGTAAAATGATGAACAAAGTCCAAGAAATATTATTGCTTTTATTGAAGTTGTAAGCCTATGTACAATCGGTTAGCAGTTGTAACATGTGTGTGCGTGTGAGAGAGTATTTACTCTTTATTTACACTTTCATTTTCTGAACAACAAAGAGCTTTAAGCTAAAAGTAACATCGCATGTCATTGAGAATGGAAATACATTCAAATGATTGGGCACTGCAACTTTATGTTAGCTCCCAGTTAGATTGACTACAAACTTAAAAACAACTTTAAAATAAGGAAAGCATTTACTTTCCTCTCTGATAACATTGCTTGTTCATGTGTAAATGTGTACAATCACCTTTTATTACAAAAACAATAGAGACGTTAGAAGTTTACTCTGACCCCTCAAAAATACAAATTTGATACTCGCCTCAAAAATGCTTGGTGTTTTTCTCAACTGACAAGACATATATGATGAGGCCAAAAAGGTATAATTTATGGAAATTAAATGTAACTCATCACACAGCCGCCTGTCATAGTACTATGACATCCAGTTCCTACCTTCCCCGCTTCTAAACGCCATGCAGCATGTAAGGGCAAAGCTAAAAGCCCCAAACTACTTCCATGATTTACTTTTATTTTACACTTTAGACAGTGTAAATAAACACTTGATTCTTGAGTACACCATAACCCCCACGACCATATTTATGACATCAAAAACTATGCTTCATTTGCATTTTACTAATCCACTATGTACATTAATATCATAGTTACATATATTCATTTTGCAGGGGCTTTTCTCCACAGTGATGTTGATCCCAAGATAAACAAAGCACATTTCACAGCACCTTAAAAGCTTTAGCTGCAAATACAGTAAGTTTGGCTGATGCTGCTGTTCTGCCCCTGCTAACCTAGTGTGATACAAACTTAAGGAGATGTGAGGAAACCGGGAGAAATGTGGGTCCAAAATGAGATGCTTGACCCCTATTTTTAAAGCTGAAAGGGATTCGACAACTCTGAAGGAGACCAGGTGCTCATTCTCCCACACCAGAGAACCTGCAGACTTTAGACTTTGGACCTCTGGTTAGTGAGTCCACCAAATAGCCAGAGGAGAATGAGAGTAGAGCTCCTTATATATAAAATTACACTGTACATTCTAATAAATTATATTTCCACTACAAACTGTAGTGTAACCATGTGTGCTCCTTAGCAATGAAATAATTTATGGAGTAAAATCCTTGCAAGGAAGTGCAATTCATTCATCACATAACTTCTAACAGGTTATATGGAAAGGAACCAGTAGGGGGCGCCAGACAGTTTCTCCTGGTTTCTTGGAGTCTGACTAGAGAACCACTGACAGCAAGAAGAATCTGAAATCACTCTATTACACAGTCTTTATACCTTCATTCTAAATGACTATTTAAGACGTTCATTTATAAAGGTGCTTTAGACCTCATTATAGTTTACAGGCTGTTTTGCTTTATCATAAATTTTCACATTACTGTTACAATTAAAAGAACAACTTAAATATCCCACAATATTGTTTAATTACTTTCTTAATTTTTGAAGCAGAACAGAAGTATTGGCTTTTTCAAACAGCTAGTTGTTTTGTACTTGGCTTCAGATGGTAAATTTTTTATTTCTACAGAAACACGACTGAGACAGAGTAGTAATATAATATAATAATAACAGTAATATAATAATAATACATTGTAATGCTAATAATAAAATGTAATTTATACAGGGATGCTGACTGACTGTAATATACGTCCACGTGCGCTTAAGTTTTCTGTGTTCTAATAAAATAGTTTCAGTTGAGTTCAACTTATTTTTATAGACTGCTCCTCTCAAACAAAGAGCACTGACCAAAATCCATTGGCTGACAAAAGGCCACAGTTATAAAGTACAGAATTAACCAGGTGGCAACTGAGTGGAGAAAAATAAAAAACTACTCCCAGCAAGAGATAAAGGGAGAAAAATAAATGTGTGGGGGTCCATGTGACAGTGGCTGCCGGTCGTCTGTGAGATTTCTGCTGTGGTGACAGGGGACCTGAGTCAGTATGACTAGTGGAAGAAAGGCTGTACAGCTGTTAGGACAGAGATATAGTCTCTCTAGGGTAAACTTAGCATCCAGATGCAAAGTTGCTGATCCTGTCCGTCATAGTATGCAGTCATCAGTTTCCGTCAACAGGATGCATCAGTGCCACTGCTAACCTCAAGGTGACAGACATCGGGGAGATGAGACATTCTGCGTTGAAGGTGACTCCCGTGTCACCACAGGTAACGAGAACATTAAACCATAAAGCAAGTAGTTGCTACCGACATTAACAGGCTGGGATTATTATGCTAGCAATGGAGCAGTATGCAGCCTTCAACAATAACTACAGCAGGACCCCAATGCAAAAAAGGAGCCTTAAGCCTGGATTTAAAGGCTGAGACTGAAGGGTCATTCCTGAATAACTGGCAGACTACTAAGTATAAAGTGGCGCCCTTCTACTGAGGTCTTACTAATCATTGGTGATTTAAGATATCCGGCATCTAAAGGTCGCAGACAATCTACTGGAATGTAAGAATTGATAATTTCATTAAAGCAAGCTGGGGTAAAGCCATTAACTGCCTTATATGTTTAAAATCAAATGTAAATTGAATAGGGACATCTTGATAGCTGAGCATTGCTGTAGTCGATTCAGCTTGAGACAAAAGCCACGAACCAGCTTCTTTTTGTCGTCTTTACTGAAGAAACCTTCATTCACCTCTGTTTCTCCGCTGGAGGAAGCGCAACCTAGTTTGCACAGCAACCTGAAAAACAAAAGACAAACTCCTGTCATACAAAATGGGCAAATTTCTAATGCAGTCAGAACAGTGAAAATTTAATCCACGAGTATTAAGGACAGATGTTAGTTTGTGGGTTGCAGCATCCCCACTCACGTGTACTTCAGTTTTACCTGCATTAACTACCTGCGTTTGTTCCTGCTCGTGTATAAACCAACCGGGTGTTAACTCCTTATGTACCAGTGGTTACGTTCACATCTTTTTTGTGTTAAAAATGTCCTTTTCCTATATTTCAAATTCTATTTTTCTACTGCAAACACCATCACTAGCACCACTTGGTGGCAATCTGTGCTGCATCACTTTGTCTAGTCTTGTTATATTATACATATATACAGTCACCTAACTTTATTTTTAACGCTGGCACCATACCAGCGATCAGACAACAGGCAAGAAGCAAAATGTGGACCCCCTGCAGGCTGCCTACCAGACCCAAATAGAAATGGATGATCAGTCATCTACATGCTCCACAAACCTTGTTCCCACCTGGAGAAAGCTCGCATTCACAAGATCTTCATAGGTTTAAATGCAAAGGCAATAAACCGGTAAGCATCACTGCAAAGACCTTCAAGATACAGTACAGTAATGAACTCTGGGTTTCTTCATATGCCGGTTCCTTAAGAGTTTCTGCTCGTCATGGCGGAGTGTCTTCGGAAATATACTCAATGGACATGGAAATATGACAGTGTAGCGAGCGCAGCCCATATTTTTGTTGCAGTTTAGTTGAGGAGCAACGTGAGGATCATTTAAGGGGCCAAAGTGGCAGCGTGGACATTAACATGTGTTAACTGTGGAGGTAAACTGCGATCGGATGTACCTAAAGTGCGGACATGACACCGGCGCGCGAGACCCACAGGCGCGGCAGCTGGGAGCGATTTATACCACGTGACAAGAGAAAGGGGTGGGTGGGTGGGGGGGGGGGGAAGACTCCAGAGGCGGGACCAGCGTCTCGCGGTGCTCAGCGCGCGGCGCATCGAATCATTGATCTATCGATGGATAAATAAACAAACAGCCATGGAGTGACAGCGGAGTGACGCAGTGCAAGATCCGACTGACACGTGTTTCCTTTGGTTCCCTGCTTTTTTTTGTTTTTTTTTTTTTTAATTTTCCAGGTAAGGCGGGTTTTGTAACTCATGTTGTTTTTAATTAAATGTTGCGGCTTAACGTGAGATGTTAGCGCGATCGATACGTCCTTCCGGAAAGTGTGGCGGGAAGCGGGGATGCGGGAAGGGAGAGGCAGCGAGCCGTCGCTCTTCCTTCCCGTGTTTTCGCTCGGTGCGGCGGGCTGTCAGTGCGTGTTTAAACCGGATCTGCTCCTGTTCTTCCCGGCCCGCAACAAACCACCATGAGTGTAAAAGCTGTATTCGCCAGACGGTCAGAAAACTCACCTCGGTCTCTTTAAAAAAAAAAAAAAAAAAAAAGCACGATTTGACTCTTGTCGTGAGTCAGGTGAATGTCGAACGGTTACATGATGCGAGTCAACAAAAGGAGTTTTAGTTTCATTTTGAACATACGGTCGTATTATTCATATTATCAATACTACAGTTGTTTTCACAGAGCGCTCTTTGTTTAGGAAGAACATTCCTTGGTCTTACTTTCGGTTTGACAAAGCAGTTGTGTCGAATTTCATTAAGACGATCTCGAGCTTCTCTGTTTTAATGGCGTGTAAATAGAGAACCTGTATGAACGCATCGCTCACCTGTGTTTGTTTGGCCGAATATAAATATTTTGTGTCGTTAACTAACAGTAATCGCGGCAGCCTGGACTGAGTTCCTACTACTGCCTAGACCTTCAGGAACCGCAGAAACACAAGACTCTTTACAAATGCGGACTGTTAAAGAAAATGGACGTTATTCCAGGGATCGTTTCGACTACGGCTGGCTGAGGCGTGTAACTCTTGTTCTGTTTCGTGGATTTAATGGTGTTTATTTAACAGTGTAAGCAGGACGCTGTTTTCACTTTGACTTCACTACTGAACAGCAAGGTTTTATTAGGTGACGTTCAGCTGGGATGGTGTGAAGCTTTTATTTGTAATGCTTCGTAACAGCGTTCATGTGGACTGGGGTCTAAGTACCCCTCTGTGTAGCATTTTTTTGCAATACTATGTTTTCACCACTCCAGAGTTCTTAGGTCTGGGTGGAACGGTGAGTCAGACCAGCATCCAAAAAACTGTTCCTTATTGCCCCTCTCAGTTTGATGTCTTGGTTCTGCTGCTGGTGGTAAATGTACCTTCCTGGGTAAGGAGAAGCTCCTGAGCTTCTCACTACTGGCTGGTGTATAGAAAGCCTGTTGTAGCCTCTTTAGTGAAGGTCAGCAGTAAGTACTTTGGCCAGGTCAGGTCCCCCGTGTGACCTAACAGTGTCGATAAAGTGTCACCATTACAAGGTAACTACAGTCAAAGGATTGAATTTTACTGTCCAAGTCATTGTCCTTTTTTAAAAAAAAATGCCTGTTTTACTGCGTTATATAGATTGTCCTCGACTTACAACCAGATTGGGGGCCTAACAGACCAGTCGCAAGTCAGATCGTACTCATAACAGTGATCTGACTTGTAACATTATTCCTAAGTGCATCGTCTGCCGAATGATAACTTCTTTTCAAAAATGTGTCAATATTTCTGATTTTGATTTATTTCTGGCCACAGTATAGGATATTATCCACCAAATAATTCAATACTGTATTCTTTCCCAAAGTGTATTTTTTGGAAGCACAGTGTGTTCTAACTTTTTTTTAAAAAAACATTTCAGTGTTCTGTGCCATGTGACAACAAGATGTAGTGAGCAAAGAGGTGACGCTCAGTGCTGAGTCATGTCACAGTATTTTGTGTCTTTGGACAGCTGTCAACAGATGCTACGATGCCATACATCTACTGTATATTGTACATTATGAGATGTTCTTGTAAACTTTAATGAGCTATAAGATGCTCATTCGCTTACCAAAACTCTGGGAACCATTAAAAATTATTTTTGATGATTATTGTATATATTATTACTATTATAATAATTATTAATATTATCTATTATTTCACACAGTTGTACGTGTGACTCCCAGTTTCACTTCCACGTAAGAAAGAGGCTTTTTGTTTCCACAGTTTTTAGGTGTCCTACAAATGAATCAGCTGAAATGTTTCCTGTGAGATAGATTGACTCATGGAAGGATGACTGTTAAGGGTGACATTTAGGTCCATGTTGTGATCTGTGCTTTTCTGAAAGTCTGGGCACCAGCAGGAGTACAGTTAAGACTGGCACTCGAGGTCTTTGGATGACTCAGGATTCACTTGGAGGGCATCGCTCTGCAAATGGTGGAATGTTTGAGTCATTCTTCACCAGAAGTCACCAGCACGACAAAGGCACAACATGGGGGTGGACAGCTGGGATATATCACACAATAGGGATGCCCAACTTTTGAAAAACATCTGGTGTAATACAGTACCTGGAAATTCAAAGTGTGATATTAATATCTGGACAACTGAGCATATTTTGATAAGGAAGTCTGAAAATTACTTGTTAATAATTAATTTTTTTACATACTTGATTGATTGTTGGAGCACTGCTGATAAATCATATTTACCTTACATTATTTTATGATAAAGTTCCTTGGAAGGCAGACTGCATGCTCAGGTACTCTGGAAGTTCAGGCCTTTTTGTTTAAACTGATCAAGTCTAGAAAAGCACCTGCTTCTGTGGTAAATAAGTAAGTCTTGTACTTGATGTGTAATCTTTCTTCAGTGGGTGGTGTACATTGTCATTTAAATTTAAAAGCACCAACCGAAATTTGCAGTTCACTTTTGATTATCCTTTCAAACTTTGAGTTTTGTAGTTGGATTTCCTCACTGACTTACTCTATATCCACTAGTGTGTGTCTCTAAAGCCAGTGTGTCCTCTTTTTCACACAACCCCAGACCATGTTGCAAATTTGTCTTGAAGGCCTCCTCCACGTGCTTTTTCTGTTTTGCAAAGGAAATTTGAATGACCTACCATAAAACCTGTATATGGCTAACTGAGAAGGGGGGAAAAAAGGGAATTTCAAAGCTAAAAAGCAAATGTTTTCATTCAGGTTACAGTCCTCAGTTGAGATGTGTTTCATCTGTTGATTCAGCCGTGTATAAGTTGACCATCTGTTTGACTGCCTGCGTGATGTGATTCCCAATGATATCTCTGTGCGACAGTCATACCACCTCTAGGCCCCCTAGCAGTACCTTTGTTCCTGAGGAGAGATGGCAACTGCATAAGGAAACTGTTCAATCTCTGGAGTTTCATGCACCACATCATTTGAGCTGTGGCTGTGGGATTGTGGCATGTCGTGATGATATGTTTCAGAATCATGCTGAGTGAGCAAAGGGTAACTTCTGTTTCCCCTCCTGTGTTTGGTTACCATTTTACTGATGGTGGAAATTTGTCGACAGAACCACCCTGGTCACACAAGTGCTATGGAAGCAACCAGTAAATGTGTACTAATTATAAGATGATTCTGTTTTCCACTAAGTCAGAAAAGCTTTTCCCTTAGTCTCCTTGCTGTTAGCACAGGCCTAAATCTGTAGGAAATCCGGAGTAGCGTTCTCCTTGGCAACTCATTGCTTATGTTGTGAGCAAATTGGGATGCTGGGTGATACTCCTAAATGGTTTATTGCTTCCACTGGTGGTTTTGAACAGAGTGTGAGGTTTTTCCTATTCGCTTTACTGCAACAATAACAGAATGTATGACAATCAGATTTGTAAAGAAATGGAGTTCTTTGGAGCCGCGAGTGAAATGTTAATTTGTATACCTGTTTTTTTTTATTATTATTATTTTAATGCTGACTGATGATGTTGTTCTTCTACACTGGGAAATCAAGTAGGAAAACCCATGGAAACTTTTCCCCTTTAGAGCTGTCTCTGAAGGCTGCATTTCTAGGATAGAAGTGCATCACCTGGACAGATTTGTAACAAAACATTATTTCTAGCTTTTAATTTTATGTTTTCATTCATTTAACATTGGTCCAAAGCCTATAGGGCGCCGTGCAGGTATTTTGATAATTTAGCCCATGGATGTTCGTAATATAAAGAAATAGACATTGTTGCCATTAGAGGCACCGGGTGGTGTTTTTGGATGTTGTCTCTGCATTTCATTGTGAGATTAGGGTATATTTTTGTATCATAAGGGCACTCATTTTGTAAAAGCTGTGCATATCTTCACATGTTTATAAGTGACAGAGCAGCATGTCATGTTGTCATTAAAGCTGCTTCTGGGTCCTCATTCCACCTCCCACTGTAGTTTGGTTAAATAAGGTACTTAGTCTGAGTTGCTCCAGTAAAAATACACTTTTCAAATGAATACATAGATAATAGATAATATTTGTCAATAGATAAATAATTGTTACCTTAAAGTGTCAGCTTAATAAATTAATAAAAATGTGAGCACGATGAGATGAGAGTGTTTCCATCTAGAACTTTCTGCGCATACGGTGTAAGGTCACAGTGTTTCTCTGTAGTGCGAACATGGAGTGTATGTCGGGTAACATGCAAATAGGGTGCCTGTATATTTTGTTATCTTTTATAAACATGAAGTAACAGTGAAGTTGTGTTTACATTGAAATGCTTCAGAAATACTTAATACATGATGTGCTTTACACACACGAGTTGGTGCTTCAGGCAAGGCAGGAATTTTTTAATTAATTTATTTATTTTTTTAAAAACCTGGTCTAGGGAAAAAAAGGAGATTCAAGTGGTTTGCTGTAAAGTCCTTACTGTGTTTTCCTGGCCATAAGGCTATGACCAGTTTTTCACTTAAATGCTTATTAGAATCTGGTCACGTATCCCTAACCATCAGAAAAGTGCTGTGACCTTCCTCAGAATAAGTGGGTAATGGATGGAAATATTTAGTTTTAGCTACATTTTTGGACAGTACATTTGCGGCACACTGGGTGATGCTCTTCAGAATTCCTGTTCTACAGAAAATCTGACTTAGCAGGGAGCTGTGAGGCACCAGCACTGCCTGCTGCACCACCCTGCTGCCCAAGAATGCTGTGCTGCTTGCTTAAAGTCTATTTATACATCTCCTGTTCAGATGTTTGATTTTTAACTGCTTGATAGTTAAAATGTCTGTCTGTTCCCACTAACATCAATTATCTAATAACCAACATTTACTGTACTGTAATATTATTATTCATCATTTGTTGCTTTTCTGAAGGTTTTTCCCAGTGATAGTATCAGACCCATTTATTTATCTTGACATTTTGTCAAGAGCAGTTCAGATTATCTTGCTCAGGCACGTTGTAGAAATAATTTGGCTGACAGCAATTTTCACTTATTAACATCTTGAATATTCCAGTAAAAGGAATTAGGACATTCTTTTGGGCGCCTGCCATTTGCTGCGTCATGGTGAACTGCTGCTCCAGAAACGTGAACAGCAGGTCTTCTGTTTTCTCCAGTATTAAAATTGCGATTGGATTTTTTTCCTAAGCATTATGCAAATTACACGAGTTGTTTGTGGAAATAAGATAAACCCTCCCTGTGCAATAAGATAAGTGCTGTTCGAGTCAAATTTCACTCATGCTGACCTTCTGAATGTGACCTGCATTCAATCCCACACCGAAAGAAGGAGCTGAGGAACTGTGGCCTTCACCCCCTGCTGTGCCAAGTGTGAGAGAGAAACTAAAATGGCAGGTACAATTTACAGCCAACTTCCTTTTGGTGTTTTACAGGTCCATTCTGTCATTTCTGGTTGTTGGATATGAAAGCACTGAGCTTGATGGGTTTGTGATGGAATAGCCGTTGGTTAACGTGCGGTGATGTGAAACAGCCAGAAGTGTGTTGCACACAGCTGATGCTCTACCTGGACATGTACTGCTCGGAAAGGGGAGGTACAGGATAGATGTACTTTACCCCCTGCAAAGCTGATAGTAATGCAGTCACATGTCTCACCTTTTTCCTGTGCTGCATCTCCTGATATGAGCTTCTGACCCTGTTGACTTTCTGACATCTGGTACATTTGTCACCTTCCCAACATAGTCCATTGGTAAAGAGGTGATATTTTCTCCTTTGTCATCTTTCACATCCTGGTAAATGCCCCAAGTTCTGAGGACCTTTTTTTTGTTGTGTTTAAATATAGTTTTTAAAAAATGTTTTACTCATTTCTTTAAAATAAATCGCCCCCTGTTCGAGAGTGTTCTATACCCCCAGTGAAAATAAATACCTTTTAACCTTTAACCCTTTTACCCATTAACTTGTAGCAAGTTGTATAGTAATATAGTAAATGTAATATCACAGCTCAAATAACAGAATCAATAGTTTTTAATTCATTTAGCTGACTTTTCTCTAAAGCAATTTACAGTGTTATCCTAGTTAATGATTTGGAACTAGTGGCTTTAATCTCCATTTACACTTCTGCTATTTATATGTGTTATAAAATAGTGTATTTTTCAATGCTATGTATTTTTTACCGGTATGTAGCATCACAATGTGAGGGGGGTTGCAGAAATTACATTTTGTCACGTGTGTGATGACAAAGGCAGATAGAATGACGGTTTCACACTGCAGGATAATTTTTACTGAAGCAATTCCTTGCTCGGTGGTGCGACAGCAGGGGTAGAGGGCAAAGGTGTTGTTGGTACCACGCAGCATCTTTAATGGCAAGAGTTTGAATGCATTGCAGACTGAAACATGCAGCGATCAGTGGGACTGTAAACCCATCATAAATGTAGTTATCGAATTGTCTGGTGTGCAAAGAGCCTCCTGCCCTGTGGTTCTGGGGGTTGACTTCTAACCACAGTGACCCTGTGTTGCGTAAGTGGATATTGATAGTGAATGAACTTGTAATGTTAAAATATATTTCTCACTTGGCTTTTATGTGTTGTTTTTAGAAAAAGGAAAATCGGCCTAGTTCTGTGATTTCACAGAAAGGATTAACCCCATTACACCTGGAATGGGTGTATCTGGTGTAAGGGGAGGAATTGCTGTGAGGAATTGTCGGCCAACAATGTTCAAGAATATATCGAAAATAATATCCCACTAAGTCCTGGAAGAGTCAGTCCTCCCATTAGGATAACAGGATGGATGTTTTTCAGCATATTTTCAAATTCATGCATAAGTTCAACATTACAACTGTAATGTTCTCCATGTGCTTCCTTTTTATGCAGTTTGTGCCAATTGCTTACAGCAGAACAAAAAGTGGAGTCTGAGGGTGGTGGCTTTAATAAGCAGTGACAGTTTTACTGTAGGCCAAATGCTGGTTTTTCTGGTTGAGCATAATCTCGCATGTCTTGCTGGAGCATAGTGGTTCTCACAACCTTTCTGTGTGGAAAAGGTCAAGGGCAGGAGATGCCTTTCTCCAAAGTAATGCACAGAGAGAAGTACAGCAATCCAAACTCGCTATATCCAAATTTTTTCTATATAACGACTCTTGAGAATCAATACCTTCTAGATGTGTTACTCAGTGCTGCTCAGGTGAAAAGGTGGAGAGGTTAAAGGTAATGATGACACATTATATAGTCACCAAACTGTTTTGCCATTAAAGTGGTTGTATTTAGTCCTAGTCAAGAGGAAAGGGTAAGAAAAACAAGATGTATATCACCAAACTTTACTACCTGTACTATTAACTTTCATGTTTTATTTGCACACATACAACGAAAAAATCCATCTGCCTGTAGTAAAGCATGTGTATGTGTTTTGTGTGTAAGGGTGACAGAAAATTCGTCAACGTGTTAAAATGAAAACCCTTCTGCGTAACTTCATAAGTCTGTTTATTTTTTTGTTTTGTTTTGTTTTAGAGCAAGAAAATGTCTCTGCTTCTGGTATGTCCAGAAATGTTTCTTATAATTCTTTCTAAATTTTTATCAGAACCTTATCCATAATTTAAAAAAATTCAAAATGCAAATCAAAATAAATGTTAAACAATCAGCAAATAAATGGCATACTGTACAGTATAGTGTAAAAAAATACTGTTTATTATAATTAACTACATTGCATACTGTTACAAATTTACATGAAGCCAGGTTCCCACGCTGGTCTCTTATCAGCTGTTGTCATCTGTGTCACTTTGTCTTAATGCATTTGTGTCATGTCACCACATTTACTGTGCATTTTATTATTTTTTTTTTTTAAATAAACCTATTAAATGAAACGGAGGCAAGATACTTTTACACTCATCTTTATTCCCTTTATTCAACATGTCATAAGGCTGATGTGAGGCTGCAAACCTCTCGCCTCCTATGTGTAACGCAGTGACTAATGTGAAATGTGCCATTCTGTAGACGCTTCACCACAGTATAAACGCCACATTCTTGACCACATTAAGTTTTTTTTTCCTACTGAAGTAACTGTTGTTTACATTGTTTATCCTGCTCACCTCAGGGCTTCATAGTCATATAGGTGTTTTCTGATGGGTTGGGAAGATATTATTTATTTTCCAATGTAAAATAATGGGAAGTCAGTGCTCTGTATCTGCAATTTTGGTACCCAGCGTGTTTTCGTGGACAAATTTCTTTCAGATCTCGACAGATTCCTTTACATTTTACCTCAGAGAGTTTTATACACGCCCTTCTGAGAGCAGTGAGTTCATCCAGTGTCACCTATAAAATTGAGCAGAACAGAGACGATTGTGACGGATGAGGTAATGCACGTTTATGGAGTATTTAGGAGATGTTGAGATAAGTGGATGGAAAAAGATCCATTTTGGGACCCTTTCATGACTGTTGAAATGGAGTCACTGGTTCTGAGGAAAAGGAACTGAAACTGAGAAACTTTTGAGCTTTTGGGTGTGTGCTACCATGCAGCCCGACGTGGCGAGGTGTCATGGTCTTTCTGTGGTATGAGGAGTAATCAGATCTGTTGATCGTACTGTAAGCCAAGTGTTGAACTTAATGTTTGCAGCCATTTGAAGGAAGAAATGTTTTAGCAGGTCAAACACGACTTGTTCTGCAGCATTCTGGGTCTGCTGGAGAGGCTTGATGACAGAAGCCAAAATCCCAGACAGGAAGGACTTGCAGTAATTCAGGAAAAATAATCACCAGGGCCTGGAAAAGCGGGTGAGTAATGTGTTTTGTGAGACAATGGACAAATGTCATATATCAGACATCTGCAAGATCAGGCAGTTATAAGAAGCCAGGGAGGGAAGCAGGATGAGGAGATGCATGTTTATTTCAAAGCTCTTATAATACGTTTCAGATTAAGCTGTATGCCAGACTTGTCTACCTAGTACCTTAGCATGGATCATATGGTGGCATCAGCAACATTTATCTCCTCTGGGACCTTCAGCACCAGCTGCTGCACTACCCATTTGCACATTTGGAAAAGTTTTGCCGAAACAATTCAGGTTAAATTCCTCACAAAGGTCCCCAATTCGGTATGAACCTGTGACTTTTTTGAATAACCTCTCTAAGAACTGTAGATCTGTTAAATTTTCTGCCAACCCTATTCAAAAAAATATAATAAAAATATCATCATCATAATGTGAAGTCTGTATTTCTGAGGTTAATATTCTCCTTGCTGTAGCCCTCAGATTAGAGGTGTGAGCCCTGTTTTCACATCTGAAGTAAAACAGTCATGAACAAAAGCAAGATCCCAATATTTCTATTTGAACTACTGAGAACTATGGCTGCTGTTTTTGGTCTCTTGACAGAATTACTTCTCTTTATCTGCTGTTGTTCAGTTTCCTCTGCCTAAAAGGGGGGGGGGGGGCATGATGCTTAACTGAGGAAAACTTTTTACTTTTTATCTCTGCCTCCCTGTTAGCCTTGCAGATGTTGACCAGGAGCTTGATGTGCTCAGAGAAGGAGGTGGGTGGGGTGGGGGGGTGAGAGAGGTTTCAGTTCAGGGATTTGCAGAATAAGCAAGGGTGTGAAGTCTATAGGCAGCCCAAATTTGCATGAGGATTAAGTGGGGACTTGATGCTTAGGACAAGAAGGTTCAGTGTTGCCTGTATCCAGAGCCCCACATGCATTTCAATCAGGACCAGGGCCCTGTGCAGGGGACCAGCCAGCGCCTCCAGCTGCAACCGTGTTGCCCTGTGCGGACAAAATAAAAACCCACTCGAAGGCCGTGATCCCCGTGGCTGATCTCACTGTTGCTTAATTGGTATGGTAACCAAAAAAGTGCACCCAATCCCGTGGCCCAAACTACTGCTTTCGGTCCATCACCTGACAAACCGGCCTGCTTTCGCACAATTGCTCCGTCTGCTCTCCCGTCTCATTTACTTTCCGAACGTCACGGTGTTAAACCCAAGCTGTGAGCAGTGATCCGTAATGTAAACAGTAGTCCTCTGGTTTTTGGGAAGACTGCAGAAGAGGGCCTCGGTTCAAACGGTACGGAGAGCGTTCAGATTAACATGTCTCGTTTCTTCTAAAGGTTGGACAGCCATTGAGAAGGACACTGTTTACATTCACAGGCTTACCACCCTCTGCATGCTCTGCCTCTCCCACTGTTTGGCCTTCAGTGGGGTGACATGACCCATTTAAATGGATGTTTACTGGTAATAGAGATGGGGCCAAAACCCTTCTCAATGACCTCTTGTCTACAATTCAATTAGGAGGGCTTGTGAGCCGAGCCATTATTCCTGCTCTGTTCCCAGTGCTCAAGGGCTTCATCTGCAGAGGGAGAGAGCTGCGATGCAGCATGTTTTCATATTTCAGGGTAGTTACACCCTAAAGGCCCTTTGTCTCTCACCTTGTATATGTGTTTAAACGCTTAGTTCTGCATGTTTGACCTGAATGCAATGAGGAATCAATATGACTTTGCTCTTCAGGCGTGTTATCAGTGGGCAAGTCCAGTTTTACTTCTAACTTTCCCACAAGTCTCACTTCCTTGTGAGCACTTCTGAAAAGGTGTACCTTTCGTGCGTCACACCCGGTATCAGCGTATCATCCCCGGAACACTGTTCGCCACTCTGTTGCCCTAGTGAGAAGAGCATTTTATTTAAAAAAGGGGAAAAAAAGTGGACTGTGTGGAATCTGCGTGTTTTTCCGTGTTTATGTGGGCTGTCTCCTGGTGCTCTGGGTTCCTTCCGCAGTCCATAGACCTGTGTTTTAGCATATTTGGTTACTGTGGTGTGTGAATGAGCATGGGGCCCCTGTGTGATTGACGGGTATCCCACCTAGGGTGTGGTTTCCTTCCACACAGTGATGTTGGGATAGGCTTCTGACCGCCAGGGCCCTGAACAAGAAAACCGGTTAAGGATGATGGGTGGGTAGATTTAATGAACTGAAAGGAAGCCATGTCATCAATGTAAAATTTTGCCAAGTGCCTCTGTTTCAAAACAGTGCCTTAACCTCGTAATAATAACTTTATTCGTGTAGGAAATTTCATACAAATGTGCAGCTGAAAGTGCTTTGGAAAAGAAATGAAAATAGCTCCGTCTTTCCCGCTGTCCCATTATGGAGACCGGACTACCTGAGCCAGTTGTGTGTGGGGTTTTTTTTTTTTTTTTAAATAAAAAATTTATTTTTATATATATATATATATATATATATATATATATATATATATATGCATGCATGCATGCATGCATACTTTTATATTTTTAAAACCATGCGGTTTGTAATATTTAGTTTCCAGTCGTCTTTTGACAAAAAAGAGGGCTTAACCGGAAATGAGTGAACATTCCCTGTCTTTCCACATAACTTGTTTTCTCCTGGACGTTCAGTCAGTCCTCTGTGCCACCCTGTTAAGAAGGTCGCTGTGTTAAAGTAAACTGGATAGAATTTCCCGCAAAGCGAACAAAAGCACACTTTACAATGAAGGAGGAGAGCCATAAAAGCACGTTACTCAAGAATCAGTAAAACTGAGGGTCAAAACATATGAAGATTATTATGACAGATTGTATGATGTGAATTTATGCATCTCTAAGGAGATGAGAGGAGAAGTGACTCCTAATGGTTTTAAGGCACTTCTTGAACCCCAGAGGTAGGGCAGCAGTTCTGGTCGATCCACCACACTTTAAATAAATGGAGATCCTGCACACTTTTGATTTTGGATCTCTTGCAAGCAACTGGATGTAGTGGAGCACAGAGCGCTTGCTGGGATGTAGGGAACGATGAGGTCTTTCAGGCGTCAGGTCGCTCATCGTTTGATCACCTCGTAGGCCGCAACCCAAATGTTGAACTCGACACTGGCAGCCGCAGACTGAGAGATGCAGGTTGGAGATGCACAGTAATGCTTTGATGTGTTCAGCACAGTTGCTGCCACAAAAATCTGGATTAGCTGAAGAAGCTCAATGACAAAAGCCAGAAGAATGGAGAGGAGGGAACTGCATCAAAGGCTGGAACGCGAGCTACACGTAGTTGGGTGTGCAATATGACTACATCCTGAGAACGTTCTGGAAATACGAGGTAACTGCAGGACTAGGTATGGCTTCAGTGTGCAAGGAGAAGCGAAGCTTGTGTAAATTCTTAATTCCAAGGTCCTCCCTGATGAAACATGAATTGAGCAAATTGTGCACTTTGGTAGATAGTCCCTGACACCTTTAAAAAGTGACTTTAGTTTTGATAGATTTTTTTTTTTCCAGTGATTTTGTATTCAGAAGTTAATGATTGTAGATGCTGCAGAATTCTATATGGTGCCGACTTGACCTTAGTGTTACGATAGGGGTCAGGATGGGGTTTTTCCATATTTTTTCCTGGTAATTATTAGCAGCCACCTTTAATGCATTTCTAGAAGGTTATGATGTAATAAATTCTAAGTAAGTTCTATACAACAATGTAACATCTGAGGAACCTGGTTTTGGTCTTCTTTTGCCACCAATCTGATGCATGGGATGTTATCTTGGCCAAGGTGCATTTAAGTACATTACTCTTGAACAGCATAACCTTTTCTGTTCTTTGTAATAACTATAAAATATTTCCAAGTGAACTGGCCCTTTCTCTGTATCCTTCCTTCCTACAGAGCCGAGGTCTTCAGTCCAGGTGCTGTTTGCTCCTGTGCAGACTGGAATTTGCTCCATCTGAGCTCTTTCTTGCACTGGCTAATTGAGGAAAAAATAATGCCGTTCAAATGCAGTTAAACAGAAGTGGTTGAGGAACTGAAGTTTCCTGTTCACCAAGGAAAGCTTGTTTATCTGATTTAGAGCTGCTTATATTATTCCATACAGTCCAGTGTTGCAAAACTACAGTACTGTGCAAAAGTCTTAGGCACCTGTGGGGAAAAAAGCTATAAAGCGAGGATGGTTCCAAAATTAATGCCATAAATACTTATTAATCAATAATCTTTCTAAAAAGCACAGTAGACAAAAAAACCTCAATCAGATCAATATTTGGTGGGACCACCCTTTGCCTTTAAAACACCATCAATTCTCTTATGCAAACTCGCATGCAGTTTAAGGTAGAGGTCGGTAGGTTCTTCCAAACTGGCCACAGTTCTTCTGCAGACTTTGACTGTCTCTGCATGTCCTCCCAGACTGACTTGATCATGTTTAGGTCAGGGCTCTGTGGGGACCATACCATCTGTTGCAGGATTCCTTCTTTTTTCTTCAAGATATTTGCGTACGACTTAGGTTGAGTGTTTGAGGTGATTCTCAGGCTGCAGAATGAATTTGGGACCAATCAGAAACATCCCTGATGGTAGATAAGAATCTACCTGTACTTCTCAACACACATTGAAGTTGCCTGCCTAACACTTTTGCACAGTACTCTATATTTCAAAATCTGTATCCTGGATAGAGTTGGTCAAATATTTTAGTGAAAAGTTGCCAGGGGTGGAACATAAAGCTCTTTGGTTTATATTTGATTGCTTGGACTATCATCATGTCTTTTTTGATCCTTTGTTCACTGTGTAAGAAGAGCACTCTATAAAATTGAATTTTATCACAGTGTTGTATGTTTTGAAGTGATGCTATAAAGCAATGTGGGAAAGTGGCAAGTCAGGTGATGGTGGGGAGGAAAGATACTGGCAGATCAGATAACAAATTTGGGTTATGGGTAGAAAAAAGACCTCCTCTGGAGACCTGAAATTGGTGTCACTGCAGCGTTTTGAATAATAGTGGAACGTGTGTTGTATTTTTAACCTTGTCAATTGTCTCAATACCTTGATGCATGCGCAAGCGTACAGGCCAGAATAAGGCTTCATCTTAGATTCATGTAGTTGTGTAGGAACCTGAATAGAAAAGCTGGTCACTGAGTTTTTTCTGCTTGTGGAAAAACAAATTAGCCATTTTATTTATTTATTTTTCTCTGCCGGTTCATTTTTCCTCAGCTATACCTCTGATTTCCTACCTTGTGTTTTTTTTTTTTTCCCTTTTCCCTGCCCCTTTTTAGGGGTGGCGTCACTGATAAGGCCACCCAGAGCATGGGGCAGAAGGTTCCTGGAGGCATCAGGACTGTGGATATGCGGGACCCTGCGTACAGGCCCCTGAAGCTAGAACTGCAGGCACTGGACTGCATGAAGCCAGCCCGGCTGGATCTGTTACTGGACATGCCCCCTGCTGGCCGAGAGGTGCAGGTGCAGCACTCCTGGAACAACGACGACCGCTCGCTCAACATCTTTGTGAAAGAGGACAACAAGCTGGTCTTCCATCGGCACCCTGTGGCCCAGAGCACGGATGGCATCCGAGGCCAAGTGGGTTACACGCGGGGGCTTCACGTGTGGGAGATTAGCTGGGCCATGCGCCAGCGGGGCACACATGCAGTCGTGGGTGTGGCCACAGGGGAGGCGCCCCTGCATTCTGTAGGTTATACAGCGCTGGTGGGAAACAACCACGAGTCCTGGGGCTGGGATCTGGGCCGAAACAAACTGTATCACGACTGCAAGAACCAACCCAGTCAGACTTACCCTGCCTTTCTGCAGTCGGACGAAACCTTTATTGTGCCTGACTCATTTCTAGTGGTTTTGGATATGGATGAGGGGACGCTGAGCTTCATGGTGGACGGACAATATCTGGGTGTTGCTTTCAGAGGACTCAAGGGAAAGAAACTGTATCCGGTAGTGAGCGCCGTGTGGGGACACTGTGAAATTCGGATCCGGTACATAAACGGACTCGACCGTAAGTATGGTTTTTGTTCCGATTGTCTTGGTGACTGAATTACTGATTTCTTTCCACTGTTGATACTAGGTACTTTCTAGTTTAAACAGGACTTGGTATAACAGGTTCCTGAACAGCATCTAAACCTGGTGTTT
This sequence comes from Arapaima gigas, assembly GCA_900497675.1. Taxonomy (NCBI): domain Eukaryota; kingdom Metazoa; phylum Chordata; class Actinopteri; order Osteoglossiformes; family Osteoglossidae; genus Arapaima; species Arapaima gigas. Next base: position 52,457 of record UFQX01000283.1, read on the forward strand.
ATCCAGCTCATGTCGTTTTGCTCTGATTCCAAGGCTGGGAAGTTTTTGGCTGATCATTGAACAATATGACATATTATAAGCAGCAGCCAGAATCTGGTCGGTTCCCTACCCTCGTACTCCTGGCCACCCATCAGAACCCTTACAGAAGGAACTTAACTTTTGAAAGAGGAGCAGCAGATCAGTTTAAAAAATAACTTTGTCACACAGGGTTCAGATACAGGTAGATATGCGACTTGTGCTCTAAAATTATTCTGCAGGTTTCATAAAAAGCAGAGTTCTCCTTCACGCTCAAATACTTTACCCAAATATTGGGAACTAGGGATAAAATAGAGAAACCACTATGAAAATGTGATGTCCTTTGGGATCGGTATACATTTTTTTAATCAGTGTAGCCATACACGGTGTAGGGTAGAATATTCAGTCTGAAGATTTTAAAAAAAAAAAAAAAACAAGCTGGGTTGTTTGAGGCCTCCCTCAATTGCAGTCTGTGCTTAAAGGAGAAGCAAGATTGTATTCACAGACTGCTGAGGTCTGGAGTAAACTGTAAGTTCAGCTTTTAATGGGTGGGTAAGTTATCCAGATGTTGCTGGAAATCTGTTCCATTATCCCACCAGGACGTGTAGATCTGAGCCTCAGTGGATTCATTATCTTGGTTGCAATAAATTTCAATAAATCACCTGGGCAGAATGATGCATCTGTTCCAAGATGGAGGCTGTGCAGCATCTCTGCAGAACGGCAGGTCTCGCACAGACTGCTGTGTCTTCGAATCCGAGATCAACAGGTTGCACAAGTGTCAGGCTTTTTATTGGAGGGGGGGAAAACGAAGATTGACTATCTGTGGTGGCAAAATCATAGGGACTGTAACTCCAAGAATGAAAAGTGTCTTGTCAGTATGTCGAGATGGTCGAATTTTAGTTCCTTAATTTGTATAGCTGTCACTCCATTCAGATGTAGGTTGGCTGTTTCTGCAGTGATTCATTTAGAGCCCAGCTGGAGCAGTTTTTTCTCACTGTTTTTTCTCTCCCTCTGACAGCGGAGCCTCTGCCCCTTATGGATCTATGTCGGCGATCGGTGCGTCTGGCCCTGGGGAGGGAGCGGCTTGGTGAGATCCACAGTCTGCCCTTGCCCGCCTCCCTTAAAGACTACTTGCTGTACCAGTGAGCAGTGCCACCATCCTTAGGACAACCTGCTAGATCGATCAGAAGAACGTCTCTCTCAAGGACTATTTGCTTGACCATCGAGGGACATCACATCCCTTCACGTCTCATCTACAGAGCTTCTGGGGAGTGTCGTCTTCCTCACAGATGACCCAAGCAACTCTCACAGTGACCTCTGACCTGGTATCCGATATGCTTCTAACTCAGTCTTTTTATTTTATTTTGTTTTTTTTTTTTTGTTTTAAGGATTCTACTTTAGCTGCAATCATAAATTTGTCTGTAGTAGCACATGATTTATCAAACCTTTGTAGAATGTTTTTAATGCTCATCCCATTTACTTTACTATTATCACCTCCTACAGTAACTCTTCCTGGTCCAGGCATGTTTAGAACATATGCTGGAAATGCTCTGAGGTGGAACACAGACAGCTCTCATGTGGGGTCTTTTAGGCCTTAATCACACTCAGCACATCCTCACTCCATTTGGTATTGATGCAACAAAACATACTGTCTTTGAAAAATGTGTCTGCCAGTAAACATATGCCGAAGCCTGTCCACAACATTCGTTGTACTGCCTTCCATTGTTCTCCCTGTCAGTTCTGTAATGGCGATGATTGTGAATTTGGCAAAACTCTTTCCAGTCGAGGCGCAAATTTTCCTCCCTAGTAAACGTGGACGGGATGCAGGCAGACAGCTTTGTCACACGGGCAAATTCTAAGATGGGCTGCAGTTTCTCACACACTACAAAACATGAACATGTTCAGTGCTGCAAAGTCTAAAGTGCCTGTTTGTATGATACCAGAACATTGTAGATGAATGGTTTTTACATTCTGTGTGGGAGAGTTTTAAAGCAATAAAATAATGAAATCACTGTGATTGATCCTGTAGCACATCCTTACCTTGTTTTGCTTCCTTTCTTTTCTTTCTAAAAAAGTACTGAACATTTAATGGGTTGCATTTCCTTAAGTATTTCTGTCTGTCTTTTTTTTGTTTGTTTGTCATCGTTCTAAAGCTGTGCTGAGGTGGTTAGAAAAGATAGGAGGGCCTTGGTCAGCATAAACATTTTGTGGTATTGCTGTTTTAGGTTGCCTTTGAATTGACGTGAGACCCTATCAACCCTGACAGTCAGAATTGTCAAGGGGGTGTGTGTGTGTGTGTGTGTGTGTGTGTGTGTGTGTGTGTGTGTGTCTCCCCCCTTCCCTTTCCATCTCCCTTGTACATCTACTTTCATGTTCTTTGTATCCAGTGCTGTAGATAATATTGCTAACTACCTAATAAAGATTTTGTATTTCTGTTATTGCCACGAGGTTCTTTTGCTTTTTCGAATATAAAGATGACACCAGTGCAGCCCTTATTACGCCCTCACGTGTATATAAGCTCCCAAGCAGACATCCTGTGAGTTCTGAATGCCCTCCTAGTTGAGGAGGGGGTGGACTGGACCCAGTTCATACAAAAGTGCTGCTACTTTGCACATTTTATCTTTAACACCAGTTTGCTGTAGCGGTGCTTGTGTGCAGATACAGGAAACTACTGCTTCCTGTCTCAACCTCCAGGCTGTTGCCATGCCTACAAGCGCCGGCTGCAAGATGCAAAACCTTTTGTCCTGTTCTCAACAACTCACAGGACTTCAGGGAGCTCAACACCTTTTGTGATACTTGCGAGGGGTGGATGGTAAGGAGAGTATGTCATAAAGGGACAGGGCCATTACCTTTGTTGGGCTCATATGGCTTCTATCTAGGCTGGGGCAAAAGCATCACTACTGTAATGCATCTAAATGGTTATTTCAGCAACGTCATGCAGTAAAATTCACTGATCCTGTGTAACTTACCACCTGCTCAAATGTTTCAGGAATTTTACCTCTTGCAACATCAGGTCGTCTGTTATTGTTGTTACTACTCTCAAGGGGTGAAATGAAAGTGCCAGCTTGAACAAGAACCTTTTCATTTTGTGCCCTTGACCACCCTGGTAAATTATTTAGTTTTGAACAGACAAAAACAGGTGAATCCCACCTTTGCATCACACATTTGGCCCATTTTCATTCACTACCTTTTGTGCTGGAAGTCCTTATAAAGGAGAACCTAAAATCTCATTCGTGATTGCAAGTTCAGTTATTCCTCTGTTGGTAAGTGTTTCATAACTTTTTTTTTTTAGTAAATCATTTAACATTTGTATGCTGATAGGAAAAATAGCAGAACAGTGGCTGTGCTAGCCTTAGATAGAGGTCTGTTTGCATCAGTGCTCTGAGAAACTTCCGGATCTGGTCTGGTTGCTATGGCGCTGTGTTTGCGTACACTTCAGTGTGTAACTCCAGTATGATGTCATTTGTGGCAAATATGCAGAAATGTGTCTGTGCAAAAGGTTTGAGTGTCTGGAACTTTGCTGCTCCTCTCACCCTCCACTGATGCTGCTTCATAATGAGTGAAGAGGGAAAAAAAAAATTCTCCGGAAATCCATCTAGCAGAAATATAATGGAACCCTCACTTGACTCAGACAGTATCAATCATGCGTATTGCTGCAATGGTCTTGCTATTTTGAATCTGAAAAAAGTTCATTAGCAGATTGCATTTTTTAAAAATTCTATCAGTCACAGAGAAATTACAGTTGCATCAATTGCAGTGAATGCCAAGATGATCGATGTACACCAGAACAGTAGAATCACCCTAGATTATTAAAATTTGAAAAAATAGTGACACTAATACAGGCCCTTACAAAACATCAGTACACCACAACGTAAAAAGTAAAACCAGAGTATAAACAAAACCTCTAATAGTGTTCCCTGACTATATTTACAGCTGACATCTTCTAACTGCGAACTAGAGATCCCTGGGTGCAGCTCTCCCTCTAGGACCCCCCAAAGGTGAAACAGAAAGAAAAAAATCCACAAAATAATAAAGAATCCAAGTAAAGAGGGTAAAAACCTCATCGGGAAACAGAGAGAAACAGTTTAAACATTTATAAAAGATATAACATATAATCATATAAGAGCCAAACAAAAATAAGTTAAGCACTCCAGTCCTGTCTGGTCCTGCCTGGTTCTCCTGTAACTTCTGTTTCATCCAACCATTCTGCTTCTGTCCACCCTTGCAGTTGAGCCCTTTGGCAATATCCTTACATGATATCAACTCAGTCCAGCTAGTGCTGTAATAAAATTTTCTTCACTCTTCTGGCTTCTGAAATTTCTCTTGCAGAGCAAAAATGGCCTCCATTTCCACGTTTTGCCAGTAGAGGGCAGTACGAACAATCAGAAGGGAAAAGGAAATAGAATTGTGGAGTAGAGATGCCTGGGGAAGCCATGATTTCCAAAATTTCATAGCTCAAATTGCATGTATATTTATATATATTTGCTTTATTTGAGCAGTGGTTCATGCATAATGGTGATGTGGAAGCACAGCTGGTGAAGCTGTTACCTTATGGCTCTTGTGCTATTACCTGATACAGGATTTGAGACCAGCTTAAGGTGGGTGGAGTTTACATCCTCAAGCATGGATAGAAGACAGAAATGGAAACCACTTCCATTCCTCCCTGCCTTGGAAACCCTGCAAGTGGTCACCTACAATTGGACTGGATGCCACTTGCCCACACATGTCCCTTATTATGTTTTTTTTGATAATTAGAAATAGGCGACTTCATCCTGACAAGCAGGTTTCTACAGTGAGCATTACCACTACCGTCAGGAATTTAAGGTGACACTTTTTAATACTTTATGCAACCTGCTGTATTTTCTCTACGTTTACACTGTTTTATTCTCCTGTGGCACCTGAAGGGCAGAAGTGACATGTGAGGTGACACAGCACCCCCTTGCATGTGTAAACAAAGTTGCTGTTTTAAAGTAGACATGTTTATAAAAGGCACTAAAACATAGTAAAAGTGGTGTCCTGTCCACCCGATGGTTCCAGGACAGCAGACCACCGAGACCCTCCATTGCATTGAGCTGATTGCAAAAAGAGAAGAAAATAAATCAGTCTTACAGCAAATTTTTTATGATTTTTAATTCTTTATGGCGCTGTGGTGTTTTCAACAGAACGTGACCTATGAATAGATTAAGCGATTATGCCACATTACCACACTTTTCTCAACAGTGACACAGTGGGTGGGCCTACGAACCCCACTGTAATTGTAAGCCGAAGTACAAAATCGGGAGCATCGGAGTATAAGCTCAACATAAACAAAATAGATGCTCCCCATCAATATCTTTACAGACCTAGCAGACCACCGGTTGCACTGCGAGTTGACGGTCAGCTGCATCAGTGCTGTGAAGATGATTTTTTTTCCCCCCAAATGTCTGTATTTGTTTAGATGCATTCCAGTTTTTCTACCTTTTTATTACATCGGCTCCCTAATTTCCTTCCGTCCTATATGCTCCACTACGCACCATGGAGTTGGAAGGTGCCAAGGTCCACCGCCGAGCCTGGTGGACAAATTTAGCATTTTGCATTAGTATTCTCCATGTGCCAACTTTCAAAACTGTATGATGCCGTTTCAGCCTCAGCCTGGTGTCCAGATATGACCAGGTCATCTTCTCCAACACCTTGAGATGAAAAAACCGATAAAGAATTTACAAAGGAAGAGCACATGCCTACAAAAATAGACATACTAAACCACTCCAAATCTCAACATGCCCTCCAAATTACAAACTAAGCAAATCTCTTGTGCCCTTGAGCTTGTGAACAAATGTAGCAAGAACCAGTGTCGTCCTTTTGGAATTCAGGAAACAGGACTGGTTCAGCGCTATTCCGGATACCGGGGAGGGTGACAAATGATTCCGAGTGCCAAACATTCCAATGTTCCCCTCCACTAGACATCATAGGCCTATTCCAGACACCAGACACCACAACACACCATTTCCCTGCTATTTGCATAGCCCTCCCTGCAAGCTGCAATTCCTGCAAAATGAATGTGCCCACAGAGACGGGTGCAAGAGACAGAGGAGACGATCATGTGGCTCTCCAGAAGGACAGTACTTTTCCCACAAATCTCTTTACCTCTGCAAAATGGGAACAGTACAAAGTTATTCCAGGCTCAACTGACAATTTGGAAACGCTGAGGTAAAGGTCCTTCGCACAGAAAACAGTCATGGGATGGGCGCTTTACAGCTTACCGACAGGAAGACACAGACACACGGGATATTTGGCAAATGCCACCAAGTACAGCCTCAGAAAAGACCACAGTATTGAACATTGAACATCACCTCATCAAAAAATGTACCTCACCAGTGTCAAAAAGCTCAAATTGATGGAAGGTTTACCATTCAGGAGCTGCTTGTGTTCAAGCTCACAAACAGACATAACCTGGGGCAAGAGAATGAGCAGAAATCTCATGAGAATTATTAGGTCCAATGATTGCTCTTTTTCTTCTTAAAGGATGGTGCAACATCACACAATACATAATACAGGACTTGTATGACAGCATTCCAAAGGAATGAAGGCAAAGGGTAGCCCTAATCCTTATTAGGACCTAGATATTAACATACTATGTATTTCCATTATTTATTTCCCCATTACCTCGTTTCTGACCACAAGTTTCTCCTAGACTAAAAAAGAAAAATTTGAAGCAGTGGCTATTGCGGAATAGCTGTTGGACTGTGACTGCGATGTGTTTTGATTCACATGGCACAAAAAAAAAAAAAAAAACGCACAACAAAATCCATTTGAAAAGGAACACAGAAAGAGATAAAGAATGAACCCAAAACGTGCAGAAAATGGAAAAAAAAAAACACACACGAAAGGCCGCAGTGGATTACACCTAGACATCTGTGACTTTATCATTGCCACAAATACTAACCTTCATTTGGAATTTTGTTCTGAAATACCTTTCAGATTAATAGTAGAAAACATCCACCTAAGAAAACCTCAGTACAGAGATATAGACCTTCAACCTGACGAAATAAATGTAAAACCTATTTAAAGCAGAACCTCATGGATGTATGTTGCAGACAAGGTGAGATAATGAAATGATTGGTACATTTTATGATGAAAACACACATTGATATGCAAGACTGCAGTTACACTTCAAAAACCACTGTTTTCCAGATCAACCTGTGAGTACCTGGGTCTCATGACCTCCACCATACCTGCTAGTCTTGAGCAACATTGTGAAGGACCCTTTGACTACAGAAGTAGTCATATTTGTACAAGGTTGTTTTCAAGATGCTTGCCTGAAGTCCACCTCCCTCTGGTGGTACCCCACAGAACATGCTGTCACGTTGAAGAGAATAAGCAGACGTGCGCAGGCACAAATGCGACAAACTCCGTTTATTGCAAGGGGCGTTCCTAAGTCGTGGTCACAAAGCAGGCGAGGTTCGGGTCCAGTAAACAACTCGGTGCAGGCAGACAAACAGTAAAGGGTGAGACTAAATCGGTGATCAGGTACAGGCAAAGGTCGGTAACAACTAAGACTGGGAAGCTGACTGCTCGGTACACACACACGAACCATGGGGCAATAATTCGCGTTGGTCTGTTGGCAAGCGCCGATCTAAATAGGTTGTGCTTAAGAGGATGCAGGTGATCAGGAATCAGGAGGGGCAGAGTCCGGAGCCAGGGGCGTGACAGTACCCCCCAAGGAGTCAGCGCCGTCCATGCGACGTGGGCGGCCACGACGACTACTCTTTATGTCCCCGGGGAACCGCTGTGGTGCTCGTCGGCCGGAATGACCCTGAGACTGTGCGGATGATGGGTGACGTCGGTGACGTTCCTTGGGTCCACTGGTAGAGACTGTCAAGTCGTTTACACTTTTCCTTGGGCGTCCCCTCGGACGGAGACGCGGCTTCTCCGGGTGGAGCTTGTGGAAATCGGCTACCAGAGCTGAGTCTAGAATGCCCTGTGCTGGCACCCAACTCCTCTCGTCCGGACCATAGCCCTCCCCTGGGTGTCCTGATGCTACTGAGGTATGGGCCCAAGTGATGAGGTGGTCCCTACAAGACGACGGCACATACCGTTTTCCGTCCGGACATTGGGACGGTGACGGTGCGTCCCCTACCGCTTTGTCAATCTCACGGACGCTATTTGACATTCGGGAGGCAATATGCTGGGTGCCGGTTCGGTATTCGGAGCCTTCGGGGACGCGTATACCCGGGATAATGCATCCGCTTTGGTGTTACGGGTACCTGGCCTATACGTAATAGAGAATTGGAAACGGGAGAAAAAACAGACGCTAACGTGCTTGCCGGGGATTTAACCGTTTGGCGTTCCGTAGATATTCTAAGTTTCGGTGATCAGTTAGGATTTGGAACGGATAGTTTGCCCCCTCCAACCAATGTCGCCATTCCTCGAGAGCCAACTTTATAGCCAGTAACTGGCGATCCCCTATCCTGTAGTTACGTTCGGCCGGAGTAAGTTTGTGAGAATAGAATACGATCGGATGTAATTTTGGGGTTTCTCCTAGTCGTTGCGATAGTACCGCCCCGACGCCCACGTCGGAAGCATCTACCTCGACAATAAAAGGTCGAGACGGGTCCGGATGTTTTAACACAGGAGCCGTAGTGAATGCCTGTTTTAGTCTATTCAACGCTTGCTCGGCCTGGGGGTCCCACGACAGATGCCGGGGTTTCTTTTCGCCCTTAAGTAACGCCGTGAGAGGAGCCGCTATTTTACTAAAACTTCTAATAAACCTCCGATAGAAGTTCGTGAAACCTAAAAAGCATTGCAACTCCTTAACACTACGGGGAACCGGCCACTTTGTTACCACCTTAACCTTCCAGTCGTCCATCACGATCCCTTCCGCGCTGATATAACCGAGAAAAGACACCCGTTGTAAATGAAATGCACATTTTTTCACCCTTTACATATAGCTGCTTCTCTAAGAGCCTCGCCAAGACTGTGCGGACGTGTTTGACGTGGGTTTTGAAATCCGGAGAGTACACCAAAATGTCATCCAGATACGCTATCACGAACTTTCCCCATCACGTCGCGGAGCACCTTGTTAAATGACTGGAAAAGAGGGGGCGTTACACAAACCGAAAGGCTTAACCCGGTGTTCACGATGTCCACTCGGGGTAATGAACGCCGTTTTCCATTCGTCCCCTTCTCTGATGCGGATGAGAAGATACGCGCTTCTCAAGTCTAGTTTTGTAAAATACCGAGCTCCCCGTAGCTGCTCTAAGGCAGCCGGCACTAGCGGCAGCGGATAGGGAAACCTTTTTGTAAGGTTGAGAGGTTGAGGTTGAGACTGGTAAACAATGCACGGTCGTAACCCTCCGTCCTTCTTTTTAACAAAAAAAGAAACTAGAGGACGCGGGTGATGGAGGGACGAATGAATCCCTGAGCTAATGAGTCCTGGATGTACGATTGCATGGCCCCGAGTTCGGCCTGGGTCAGAGAATAGATTCTTGCCTTTGGTAAGGAAGCTCCTTCTACCAACTCAATGGCGCAGTCATATGGTCGGTGCGGGGGTAGTTTGGTGGTATTTTGTCTATTAAAGACTTCTTTCAAATCAATGTATTCAGGAGGGATTACTGCCTCTACAGAGTCGGGACTTTCTATAGACGTGGAGTGCACTTGAAGATTTTGCAGACAGTTCTGATGGCAATATGGAGACCATGATAAGATATCAGAGGTTGACCAGGATAGGTGTGGCTCGTGTTCTTGTAACCAGGGTAAGCCCAGAATGATCAGATAGCTGGTCTGCTCTACGACGAAGAAGGATATATGCTCCGAGTGCAGGGCACTAGCGTCCATCCGTATCGGTTCTGTAATCCTTGAGACGGACCCCTTACCGATAGGTCTTCCGTCAAGAGCTGACAGCCGTCGAGGTACCTGAAGCTCCCGGGATTCCCAATTGATTCGCCAAATGCGAGTGCATGAGATTCCCTTCCGAACCGGAATCGACAAGCGCGGGTATGGATACTGGATCAGGACAATAGAGGGTATCTGGATCCCCCGCCCGTCCCGTTGTGTAGAGGACTCACCGCAGAAGCATCCGGACCAGATTCCACGCGGCGGGGTGCGTCGGGCGGCTTGGAACGCCGTGCACAGGTGCGCACCACGTGTCCTGGTTCGCCAAAGTACAAACATAGGTTGTGGCGTAGTCGGTGCCGTCGTTCTTCTTGCGACAAACGGGCCGTTTCACATTCCATTGGTTCCGGAACACAGGCGTCAAAAGTCACAACTCAGGTTTCTCTTGTCACCTCGACTCTCCTTCTTCGGGCGGGCGGACATTGACTGATCCAAGCGAATGGCTAGAGAGAGGGGAAAAAAAAAAATCACCTCCTCTAGGCTCTTTTCCCAATCGCGGCAGGCCAGTTCTGTTAGAACATCGGTGTTCAGGCCATTCCGGAAAGCTGTCAGCAGCGCTGGCTCGTTCCACCCGCTTCCGTCAGCGAGCGTACGAAACTCTAAAGCGTAGTCGGCCACGGACCGGTTACCTTGCCGAAGTTTTGACAGCAGCTCCCCGTTGCTCCTGCCTTCCTGGGGGTGGTCGAACACGGCTCTTAGTTCGCTTTTGAACCGTTGGTAAGATGCTGTCCTCAGCCGTGGCCAGACCGCAGTTGCCCAATCCAGCGCTTTGCCGGTCAGGCGAGTGACTACGAAGGATATCTGTGCTGCTTCGGAGCTGGTCGGATGGTGAGCAAAGTATAGGGAACATTGCAGTAGGAATCCTCTACAGGCATCGGGTGACCCATCAAACCCATGCAGCTCCCACACCTGGTTGCATTGTGGGTGCAGGACAGGCCCACCAGAAAGACTCATAATGCTTAGCTGCTCAGCAATGATACAGAGGATGAAACAAATAAGCTCCAAAGCATTGGTGAAATGTGTGTGAAAATTTTACTTGGCAAAAAAACCAATGAGAATTTATTTATTTATGTCATCTGTTATGGTTTCAGTGGTATCTGCACCTGCGCCATGGTTGAAAGTGTGATGTACACCGGTTCCCATCAGAAGGCCGCATCTACACAAAGATGACGGACATTCAGCTCAACTGTACACTGTCAGATTTATAAGTGGAGACTGAAGTCATGTTCAGAGAGCCTTCGTGGTTCAGAGAATCATATTTGCTCATCTAAGCACCTCAAAATTTGTAATATTAGGAAAATATTTCAATCAAGGACACGGGCAGAAGGAAAAGCTATGCAGGAACATTTTATCATTAGCATTTAAGAATGACACACAACAATCTCCAGCTTTATATGGGGACTGTCTTAAGTGTTTATCTTCTTTTCAGCTGCACCAGCCCCCCAACATGGGTCCACCTACTTGTAATAACTAACTCAAACATTATCAATGATTAGTTGTCGTAGGCAGGATCACGGTGGACCACAGGCAATCGAGGACGCATAGGATGCAAAGGCTAGGAAAGGACCACCCAGAAAGGGACAGGTAGCCATGTACAGTCAAGCATACATTTACACACTGTTGGCAATCTACACTCACAAGTACCTCTGAATTGCAAGGAAACCAGAGCATGATGATGAATTCCTCATGAATACATGGAGAACATGCCTTAAAGGTGGCATTGTCAGCTATAGACTCTTTGTGTTGCACGACTGCTGTGATGTTTGTGCATGGCTATGACCCTGAGCAATTTTGCCTCTGGGTAAAGTGCAGTTTTTTATTAATTTTTTTGCAACAGCAGCAACATTGGGTCATGGAAACACAGAAGCAGGAACAGCAACATGGAGAACAGTGACATCAACTGAAGTGCGAGGACCAGTTTCCTTAAAAAAGTAATGGATGGTTCATCAGAGTTCAATGTTTTAGCCATTCATACAGACAGGATACTTTATTAAACAAACATACTTTCTGGTTTCCTTTCAGTGTTGTGTTTAAACAAATTTTTGTCCATCTACCGCCTTGTTAAATGTGCCACAAATAGTGACACATTTAACTGTAAACTCAGTTTAACTCTAAAACAACAGGATCCCTGAATACCAATTCAAAGGCCACATTTAAGTGGTCTTTTTGCCATTTAATTGCAAAAATCTGACTCACGGTGACAAGTACCTCTGCACCAAATTTCTAGTCTGCTTGAAAAATGAACCTGTGCATAAAGAACAGATAAAAAGGCAAAGACTGAGATTTATAAACGCAGATATTGGTAGAGGCCCAGACACCACTGTCTTACCCATTGTCTCGTTTCATGACACAGTGACATAAAACTTTAACTCCAATCACTCTTAATATTTAATATCATTACCACCAGCGTGAACAACCACAGTAGAGACATGATGTGTACGTGTTAAATTAAGACGGGCCTCATTGACAAGTAATATATGGTCACATTTCCTAATTTTAGTGAAAAAATAAAATAGCACTGCAAATGAGCACCACAAGTAGTTGATTTTGCTCAAGACAAAAGCAGGAAGAAACTTCTTGGCACCTTGACTTAGTTTATTAATATTTCTCGTGGAGGAAGCAAGACCTAGTTAATGCAATGGCGAAAAAAAAGCAGGTCTTTTTTAGAAAAAATGTCCATGTTTCTAATTCAATCAGAAGAATTAAAATTTAATCCATCAGTATTAAGAATTGATAGGATTAGTTTGTGGGTAGCAGCATCCCCACCCACCACAAGTTCTTTACTTTCTCCTGCATTGAGATAAAAATGTGTTGCTCTGCCTCTGTTGTGTGTCTGTTAAGCAACCACCTAGGGCCAAAATGGGTGAAGATTCATTAGGCTTTACATATGGCAGAGCATCATCGGCATAGAAGTGAAAGGAAACATTGTGTTTACAAATAATATCCGCCAATGGTTACTTATAGACTTAAAACAGTAATGGACCCAACACTGAACCATGGGACACGTCGTACTGGACCTTCGACAAACATGACGGGACACTATCGTTGCATTTCTCCATAAAGATGATTTGAAAAGTATCAGAGAACCACTTGAAAACAATGCCTGTTAACCCAAGTGGGGATTCACACCTACATACATATTATGATCAATGTTCCTGCACTGAAGTCCAACAACAGAATAACTGAGATGTATCCGCCATCAAATGCAACCAGAATATTGTGAAGAACACAGATTAAATCTATTGGACACAAATGAAAAATTAAAAATAGGACTATAGTTCATAAGGATAACATGGACTAGATTCATCTTTTTCATTTGGATGTATTAATAAATATTGGTTCAGTGAGAAAGGAAATTGACTGTTTCAATTATTTGATGTGGGCTGGATCTAAAGCACAGATGGTAGTTTTCATAAAACAAATGAGGGCACTAATATCCTCTTTGGTACCAGAAGTAGCAAGACTAGACCCTGATCTCCTTTTCACGACTGGGCCTGAATAATCACAGACGGAATAATTGATGCCCCAGTGGTTGCTATTTTAAAAAAGAGCACAAAGTCGTGTTTGGTAACTGCAATACTACTGCATTGCTTATATGAATTTCTAATTGTCAAGTTTGCCTGACAGCACCTGGGCTGCTTGGGCATGAGATTGAATTCAACTCTGTGGAGCTTGCATGTTCTCCCTGTGTCTGTGTGGGTTTCCTCTGGGTGCACCTGTTTCCACCCACAGTCCAAAGGCATTTGATTCAGGTTCATTGGCGGCTCTAAATTGTCCATAGATTGTGTGTCTGTTGCCTCCCTGCGATGGACTGGTGTCCCCTCCAGGGTAAAGTCTACTAACCTGGTTCCCAGGGACTCTCGGATAGGCTGTTGGCTGCTGTATCCTTGAAAGGGACAAGCAGGTAATAGCTAGACAGTTTTTAGTAATATTCAAATTTATCTTACAGTTTCTACACATGCAGTCCATGCTAACTGAAACACATTCAGCAACATCTTTTGTGCAGTTGGTACAGTGGTAGTTTTGCCTCCTTTTTCTGCCTTGATCTATTTTTTTCCCACATTGCAATTTAATAAAATTTATCAGTTTAGATTATGGCAGAGCCTTTAAGCAAGGTGCTTAAGCTGTGTTCTAACAATATACATTTAACTACTTTATTATACCTCTGTGAGGGAAAACACCTTGATAATGAGAGGTTAGTAGAGAATGGCAGGACTCATTCCATCTAACTGGAAGGCCAAAAGTACAGTAGAAACAGTACAATACCGCAGTGGCATCTCAATACACAACTTGTCAGACCTTCAACTGGATGGACTGGAGCAGCTGAAGAGCACTGTGTTCATCTCCAGTGAGGTCCGATTATCAACGAAAGCAGCGTTTCCCCTTATCAGGTATCCACTTGCCTCAACTTGTGTCCTGCTGAAGTGAATAGGACCAAAACAGTACTGTGGAGGCAGTATCCACTTATTATCCACCCAGTAAACACTTAATCGGACTCATCTGTAAGTCTAAATTTGCACACAACAGCTTTTTTTGTCTATAAAGTTGAATCTCTGTCTGTTTGTTTGTTCTGTATACAGTTTTCTTTTTCAAGCCACAGACTGGAAATTCGGCACACAGTTACCTCTCACCCCAAGTTAGGTTTGTGTTGCCACACACACGCACGCAGATGTTCTGTGTGCAGGTAACTACAGCCAGTGACCGTTGCTTTCAGTGCCACCTCCATATTCAACCACAGGAGCTAGTAGCATTATATATGTGCAAATGAAAATGTAGAAACTCATAAGAAATCTTGCATACATTAGTGCTGTATGGGTAATAATGTTTTGTGATATATATTTTATTCCTTTTCCACCTTTCGCTTGACTTCCAGGTGTCACTCTATGCACAAACAACATTTATGTACTAAATACAACCAGTTTAATTGTACAAAAGTTTGGTAATTATGTATGCGTATATAATGTTTTTACTTTTTACTTTTCCTATTTCTTTTTGACCCGGGGAATTCATCTAGATTACTTATAATTAATGAAGGATTTAAAAAGCAGTGTAACCTTATTTTATACCAGTATGAAACAGTTTTTATTCTAATAGTAGTGCAGTATTAGAATAAATATTGACGTCTTGACGTGTGTATTGAGACACACACACACACACTTCCGTTTTCGCGACTCACGCTCACGTCACAGACAACGCCCCCGACCGGCCTCTGTGACGTCATGAGCTTGAAGGTCACGCGAGTACAGCTGAATAAACCGGCTGCTAAGACAGCGGGACGGTTCTTTGCCGCGGTGGCGGTGCTGCACACGGAGGCCCGACATGACGACGGCGCCGCCGAAAAACACGCTCTTGCATCTCTTCGCGGGGGGGTGAGTTCTTCCACGAGCCGCTTTATCTGGGTTTTGCTGGCGTCTCACGAAATGGTGTCTGTGGCGTTTTCCGACCTTGCTGTGTGTCTCTTTTTAATACTCTTCTTATAAACTGATTTCAGAGCGTCGGGTTTGAAAATGTTTAGGGAGGAAAGTGTCCAGTTAACACGAAAAAAACCACAGCTGTTATAGGTTTAAACGTGGAACGGACGGGAGACCGGGCCGTTTCCAAGCGCCTTCCATCTTAAACCGGCATTTCGGGCATGGCTACATAAGAGTGTAAAATAAGCAATCGGTTTCCTCTTAAGAAATGTTCTAGGCGCTGTGTTGTCAACTACCTGTCCAGCAAAACCATGTAAATGACAAAACCCCGTCACATTTCTCGTCTGTCTTTACGTAACTCACTTTGGGGAATATGCGTCGAAAAGCGACCTGTTCCACCAAATAAATCAATATATCGAACGTATAAATGAAACGTTCCTCTTCGAGGAGGATTTGTAAGTCGTGTACTGACCCCTCTCAGTTCAAAGTCAAGTGTTTTTCTTGAGGATTTGGGAAGGATAATGTGTTTTATTTCCTGGAGCCTCAGGGCGAAAACGCGGACCCGTCAGCCGGTTCAAACTGGGCTTCTAATTCTCGGCGTCACCAGCATTTTCCACGTCCTTTCAAACCCCAACTTGCGTCATATAACATTATCAAATGGACTTTTTTTAAAGAATAAAATTATTTCAATTTTTGAACATTGCATAATTCTCGGATCCAGTGTTCTGCATCTAAAGTGCATAATCTCTTAACCTCCAGGGTCATACGTGCGCTCTCATTTTAGAGCCGGGTGCTGAGCTGCTTTTTCTTTGTTGAACCGCCCCTGTTCTAGAGCTATTTTTGGAAGTTTTCTCTTCCAGTTAAGGCCCCTTTCTACCCAAGTGAGAGTTATCTAAGGGCACCCTGCCTGTTACAGGCTAGTGTTTTTTTGTTTTGGTTTGTTTGTTTGTTTATTTATGTTTATGAGGATGTCCGCAATGGAAAAACACAGGTGAACCCTGTCTTGGTAGGGTTCTCTGAACTGGGTAGGCCAAAACAAGCTGTTTTGTTTAGTCACCATGCCTTCTGGTCCAAAGCCTGCTTCCTTGAGGATTCATGAAGCCCCGACATTTATTTAAACACTTGCCCGTGTCTTTAAAAACATCCTTTTATTGTTAACCAGTCTAGTTCAGTGTTTTGAAGTTGTTTTCTGCTATGTGCTACACTTGAGATTCTACATCTTAAAATGTATGTTTGTAATGAAAGTGAAAGCTGTTTGTTTTGGTTTCAGATGCAGCGGTACAGTTGGAGCCATCATAACCTGCCCACTGGAAGTGCTCAAAACCAGACTACAGTCATCTGGGTTCACTTTTCGGCCTGTGTTGCAGGTCCATTTTGGTGCAGCAAGTGGTACTGGGGTCCTTCGACCTGGGCAGGTAACACCAGGTCTGCTCCAGGTGTTGCGGTAAGGTCAACCCCCCTACTGTACGACGCCAGTTTTGTTCTCCTGAAACCCTTCACCTGGTTATTTAACAGAGCCAATCCTATCAAGCTTCTAATGTAGTTTTATAAAAATTTGACTCCTGGGTGACCATTTACTCTAGTTGCCGCCTTCCACGTGTGCCTTTGAATTACGAACATGGGGGAATATAAAAACCAGGACATCCTCAGCTGGATTTGAACCTACTTTCCAGAGTGTGTGGTGCCTTGCAGTGCCTGAGCTAGTCTTCCACACGATGTAAATCCCAACATATTCCACTGTTGTACACACTGAGGCCCAGTGTAGACACAGTTGATATTGTCCAAATGTTCATGGCTTCTTTCCTCAATATTCGTATCATGGAATGTAGCTGTAGTATCATTTTGTGTGGCCAGGTTATATTAACAACCCTATTGCACTATTTTGATGAATGATTGCAAATAAATTTAACCTGGAAGGAAATGGATTAAACAGGTACCTTCATGCAACAGCCTCTGATTCATTTCAAAGGTGGAATGAGGTGACCACCCTGTTGCTAGTTAAATTTCACAGACGTCTACAAGCCCACCCCCTGTGGTGTTATTTTTCAGGGATGATTAGAATAGCAGCACAGAAGCTGCAGTTGGCTGTGACCCTAACTATGGAGTGGATTGACTGGGGGGGTGCATGGCTCTCTGGATTAACTTCATATTTTCAGTTCTGTCTTTTTTCCTTTTTTTTTGTAACGTGATTCATAACTAATTTATTTGTGCTGCTGGAAGAGAAATTATCTGACATAAAGCTTACAATTATTTTAACTGACTTCTCTGTGGGAGGAAACCTACACAGACATGGGGAGAACTCCACATAAACTGAGCTGGATTCAGACCTGAACAGCCCAGGTGCTGTGATGCAATGGCACTTCCCACTGTGTGACTGCATTTCCTTTTACTTTGTTAAAATAATGTGATATTCATATTAATACTCCTATAACATTATGAGGCTGTCTAACTGTGGTACTTTTTCTAGTTTGCGGAGATGCAATATACTGCATTAGTATAATTTGTTTCACATTATAGATTCTTGCTCCGTCCTCTTGGTCAGTTCCTGTAGTTGTGGCTACCAATTCTGTTCTCTACTTAGGACTCCCCTGTCGGGGTGGGAGAGGGCACTGGAATTTGCACCCTCGGATGTTTATTTTTCTAACCTTCTGTTTGAGTGGGATATTTTCTTCTCTTGTCAGCAGGCTTATTTTACAGCTTTTATAGCATTATTCCTATAGCTTATTTTTTTACTGTACAGGTTTATGTAATCTGAGTCTGTTTTACTGAATCTTTCTTTTATACAGTTGTTCCTTATACAGCTGCAAGTCACACAAGTACTTGTCACACTGTTAGGTTTTTTGTGTAGTAAAGTTCATTGAACTCCAAAAATAACTTAGTATTTGGAAAATGTAAAATTCATAAAACTCATGGTGTCATATGCAGAGTAAATTGGCATGCGGGTGAACTGTCTTGCCACGCACATACCCCTCCAGTGAGACAGACGCACACCAGGAGACACCACGTGCTCTCCACACACGCTGAAGTACTTGTGGACACATTTTCTCACTCCACACACATCTTATGAAATGCAATAGGATTTTCACACTGATATGATGTTTTGATGATTTCTCACCCCCAAACACATGCACACCAACGCACCTCAGATTCATTGTGCTTTATTGGCATGAAAAATATACTTGTTGCACTTGTGTTGCCAGAACCAATCCAGTAATACTGAGAACAGCAACATGCATCAAGTAAAGAAAATAATAAACAAATAAATACGTAAACAGGTGTGACACTTGTGTGTGTCGAAAAATGTACACATGTCACGGGGTGCTGATAGATTCTCTAATGCCCCACACACGCAGGGCAGACATCACATATTACTTTGTACATCCAGGCAGTGACATTAGCAGTGTGAAGTTTTTTTTAATGCTCCCCTTCCACTTGACTAGAACTATATTAAATACAATCTCTTTAACTGTGCAATAGTTTGGTAATGTATGATGTCATCACTTTGCATGTTTCTACCATTACACTTTTTGATCAAGCAGAGCTGTTATTATCCGTTGCCTGCTTCTGCCATGTCTGTCTCCTTGTTCAGTTCTTTGTGTTGAGTTGACTTATTTTAAACCAAAGCTGTTGAAAGAACAAGGTATTGTTCATGGAAGTTGTTTTCAATTTATTCATGCACTACATTCACATGTAATAGAGGTCTAAAGTGAATTAATTTTTTTCTGTTTGCTGTCTTTTCCTGTATGTTGACCTATTGCTTATAAACTTAATGTTTAATGTAGCTCAAATTAAAATGTTGAAGGACTTAAAACGGATCATATGTAGTTATGTAATGACATGGGTATTACTGAATTTGTTTATATTATGATCAGTTTTTTGTGATTTAGATTCAGATTTATGTAGTTAAAGGCCTATATCCATAAGTGTTAAGGTCAAAGCGCAATGCTTTGGAGATAACCAAAAGAAATATTAAGTTTGCACTGCCACCTGTCCGAATTAAATATAACACCGTTGTGTTCTATATTGTATGAGTCACTGACTGCCTTCCTCTTTCCCGAATTATTTGTTTAGGTCAATTCTTGAGAAAGAAGGACCACGGTCGCTCTTCCGAGGGCTGGGTCCAAACCTGGTTGGTGTAGCTCCATCAAGGTAACTCCCATTTATCTGCACACTTTAGGGGGGATCTGTACAGTCTGAAGTTCTGTTTTATAAAATGAATATCATTAATATTAGCACATGCAGTGTTTTTACTTTTAAATGTCATCTTTTCTTTCAGTTGAGTTTAGGTAAATTGACTATTAAGGAATATGATACTGGTGTACAACTTGCATGGTAAAATATTAGTTATAGCTAAAGTTGACATTAAACCATTGTCTATAGAGGTGTTTAATTTTTTCTCTGGCTCCTGTTATGATGAAATAATCAACAGAAGTAATTGATTAATGAAATTGTTACAGCTTGAAACAGGAAAAATATGCTGAATGGTCAGGGGTCTCAGTAGAGGTTTGGCCATCACTACTTCAGTGAACATGGAGGTTACAGGTTTTCTTTTTGGCATGTACTTAGTTGAGTTTAGGTGGGCACAGGGTTTTGGGCTGCCAGTGTTTTACAGGGACAGGCTGTTGGCAAGCACTCGAAGTGACGCAGCTGATAATCCTGTTCAATGTTGAGGTGATATGTACCCAGGATGTCATAGCTGCAAGTGCTGCCTAAAAATGCAATGTTGTGCTTCAGAGTCCTCATTCAAGAGGGCTGCTGTCCTGGCAATGTTCTATATTCAGCTGGTACCCGCTGGTCCAGTTGCATAACAAAGGGAATGATCCAGCTAGAATTAGCCAGTTTCAGGGGACTGCACTCTGGCTAGACTTCATAGTCGGCATTGTCAAAATGCAGTCTTTTTATTTATTTATTTTTGTGTGTCTCCCTCCCTCCCTCTGCTACAGAGCCATTTATTTTGCTGCCTACTCAAAGTCCAAGGAGCATTTTAATTGTGTCTTCGTGCCCAACAGCTGGATTGTGCACATGTCGTCGGCCGGGTTTGCAGGTGAGATGCCTGGCCAGATAGTCATGTGCAACTCTGTTAATGCCCACAGCAGCACAATGGCTGTCTGAAAAGCCCCGAGTCCAGTCTCTCCATCCATTTATCAAACTATTGCAATGGATGTCGAACTGAACATATCGCGTTGGTTGGCAGTGTTCATGGAAAGTGCATATCTGTATTGCTGTGCATTTCCATGGAAAGCTAATGTGCAATATTCAGTTTTCCTCTTGTGTTGCATTGTTCATATTCATGAAAGAACTGCAATCATGCCAATTTTGGCTGTTTACAATATTACTTAAATTTTTATTTTTTCCCAGGATATTTCCTGGTAGTGATAGTGCATTAGTACTATTATCATTATTTTAACTGTGTATTGGTTCTTTCATCCTATAGCTTTTGTTACCAACTCCCTGATGAATCCCATTTGGATGGTCAAGACTCGGATGCAGCTGGAAAAGAAGTATGAATTTTATTCATGAAAAGCTGAAACTAGTTTTGGCTTAATACCTAAGCATGTATGTGTGCATACCATTGCATGCAAAAATTCTCTGTGTTTGAAAAGAAGCTGTCACAAACCTCTGCTGTAAAAAGTAGCGCAAACATTTCAGTAGCTTGAGAATTATGAAAAACCTTATAAAATCAGAATCTGAGCAAAAGAAGGTCATCGTTTGCCTTCTACATTTTAGTCTGACAACTAAAATAAGTCTCAAAACTGCAGGTTTAACTACTTGACATGACTATGAAGTAAAATAAAGGAGGAACTATTAAGTTCAAGGTCTGGTGAACCTTAATCTTTGGTAGTCCTAGTTTTACGTTGGGTATTAAGTGTCAGTTACTCATTTTCATTTAAATGATGCACAAAGTTGCTTAGCTTTGTATCATGTTAATGTTGTCAGCTTTGTACTAAAATGCACTGAAAAACATTTTTTTTCCGCAACTTTATATGCTTATTTAAAACAAGTTGTGCTAGATTAAAATCATAGCTAACAGGTTAAATAAACTCTACCAGTCATTCATATACATGCAAAATATAATGCAGTTCTAGATGTTGAGTGGCTAACTGTTGTCCCATAAGAAATGTAGTGATTCAAGGTGATACTTGTGCACACGTTTGCACACAAACTGGAAGCAGTGTGTGTGCACCAAACTGCATTCTGTAAAGCTTGTACAGTCTGACTACGTGCAGTTCTGTTCATCTACATGTAACTCTACCTTTTCAGAAAAGGAACATCCCAGACTAAGGCAGCTGTCCTTGAGTTTCACTTGCGTGACCAGTAGTGTGACCAAAGCTGATTTATAAATATCCACTTTGACGTAACAGCATGTATGCAGGGGGAGGTACTTGGCTATATTTGGGCTCCTAAGACCATAGGTCATTTGTCCTCAGAGTTTACCGTAGAAGTAGGTCGGCAGCAGTGCTTAAGAGTTCCTACCTTCCTCCTGTAAATTTGCATAATATTCCTCACTGCAGACTTGGTGTGTGAGACCTGAGGTGCAGTGTGCTTGGCATGCAGCAGTTGTACAAAGATAGCTCTTGGTGTGTCATGCAAAAAGTGCACAGCAGATGAATGGTCTTCATCTCTCTCACGCCATTCAGGGCACGAGGGGAGAAGAAGATGAGCACGCTGCAGTGTGCACGACATGTGTACAAGACTGAGGGTATTCGTGGATTCTACCGGGGTTTGACTGCATCGTATGCAGGCATTTCTGAGACCATGATCTGCTTCCTCATCTATGAGACACTGAAGAAGGACCTGCCAAACATCCGTTTGACCACCTCCAGCAGCAGGGGTTCCTCAAACTTCCTGGAGCTTATGGCAGCAGCAGCCTTTGCCAAGGGCTGCGCCTCTTGCATAGCCTACCCACACGGTGAGACACGTATACATGGATTTGCTTACTTGTCGTTGTGGTTGGACACGAGTAAAACACGTGCAGTACGTGCAAACACAGCCTGTCCACAAGGGTGGGACTGGCAGCTGAAGCACATCCCACTGTCGTATTTATTATTTACATAGTTAAGCACTTTGGCAATTGCAGTGTCAGGTGTTTCTTTTTTTTTTCTCCCCCTCCTTTTCTCCTCCTCTGAATTTGGTATTGATTGTTGGAGCCAAAACTTGCTCCTTCTCATGATTTCACAGGACATGCTAAATGAAGACTAGTTTGTTCTTTACCTGCAGTGTAGGAGGAGGATCCATCCAACTCTCCATCTGTTATCTGTAACCACTTGGTCCTGGAGTATACAGCAGCTCGATATCACAAATAAGTTAAGATAGACAAACTATACCTGACCAGTGGTGTTGTCCTTTGCCAGCGCACAATTCAGTGTATACTTTAGGTTATTCAAATGGCTCGCTTAAATAAATTGGAACATTTAAAAACATGATGCTATTAATATGGTGATTACAGGTTGCATGTTGGTGCAGCAGATAGTGTTAAGTTCTCACAGTGCTTGAACTATTTGGGTGTAGCAGTCCAGTTCGGTCTGTGTGGAGTTTCCATGTTTTCTCAGTGAATGTGTAGGTTTCCTCCCACAGTCCAAGAATGTTTGAGGTACATTGGTTACTGTAAATAGTATCTAGAGATCTGTATGCTCTAAATGGAGAATTCAAAAGCAGAAGTGCTACAGAAGCTCAAAACTTGGAAATTTTTTCTTTCTTGACCTGGTCAATCTGTCTCTTCTGGCAGAGGTGATACGAACAAGACTTCGAGAAGAAGGCAGCAAGTACAAGTATTTCTTCCAGACGGCACGGCTGGTCGCGGTGGAGGAGGGCTATGCGGCATTTTACAGAGGACTTGTGCCACAGCTTATCAGACAGATCCCCAACACGGCTATCGTGCTGTCCACTTATGAGCTCATTGTTTACCTGCTGGGTGATCTGTTTCAGTAAGTGAAGTGCTGGGGCCAGCCTGTTGGTGTTTCTCATGGACTCAAGCTATATCACAGGAACAAAAGGGCTCATTTTTAGATTGATCCAATGACTTTATAACTGCTGTTATATTTACCAGAGGTGCAGTGGTTTCTACTGGTTTCAGAGTGGTGATGTTGCATCTTCTCTCTAAACTTGCTACTTAAAGACAAAAGGACTGTGTGGTACTGTAAAGTTCTTTGAATTATTTATTTTTATTGATTATTTCATATCCAAAGATGATTGTGTATATAGCAGTTTGGTTCTCAGAAAACTGCATTTAGAACACAAACACTTGTATGTTGTAGGATGACTTTTTTTTAGAACCATAATACATGCACTAGTGTGAATTTGTTAGCCTACAGTTTCAGTTCACATTGGCACCTCAGGTCTTTGGAGGTCAGCAGGTTTTTAATTTATTTCTCTGCACATCATTTTTCATATTTTTATTAGTAACTTTTTGTTAGTGATAAAAATGTGTATTTTACATATATTGAGGATCTACGTATATATTTAAAGTTAATGCAATGCATTAATAAACTTTTTATTCTTGTGACTACTCTTGACTAAAATTTCTCAAATTTCAAGAGTAACCAGTAGAAATGGTTTTGGAAAACATGAATGATTTCTTTTTTGTTTTTCTTCCCATAAGGATTCTGTGTTCTGCATTTTCTCTGCATACTACTATTTAGGTTTTGAAATGACACATACCATACACACCTCGTACTTTTCCATTTTTTTTTTCTGATCAACTATTTAATATTTAGGCAAGCCTGATCAGAGGCTGTTTTAGAAAATGTGCCCTTTATTTAGGGATATGTTTTTATTTATATATATATATATATATATATATATATATATATATATATTTATTTATTTAAAAAAGCTTGCTTCATATACATATATAGGCCAAATGCTGTTGACAGTTTGACCACTTGCATGGATTTAATGGTGCCTCTACATATGTTTGCATGCATGTACAGTCATGTGAAAAAAGTACAACCTCTTTCATTTGTATGGTTTTAAATATCATGGTATAACAAATCATCTGCTCTTAAAATGAGATAAATCTAACCTCAGGTGATAAACACATTATAGATTCCACTGTCATTATTTAACAAACAAGAAAACATGTAAAGTGTGTGTGTGGGGGTGGGTGGTGGGGGGGCTAAGCACAACCTATGATTCAATAGCTTGTAGAACCAAATTTAACAGCAGTTTTCTGTATGAGTTTATCAGTTTATTAGATTATTTTTGAGGAACTTTGACCTGCTCTGCTTTACATCATTGCCTCAGTTTGTTAATGTTTGAGGGCATTTGTTTATGCACAGTTCTCTGAGGGGCCCACCCCTGCATCTCAGTGGGGTTGAGGTTTGGACTTCTGGCTGAGCTTCCTGATGATCAACTAGCCAAATGCATTTGACTAGCATCACCTGGCTGCTAGTTACCTTAATTCCAATGAAAGCAATAGGGATGTACTTCATTTACCTCCCCCCCCCTCCATGTTTTCTGCATTTAGGGGTACTTTGTTTCAAATGACAGACATGGTGAAATCTGTGTTGTTTGCTCTGAGGCTAGATGACTAATTATAGACGCTGCTGAGAACCAGACAAGTATTATTAATTCCCTGATATGTAAAACCAGGTGTACTTTTTCTCCATCAGTGTAAGTGATCCAGAACAAAGCTATTTACACAATGTCTACTATGAAAGGCAAAAACCTTAGTGTCTGTAATTTAGCTTTTCATATGAATTACTCCTCTTCCTACTGTGCTGGTGTCCATGAGATCACATTACCAGCCACTATTGGTCTATCTCATACATGCACTTGTATAAAACGCTGCCAGAAACGTTCCCCTGTTGTAGCTGTTGATGTCACAGATTCCCTTTTCTACCTGAGGTGTCCATGTTCTTTCTACCAAGAAGTGTTAAAACCAGATGACATTGAGGAAGCCATGAAAGTCCCAGTAGTTCAGTTGAGTTCGGAGATGCATGAATCAATGAACACATGCATTGTTGCCCAAAGAAATTGAACTTGATTGTTTTTACACCACTTCTAGATCTGATGACATGCATTAACTAGTGCTTTGGAGTGTTGCTGGGAAATGAGTCCTCTAAACAGCACAGCTCAACATGTCACTGGCAGCTGCAGAAGAACTCAAGGTCATTTTTGTGGTTGGTTTAAGTGAAGATGAGGGGGGTGGTAAAGTCAGTAATGGCTGAGACATGCAAAATCTTTCCAAAGAAAGGAATTCTCCATAGATGTCAGGATTTGCACTCTGAGGAATTTGGAGATGAAGACGAAATCCCACAAAACCTCGATGAATGCCCAAGAGCGCTGAGTGGATAGTCAGCTTACATGAGGAAAGCAAGTTGTTAGCTGTTGACAGCGATTAGTGACAACTTGCATTTTTTTAAACCAGAACTTGTTCACTTCCACATGGTTTTCTGCCAACCACCTTGGAGGATAATAGTTACAGTTTAACATTTTGAATCTTATAGCAAGTTCTGCTAGTGTGAAGACTAAACTAAAAAAAATCTAATACATAAGCATGAAACCTTAGCCACGATTGTTTATGTTCCTCTAAAGACATACGGAAAATTTGTTAGTAAACAAATTTGGTGGTTTCCCAGATCTGCTCATTTAGTCTGAAATTTCAATATTAGCTGTGATGAATTTTGTGACATTTACTGAAAGTTAAAATTGAAAAAAATATTCCCATTTAAGTTTGTAAATAGGGGACCCGCTATAAAAACGGGAGGCATCTCTGTCTGCGCTCAGGCAAGTACTGGTAACTACGTGAAACGCCCTTTTAACGCTACAGCTCACCCTCCACATGTGGCGCAGCGGTAGACGAAATACATTTGTTTTTTTTATTGAGAACACGTAAGCATGCAAAACCAGCAGGAGCAAATACATCTGTGAACATCAACATTCCAAATCCTAACATTTAATCCAAACACCAAACCACACGCGAAGTAAACAAAACAATAATTGTTGGCCGGTGGAGAAAATATATATACATATAAATGATATATGCAGATATACACTCATCAAACTAAGGGGTATAGCCAAAAATGTCTTTACATTTGGGAGAAAACGAAATAAAGGTCACGGCACTTCCCGCGTATGCATGACGTAGCAAAACGTCACGAAGAATTCCTCGGCTGGAACGAGCAGGATGTGGGGAAAGCGGCGTCCGAGTGCTCAACGGGCTTGTCAGTCATTCAGAAAACGCTTTGATTGGACGAGCGGGCAGTGGACGGGACCGCTAGTAACCAGTTAGAAGGGGCTTGAATAACAGTCGGCCGAGCGCGTGTTGACTCGGGTTGCAGAATTGCAGAATATCGTGGTGTTTTATGTCAAATTTCATATGGAGGTTCTCATTCAGGCGACCGCGGAATACCCGCAGTTACTGGCCGGAGGAATTGGAATAGCAGCCTGCGCTGCGGGAGCCCTGATTTACAGAGTCGCGACCAGGTAAGGAGAAGCGGCGGCGGCGGCGGCGCGCGGGCCTCGGACCGGCGTGGATTCGAAGTGGCGGCGCCACAGGGGGGGTCGCGCTGGGTTTCGCCCCATGGGGCGACTACTATACTGTAAATACTTTATATTTGCATACGTATTTGCAAAAACTGACGACTCGGTTAATAACCCCGTGTTTAAACGTTTGTCTCGTTCGTCAACTGAAAATATTGCGGATCATTTTCGATTGTAGGTCACGGTAAACAAGCTGTATAGTGAATAAGTTGGTAAATAAAAAGTTATTTTAAGAGTAAAAGAATAAACCCGTTTATCCAATGAATGAGCCTTACCAAGATAACTTTAGTTGTAGCCCTCATCTCGCTTAAATAAAACGTTCATTACAGCTATCACATTAGCAGAGTGCTGCATAATAATATTATCCTGAGGATTAATCGGATGACAATATTTTAAAGTTTTAGTGCACAGCAATAGAAAATGTACGTTTTGGAGGGGGCGGGGCAGTTTAAAAAATACTTTGCTTCATTTTGTATGCGTCAACTTTTTTAAATGTTTATATGTGACGTTTTCAAATGAAACAAAAGTCTGCACCTGTTCAACCATTGAGGGCTGTAATAACTTATTTAGAGTTTCAAAGAAACCATTTTACTGAAATGCAACGATTTCAGTTCATTTTTATAGACTCCTCACAGCGACAGAGCACTGAACAAAATACCAGGAGCCGTCACAAATGTACATATAGCAGATATAGAGCAACTCTGTAGGTAAGGATTACCTGTACATTTCACTGGATAGAGCACAGGAGCATCTGTGGTTATTTGTTTTATTTATTTTTATGTTATTTATTTCATTATGTCCACAAGAGGAGAAAAGGAGTAGAACTATAGAAATACAACACAATGAGCTGCAGAGATCAAAAACCAACATGCTTGTGGAAGAATCCCCCCCAAATGCAAAAGAAAGGTTAAAATTGCAGAAATGAAGGAGATTGTGGAAAAATACATCAGCAGTTCACATGGTAGACAGAGAAAACAATTCAATTCAGTGTATTTTTATACAGGTTTCTTCTCACACAGTGACTCAGAGTGCTGAACAATAGATTAGGATAATGGAACAAAAAACAAGTATAATGTTAATGAGAACAACTACACAGGGTAAAAGCACAATATGGTAAAACTGCCAGCAATTTAGGAAAACAAAAAACTCCCACCAAGGAAGCAAAGGAGAAAAATGAACCTCTGGGGGTTTGAGTGCCAGCAGAGGTTGTACTGCTGAGGACAACACTGTGTAGGACAGTGAAGCTGAATAGAGTGATATTGAGGTGCAGCTGAGGTGATCTCATCATCAAGGCAGGGGGTCTTCAGCTCCTGGCAACGTGGATTGTTGGTCTCGCTGTTGGTCTCGTCTGGCCTCTGTTGGGGAGGGTCAATAATCTGAATTTGTGGTTTGAAGAAACTCAAACAAAACACGTTAGAATCTAATGACATTAAACACAATATAATTAAATGGTGTAGAAATGTAAATGTAAACATTCTTCCAGATATTGCACAAATAATGAATTTTGCTGAACCATGTTTTTTAAAAAAAACTTTTCAAGTTTTTTTAAAATTGAATAATGAAACAGATTAACATAATTTCCAATAGGAGGGAAGGTTGATTTCAATGTCCCCATGTGAGACTTGCCATAGATTTCCCCTTTTTTGTATTTTTTTAAGTTGTATTTTAGTCAAAAGTAAAATACTTTTCTTGTCTTGATTAATTGCTGGAATAATCTGTAGAGTTATGTGTTTATTAAAATAACAGTTGCAGCCTGAGTTTATATTTCCATCTTCCTCAGCTGTAGTCACAAGCTTTTGGTAGTGACCAAAAGAACATCGCTGGACCAGGAGGTGGTAATGAAGTTCTTCCACAGGCAGAAACCACACTGGCAGGGTGCAGAACTCAGTGATGAGAGGCCAGTGCAATAAAGCTGTTGCTTCCCTAGACTGAGATGAGCCACTTAACATGGTTTGGTAATGCCCACTGGGTACCTCCTGTGAAAAGTGTTCCTGCCAGTGGTCGACTAGGTGACAAAGGACCAAAGAAGGGTATTGTTCTCTGAAAGGTTACAAAACCACTTTAAAGGGTTCACAAGTCTATTATTCAGGTGTACAACAGTCCATTTTTTAATGGGAAAATTTAAAATTTGTGACAGTCAAGTAGAAAGCAGATCATCTTACTACATTTAGCACAGGCGGAGTCCAAAAGATGTTCATAGATGTCTCCAAGAACTACAGGTTAGCATAAATAGATGTACATGTTTTTCTTGTCACGGTCAATGTCAGTGCATATAAATCAGTAGACAGACATAGACGGAACACACTTGGTCTTAATGAAAGGTCTGGAAGAAAGAATTTTTTTTCTGTGTCTTTAAAAAAGGCACATCTGAAGGTTTCCAGAGGTCACCTGGGCCTAGAAGAACAGTATGGTCTTGACAAATGAATCAAAGCCTGATGTGATGTTTGGCACAAACCAGACACAGCCTTTAATCATAAGAATCTCCTACCCATTATTGGAAAAGTGGTGGTGGGAGCATCATGGAATTCCTTTGGTGTGCTTCAGCCCTGCGCCATGATAACCTGTCCTCTGTCAGACCGTTAAGTACTATGATCATATGTGCAGAAGGTGAACTGGGAGGTGGTCAGATCCACATTCCTATACTCCACAACTCTTTTTAATTTATGTTGTAGTGCTGGTTTTTTCAATCTATTCTGATTATGAGTTACAATTTCCAAACTGTTTAACTGAAAAGTGCCAGACTTATAACCTCACAGGGAGGTGTATTTAACCCAGTGTTACGTTGTTAGTGGGCAGATGCTGTTACCAGTAGAACTTCAATCCTCAGCCATGACAGTAACTAGATGGTGACTGTTTAGAATGTGTATCTTGCCTAGTGTGAAAGGCATGTAACGTAAGTAAGGGTGATAATTTAACTCGGGTGAAATTTGTTAGTGAGTAGCTGGCCATCGGTGAATAGGAACTTGTGATAAATGAAGTTTGTTGAGCATGTTGTCAAATTATAAACTGTGTTTCATGACCTTGCAGGAAGAAGCCCACACATGTGAGAGTGAACTGCTGGTTCTGCAGCCAAGACACTGAGGTGCCGTACGGGAACAGGAACTGTTGGGATTGTCCCAACTGTGAGCAGTACAATGGCTTCCAGGAGGTACAGGACAAACACATTGTACTAAAAGATTAAAAATGAATGGAAAGCTCTGTACAGGTATTCACTTACGAGCGTAACGTGTTCCTGGAAATCTTGCAAGTCAGAGATGTTGCTGCCGTTATGGTCAAAGGTAGATTTAACTGTTTGGGGTCCTTCATCCATCTCATTTCTTACCCTTTTATATACTTACTAGTCAATCAGGTTGAGTTATAAAAAAATACCTTTTCACTGGTCCCTGGACTACCAAATAGAAATAGTCCTGGGTTCATCTTGTACGTTTGTGAGAAAATCATTATGCGTTCAGTAATTTATGAAACACGCATTTAACAGTTCCACCAAACATGGACTCTTAAACCTGGCTGTACTGCTACACTCGTGTTTAAACGTAGCTGTCGATTACTAGGGTTTTAATTTCTGTGCAGGTAACAGGAGAGGATGTCTGATCACTAAAATCCAAAGGTCGGTCAATTGCTTTGCTGTGCAGCGGTGTATGCGTTTGTCCCTGCAGACAATCTCCTGCTGATATGCTGTTACTCATGAGGTACAATATAACTGACTGTCACAGACCAGGTTAACAATCAGCCAGCATCCAGTGGTCATTCCAACCTGCAACAGGAGTGTAGTGATAAGGTGCTGGTTTGAGGCTTTGCTATTCGGTGCGTTGTGCTAAAGGCAAGCAGCCGTTTGTTCACACTTCTGCATGTGATATCAAACTCACAATGGCAATATTTTCATATTAGTGGTGACCACAGTTTAACAAGCTGAGATGATGTCAGGCATGTTCAGTTTTGATTATTCTAAGCTTATAAAGCTACTTTTGTCAAACCCTGTGGGGAAAAAACCTAACAAAGTTCTGGGGAACAAATCTTACATTAAAAAAGTTGAAATAAATGTGCAACACTCTAGAGATTGGTGTCTTACATTTATTGTAAGTGAAGACAGCACTGCTGTTCTACCTGACATTATTGTCAAGTATATTAAAGAGACAGTTCTGCTGTTAAACCTGTTTCTGTGATGATGAAAGTTTTATAGCAAATGAAGCTGTTTTTGCCAGTGTTTTAATTTGCTTGCAGGTTACAGGAGAGGGATGATAACTGAAGTTGAAAAGTGGATAATTTGCTTTTACTGTTATGCTGAAAATGTTGTTTCAGTAACTTTAAATATGAATCAATACATTTTTTCGCCGGGCCTTAAGATTCGTGTGGACTTAGGCACTTACCTACCTTTGCCTAATGGTTAGTTGTGCCCCTGTTTACGGTACAAATTTAAAATACCCTCGCACTTGACTCTGGTTGCTTGTAAGAGTGAAAAATCAGCCTCGTGTTTGGTCGTAACTCAGTAAAGGGTATTAAATTATTTAATACTTGAAAAGTTGTACGTCAAAAACACAAATCTGGAGGCATACCTTTAGTTGCTTAGAATGCATATTTTAATTTTTCTAGACACTCATTTTATTTTCTTAATTTTTTTTTTTGTGTGTTGTGTTGAGCAAAGTGTCACCTAGGTTGAATATGTGATAACTTGAAACATGAGCTAACTTGTATTTTTTTAAAATATGAAGATTTTACTTAAAAATACCACAATTGCTCTGTTTGCTGTATGACAAAAGAACTTTATGGATTCAATTGGGTAACAAGTTGAATGTTATTAAATGCAGGACTGAAATAATGAAAATTGTTTAACAAGTATAGAGTTAAGATGGTGCTTCTTTGTTTTGTTCAGCTAGTGCTGAGTTAGAAGTGACATGTTTAGAAATCTTCTTCATCCCTAGTGTCAGTTTCCCCCCCCCCCCCCCCCCTTTTTTTTTTTTTACAAAACTTGAGCCTAATCCTTTTTCAAGCAGAACTGCGCTGTATTAAGGANCCCCCCCCCCCCCTCCATGTCTTGTTTGTCATAAAATGATGCTATTGTCACGAGTCACCTCTGGCTCCCTTTCCTTATCGTATGAGAAACACGTTTTTTTATGTTCCATTTTCCTACATCGAATTGTTTTTGACAGATATATATATATATTTGTGGTAAAATCACAATCATTGCACATTATTTTTGTATGAGTGAAAAGTATTTGAGCTCCAAAGTAGAGAGGTCACAAATGGTAAGGACCCTTTTGTATGACTTGGTGTTGGTCTGATCTTTCAGAACGGGGACTACAACAAACCCATTCCGGCCCAGTACACGGAGCACCTGAACCATGGGGTGTCAGCAGGTCCTTTTCAGGCTGAGACATCCAGGTCTCTGCAGTGGGTCAGTTCCCAGATGCTGCTGTGTAAGAAGTGCAATCACAATCAAACCCTGAAGATCAAGCAGCTGGCTTCCTTCATGCCTAGGGATGAGGTGAGTGTCTTGCTCCTTTCCTTGTCAACTCCATGTGGCTGTGAAGTTCCTGCCCTAGAAGTAATGTACACAAAACAACACTGTGCATTTTTTTTTTTTAACACATATACAGCAGTTGGCACCTCTTTCTCTAGTGCTGTTATGATAACACTGTTTCATTTATCATAATAATTTACCACTTCTAAAAATTTTTTCAAAATTCAATATTTATTATCCATAGACTTACATGTTTCCTTTTATTAAAGGTATAACTAATCTATTATGTGTCACGTTGCGCACGGGGAGTTTTAAGCTTATCCTGTATTAATGACATCGGTGCCATTTCATTAAGCTCCATTTCTGAAGAACACGTGTATTGTTCATTGAGGTGTTATTGTGGTTAATGCATTTCCGTTATTTGCTTTTCTGTTCTGTGTGTAAGTGAGGTTGCAGAAAGAACCCCTGTAGTCACTTGCTGGGTAGCACTGTCATTCTGTAGATGACAGTAGCATGGGTTGCATAGGATCCAGTGGTTATAATATGTCTTAATTGAAAAATCTGGGCTGTTTTTGAATAAGCTATCTCAGGACATACTTTTCAAAAGGTAAATTGCTTCACTGTTTTAAAATGACTTTTATAATAATATATTGACTGTCAGCGAAATGAACAGTGCACCAGTTTGAATTTGCTGCAAATTAGTAAATGTTGTTAAAGTACTAGTAGTTGTATTTTCAGAACTATGGTGTTTATAACCTGGATGCTGTCTGTCAAGTAGTTAATTTTCAGTTGAGATGCACTCCAAGAATGAGAGTCGTCAAAATGTGGACTTTTTGCTGCCAGTCACGTATGAATAAACCATTTCAGCACTGTGCTGTTGCTTTTTTATGCAGAAGACTTGCAGTTAAAAGTTTGTTAGCAAGGACCTGATCAGCAGCTTTATTTCAGTTCAGCCTTCTGCCACCCGTCTGCTGTCTGACTGCAAAGTGGTTCTACAACATACACGGTTTGCTGTCACAGGTACAGGGTGGGGTGTGACTAGATCCAAGATAGAGGAGCTGTACAGGTAGGGCACTCAGAAGTGGACTGACACGAGTTACTGAGTACCGGCATGTTTCTCTGCTCCATTTAACTTTTAACCATGGTCCTCTTTTCTCATGGGAACCCTTGCATACAAGATGCTCATTGTTTGTATAACCATCTCATCGTTTTTATACAATTCCAAGTTAAGCTTTAGTGCAGGTAGTAGTGAGAAATGACATCCTTATCAAATGTGTTCTTGTCGGTTGGTGTTCAAACACCTACTTTAGTGCGGAACCACTAATTTACTTATGATTATTTATAGGTATTTTTTAAACTTAGACCTGTTGTCAGACAGCCGGAAAATTGACATGTGTGGGAACCCCTTGCATCCTTGTTAGAGTTTCATGGTGGTCTGATTAAAAAAAAGAATTTGCCCTTAGATGTAGATTTGGGTACATTTGGAGTTTCTAGAAAATACATTTTTAGTTTATTAATTTTATGTAGAATGGTTTTCTTCACTTGTCTATTTTTCAGAAATGTTCCTTGATGCAGAGCAAAGCTGGTCCTGCTTTTTTGTACGGAACCATTAATTGTCAGTAAAATGCACCCAAAGTAGAAATTTGTGTCCGCATTAATTCAGCTCACTTCCATAATGTTTACAGCTGTTTGAATAAATTGGTCAATAATAGATACTGAGTGGAAGTTTATGGAGACAATGTATTTTTATTTTCAGTCATAAATTAGTTTTAATGTAGCTCAAAATTAATAAAAGTGTTAGTCTTCCGAAGTTCTTTTTAGATATATGGCTACTTGAAAACCTGCCCAGCAAATAAATTGAGGCGTTTCTCTATAATGGAGTTTTTTTGATTGCCAGAATACAACCACTTTCAACTTTCTGCACAATGTATATTTATGCAATGAATTGTTAAACAAATGGCACTGAATTGGAGCTTGTGTATTTTTAAAGGAGGCTTAATTTTGTTTTCTAATAACGATAATAGCATTATTATTATTATTGTTGTTGTTGTTGTTGTTGTTGTTTCTTTAACTGGCAGAGTATTTATTGAAATTCTGATAGAAACATTTTGTTAATTAAAATTTCATCTTGCAGAATCTAACCTACCTGTCTGTAGTATTAAGGTTTTATTACTTGTGATGTAGTGACTTACAATTGATGAACAAAGCAAATGATAGACTTCTGGTCCCAGTTACATTTGTAAGGCAAGGGCCTAACGTACATATGCTCTGCTGAACTTTTGTGCAGAGAACAAAAGTTTGTTTTTGCCATCTATTTGCGATGCAGGAGAAGTATGACGATGAGATCGAGGTGTATCGACACCACCTGGAACAGACCTACAAGCTGTGCCGACTCTGTCAGACCGCTGTGGAGCACTATATCAAGCACCAAAACCGGCAGCTGCGAGCGATGCTCTTCAGCCACCAGCTGCGCCGCAGCCGTGACTTCCACCTGGGCTGCGTTCAGGTGAGAGCAGCGGCCATCGGCCTCAGCTCCTGAGGAAACCGAGCGCGTACACTCGGGTGGCTTTTTCCCCTCCATTGACCTGGTCAGGGTCATAAGCGGTTTCCCTGTAGAAACACACAGTCAGGTGCAACGTGAGCCGAAACGATACTTTTTTTAAATCAGTTAGCCATTTTCGAAAGTTGGGTGTGTATATTTAATGTGTAATGTGTACAGTAATCTACAAAACATTTTGTATGAAAACATAACGATATCTAAAACTTGTGCATGTGTGACTTTATCAACTGTGAATGACCAGCTTCTCTAATAGGATGATAATTTTTGTTTTTACACTCTGAGTAAATTTACATGTTGTTGCATCCAGTGAACAAGACTCTGGGTATTTAATAGTATAAATTAGCAAATATTACATGAATGAGTATTTTTTGGCTCCTACGAAACATCCGGAGATTCCTGGCTGTGCTGTGGTGACACATTACAACATGAATTGTGATATTTTTTTTTTTTGGTCAAGAGGCTGCATGTTTTGAATCATTTGATATTAACACACGTGTTACCTCTCCTCTCCTTGTTTTTGTAACAGAGCAACAATTCAATTTCCACTCCAGGCCGTGTGATTTTGCTCCGTGTCCTGGCCTTTCTAGTTGCTGCTTTCCTGGTGGCATTGGCATTGCACAGACCTGGACCCTGGCAAACCAAAATTGGCAATGCAAGTGCACCTAGTTCTACCCCAAATAATGTGAACGCATCAAACACCACAGAAGGTGGCATCGAATTGTTGTGGTTGTGGCAGGAGCTGCTGGGACTTATGCCGAACAACACTTTGGAGAAAGCCCAACAGGCATGGGACTATGGCAGGGATCATGAGACCGCTGTGGCATCCTTGGGTCTGCTCACGTGCATTAGCAGCATCTTCCTCGCAGGTCCTATGAGGTGATTAACTTCAACTTACATAATCTGGATACATGGGTGATGTGACAAGTTTACTATATTTAGGGATGTTCCTGTTAAGCAGTTTCACAAGTAACCACTGTCCAAAACATTGCTGTTTCCAAGCCATGAGAGTTTTAGAAACCATGGTAAAGTTCTGTTTTAGAAGCCTCACATTCTGTGTTGCCCAGAAAATTTGAAAACATGAGTCACATGTGTTCAATATCAGGTTTAGATGACAGGGAAACAACATCTCAGCTTTATATCCACCAAAAAACCACTTTAAATCAGCAGTGTGGGAGCATTTTGGGTATTTAAAAAGTATAAGGGGGCAGTAGAAGGCGACAAATAAAATTCGCAAAACCGTGGCCGCCGGGGGTTCAAATGGCTCTGATTTGCTTCCGAATCTTTGTCTTCACCATCCATCCTCCTATACTCACATCAAGGTAAAAAATGAACTAGTTAGTGATACAGTAGGTAGTTTAAATTATAGCTCACACTGACTGCAGCAGTTTGCACTCTAGCAGCTTTAACGTTACTATTGTTTCATCAGGCTTGATTTGTAGTGACACTTCTATCACTTAAACAGTTTTCCTATGATGTGTTTGCCACCAGTCCATCTAGCGACAGGCTGAGACTCTGACTTCAGAGTATTTCCATTTATCCGCTATAAATTATTTCAAAGTAACCAAACGTTCCACCACAAAGTTACTGGACAGTTCATGACAACATTTTGGTTCATTTGCTGTATTAGAAGTTCAGTAGAGTCATCCCTTGATTTATGCGTGTAATTCGTTTCTGGAAAGTGTGCCTAAATCGAAAACGCGTAAATCGAGACGGCTGTTCCAAAGCTTTTCGGTCCCAGGTTACAGATGCAGTTCGTGCGTAGTAATGTTGTCAATCTTCACTTCCATTCAATCCTGTGACAGTCACGTTTAAGCAGCCATGTTGTTTCATTAAATCAGAGGCCACATTTATTTACAGACTCTTTTATGTCTGACAGGTGCGATCTTGTCATCAGTCATCACGTTCACAGTGCACAAATGAAACCGTGGCCTCGGTTGCCTTGATAAACCAAGCAATATTTTGGCTGTTTAAAAAAAATTGCATAGTCCTTCTTGTTGCTGGCCGCAGGAGTAGGGCAGAGATGAAAATGGATGATCTGATATTGCTTAATTGGAAGGCAAGATGGCCAGGTTCCATGCAGTAATGCTCCAGATGATGGTAAGATCCAGTGTATGATTATAGTTTTGGGTGGTGACATGTTCATAGAGGCCAAAAGCATCCATTAGGCTTAAGAAGGAATTCCAGGATGTGTCAGATTTTATGTCAGTATGAATATTGAACACACCACAAACCAAAAGGCAACTGTAATTATTTATCAGATCCACAAGAAGGTTGCCAAATTCCATCAGAAATAGAGCACAGGCTCCTGGTGTCCTGTAAATAAGGGTTACAAAGAAAATTTGAATGAACAGGAGTAGCTCAAAAGAGGGAAAGTGATGGTCCTTTTGCTCCGCAAAAACAGTAGCCATACTTCCTACTGAGCGCAAGGCTCCTGGAATTGCCAATAGAACAGTATTACCTGGTTTAAGCCATGTTTCTGAGAAGACGAAGGATATCCGTTTTATTACTAAAAGGTGATGTCATGAACCAGGCAAGCTTCACCATTGAGAGAATGTATGTTAAGAAGAGCACATCTGGTAAAATGGTCAGAAACCGGTTGTTTATTCTGGCATGTTTTAACATGGACTAAGTTAGAGGTGCAAGATCCTTTGCCTTCTTTATTGCACCAATATCTAGGTATCTGAATAGTCTAAATTTCAGTGAGGAAGTTGCTTGACAAGTGGAGTTGGGTGGGTGCAGCACCTACATGGAACAGCCTTCCAATGGTGGTCATCAGGCAGTGGCCCAGATGTCACATTGACAACTTCCTTCCAAAATTCCTTCCTTTCTGGGAGAGGAATAAGATCCCCTCCAGTTGGGATGCACACCATCCCTATTAAAAACCCTTCTGTTTCCAAGTTATTCACAAATTCAAAATGTTTAGCAGCACAACGGGTCAATAACCAACATTTCAGGGAGCACCACTTGCTATAAACTACATCACCTCTGTAAATCGTTGGCAGAGGTCCAGAGACCACCAACCTCTTACACTTGCTTTATTACAGCATGACATTTTCTTGGTATTTATCATTAGGACCAGCACGAAGATCTAAAGTAGAACATTCATTTTCACGTAACAAGCTGAGCGGGGCCTCAATATCTGATACTCAGGCAGTCAGGCTGCAGGCAGATATTTATCAGTAGCAACAGTATTTCAGTTATTCTGGAACTTTATGTTTCTAATAATGGCATCAACAAGTACAAGCAATTTTTTAGTGCTGACCAACATGTCGCTTAGAACGGAACCAATTCTGAGTCCCAAGTGGTTGTGGGACTGGGGGCCTGGACTTGAATCCTCGCTGGATGGTGACCCAGAAGCCACACCATGGAGAACTTGGCAGTCAGTTGAACAAAGAACCAGACACCGAGCCTGAGGATCACTTGCCAAGGCAGATTGGTTCAGAGGGTCTTAACGCAACTCAGAATTTGCCAAAGCCTTCAGGCAACTCGAACTGAGAAGTGATTCAACCTGTTTAATAAGCCTCAGGGTCTCAGTTCACTCCTGCTCCTGGATTCACTCAACAATCTCCACATTCACCACTCATTTTTGGCAAGTAAACCTGTAGCCTGGTTTGTAGAAAAATTACAATTGTACATATTACAAGACACATACATGACCAAGAAAACTGATTGTAGCCGTGGCACAAAGCAGAGATAGTCGCGACAGTGTAGTGTAGCTGAGAAAAAAGGTGGGAGTAGTAAAAGCTGAAAAGAATGAAGGAACCATTCCGAGTGCTTCTCTCACTTCAGATTGCTTAACAGATAATCGGGTTTTGTGGTGTTGACGCTCATCCTGCTGAGGAAACACATTATATTACTTGTTAACTCACTTATAACCTAAAACTATCT
Source organism: Arapaima gigas (assembly GCA_900497675.1). Lineage (NCBI taxonomy): Eukaryota > Metazoa > Chordata > Actinopteri > Osteoglossiformes > Osteoglossidae > Arapaima > Arapaima gigas. The sequence goes on from UFQX01000283.1 coordinate 91,143, forward strand.
CTGTAGGTCAACCAACTGTTAACTTTTATTTCAATAGTAGAAAGATATTTATTTTTATATTTTTTATTTGCATATATATTTGTAATATTTATATTCAAAAGGTATTTTGGGTTCTAAAGGTAGCTGCAGTGAATTCTTAAATGTGCCAAATTTTTTTATATTGAGCTTTTAACAGAAAGTAGATTTGCATTTAAAAAAGTTATGAAAAACAATAAAAAAAGATTTTGTTGTCAGAATGTCACATGTGAATGTCCCTAACTTTATTAGTGTTTCTTATTCTGCAGTAAAAAAAAAAAAAAGTTTTTAAATAGGAATTATGTTTAAAAAAATTAAGCTATTGTCATTTTGCAATTTTGAGCCTTCAGCTGATACTGTGGTTCCATGTTCTTTGATTGAATGTCTGTAAGGCTCCGGCGAATCGATGCAGTAGCATCCATCCTGTGGTTCCTGACCATGAGCCTGCATCTGTTGGAGAGCTACCTGGGGATCCATGGTCCTGGCTGGTTGGACACAGTCAGAGTTAGCGCCATTGTGCTGTGCTGCTCCGTGGGCTTTGCTGCTGCTGTGGCTACCCGCAAGTCTGTGAATCACAGGAGGACCCGAGGTCGAAGGTCAGCGTCTCAAGCAATAGGTGACAAGTTTCTGGTCTCATTTTTAGTGTGATGTTTTGCTTCAATGATTTTTCTGCATTTAGCTTGCGGTCCCCCTTCTTTTACGTACAGCTCAAAATCTGCATTCCATGAAGTCGCATAACATTTAGAATAGAGTGCGACCTAAAGTACGACCTAAAAAAAAAAAACAACTTGGTCAAGTTGTCAGGACCGCAGTTACATGCAGGTCCTGTTAGTGATGGACTCAAGTCACTTCTTTAAAAAAAAAAAACAAACGTAGACAGTAATTTTGACTTTGCACCAAATCATCTCAAGCAGGTCCAAATGTGTTGTTGAATAAAATATTGCTGAGAAATATTGTTTGCTCTTTTTTGAGTGTTCTTTGTCATGTTGTTTATTACAACATGCTGTATTTTTTAAAGGGTGTTAGAAGCCCTGGCACTCAAGATGAGGCTGTACTGATTCAGCTTTGCTTTGAATTACTTGGCCATGGTTGAGATCTTGGTAAACAAATAATAATTTATTTACGATTAATAAACAAAACCCTACAGGAGCGAATGTGACTGGTGAAAAGCCATTATTTTTAAAAGTAAGTTAGAAAGTCAGCAATGAGTGCACTTTTAGGATTTTTTCCCCCCATGAACACAACTAAAAAAAACATTACAAGTTGTCAACTAATGCATTGTGTTTATTTTATTAGACAAATGATAAACTAGTAGCGGGGGACAGTGGGAGTGTTGAGAGGTTGAAGCCGAAAGTGTGTTGGACCAATGGTACTGTTGTAGGTGATGAAAGCAACGTGGAAAAGTCAACTGAAGGATCCACTGGGACCCACCTTGTTCACTCTCTGTTTCAGGTATCTTTCTGGTGGGTCTCTGGGCCCCGGCTACAATGGACCTACCCCCCTACTGGATCCTCCGCTCTCGGGCCACTCTGCCTCCTTTGTCCCCACTCCACCCCCAAACCTCTCGCATCTCATCAGCCGGAAGTTGGGCCAACGGGGCCGCCGGGCCTCGCCCTCCTCTCTGCCGGGGCGTCTAAACCGAGCCCTGTCCCTAGGCACTATTCCCACCCTGGCCTGCACAGGTAAATATCTATCCAGCCCCCCTCCTGTCCCTCATTCATAGAAACACCCTCACATGTAGACGGGAAAGGGCAACGTGTTTTTAATTTGATTTAATAATTTTAACAGTGTTAAGGTTTTGTTTGTCAGGTCGAATTCAACTCTTGGCAACCACTTGGATGGGTTCCTTTGTAAGGCAGGTTATGAAGGTTATGTTTTACATTTATTGGAAACTTGGATCTCAGCCGTTTGTTGCTCTATACCATTTTTGCATGAAGGCTGTACAGGTTTACACAACCAAAATCAATTTTTTTGTTTACTCATTTCGGTTTAATATGTAGCAGATTTATGTAATGACTAGTTTGCCATTCAAGTGCCACTGCTTATGACAAATGGACGATCCTACGGGTGCAGTAAAATTTGCAGTATTGCGATGAGGTTGATTTGCTATACTCAGTTTAAAAATGTATCTGTAACTGTCACATTGGTAATGCAGGTGTATCATTACCATAAAGATGAAACTTTTCTGCCACCATGACAGATTTCTGTCACAATGATATCATAGATGCTATTTTTGAGATCAGTAAATTTATTGGGGGGAATTGGCAGTCAGTGGCTAAGAAACCACAAGTCCCACAGCCTCCCGAAGGCACATGTCTACAGCCATGTTGGACATGTGTGAGGTGAGAGCAAACTTTAAAAAATTTGAATTTAATAAAATAAATATGATTGAATGCCTAAAAGATCCTAGCAGTTACTGCTGATGTTCACATCATTATTTCCCAGGGAAAAAGTCACAGCTTCAATAACTGACTTATGAGTCTCCTCCAAAAGTTTTAATGGGAGAGATGACCTCAGCGCCCCCCCCCCCCCCCCCCCTTGCTAAAATCAGTTTCTGAAATGTTAGATATGTGAATATTGTCTGTTGGCTGATTATTCAATTACACAGGTATATTTTTTTCAAGGGGAAACCCAAACTTTTCTCTCTAATCCCTGGTTTAAACAGGTAAAAGGTAAAAATAGTAAGTCAAATTTAGCTGTGAAAATAAATTACCTGGAGGTGTCAGATATTTTTTCTGCTGTTTTAAATTATCAGCAGTTGTTCTGTTTCCATGTATTTATGTCATTTATAGCCATGTGTACAAACATGCAGAATGCCGGATGAACTGTTGGCCATTGGCTAAAGTCTTTGGCGTTTCTGCAGGTATTGTGAGTAACGGTGAGTTTGCAGTGCTGCAAGACTGACAGTCATTGGCCTGTGTTAGTTGAATGATGTTGCATAGAACTTTTGCTTGGAGTGTGGAAATGACACCTGTATGGAAAGATTCGTGCACTATTAGGGTGTGATGAAGTAAGAACTGGTTATGGTTCCAAGCCAGGCCCACACAGACAAGCTGTGACTTGAATGGTTGGAGACCATCTTTGTATTGCTGAAAACACTTAAGGTCAGGAAGTGTTAGGACTGGCTTCTTCCCAGAGCCATGGAATTTTAACCAGTGGTTACAGAGAAGTAGAAGAGCTGGTTCTTGGATGAACTTATTGATGTTACGAGAGCATGCAGACATACTACCCCGGTGCTGTGCTGTGTTTTTTATGGATATGGACGTGTGTAGATACGTTTCACAGTGATTTTAATTCCCTCATTTGTCTCACAGCAATTCCTTCCCTGTTTAAACAAACTGTGTTGAACTTACACAGCCCACTCATCAGAGTTTCTGTTCTGTTCCGCTACAGTCTGGTTCATCAATGTGCAAAATGATTTTCTGAATGTGTGAAAGGGGTAACACATTTTCTCATTCTCATTGAGAACTAAACAAGCAATCAGAATTGGATCTGATGGAATTCTCTTCCATTCGCCCTCCTTACTAACTAGGTTTCCCATAATTAATACAAAAATACTACAGAGGGAACAAATTTATTGACAAATATTGCATCTTACTGTATCGATAAGTAACACTTTTTTAACAGACAGCAGAAATGCAAGAAAATATTTCTATTAAAATGCTGGTTTATTGTTGAAAGGTTTTTTTTTGAGCCCCCCTTCTAAGTCATATTCAAGGAACCCAGTGTGTGCTGAATACTGGTTTTACAGTTTCAGAAGATGCTTTTGGAACCAATATTGACACTTTTTATATTATAATTCAAACTTATAGCAGGGTGCTCATAATTCAATAACTGTGGACTCTGCATGTGAATGTTTGCTGTGCAGTGGATAATATAGTGAAGTTTTTTTTAGGTACTGTTACTGTACATTTCCTGGAATGACTTCACTATGGTTTTTTAAGTTTTAAAATTTCTGCCATTAATTTTGAGCAGGCAAGGAAGTGTGAAAGCTGCAAATGACTTGCTTTTGAAGTAGCCTATAATTTGTAAACAGATATAGTAATAGAATTTTAACAAAGCTTTTTTCTTCTTCTTAATTCCTATACAAAAGCCAGCTTGTGCATTGCTGGGTTTCCATTTTCCATACCGATAAGAATAAAAAAACATTTTTGTTAAAGAGCCTAACACGGTTGCTACCTCTTTCAGTTCTGTAGCCTTAGAGCCCTATTGACCTTCCTGTCGGATCACTGTGTAGATTTTTTGGACTTTTTTGGAATGTGCAAAAAAAATTGATATGAGTCATATTTCCAGGTTGGCTATGTGAGGTGACTGCTTGGTTTTTCAACCTTACTTTTTGTTTTATCCCATTTTCGTGACTAATCTCTGTGTATTATATGTGCAAGTACTTTTCCTTGAAATTCTATTCAAAATGTTGAGCAAACTAGCAGTTACTTTGATTTCCTAAATGACCTGCTTCTAGGATGAGTGGAACTTTAACTTTGTCTGACTCTACTGATGCCTTATTCTCTTTTACAGTGAATCTTTATGGCAGATAACTGGGATCCTGCCCTGCTCCTATTTATTTATTCAGTTATTTGTTGTGGCATTTTACTTTTTCAAATTTCTATCTAGGGCTTATGGGCTTAGTGTGGGGGGTATTGATGTTATTGTGTTTATATGGAAAAATTCAAAATAAAAATGTTTTAAAAATATAACGGTAGGAGTCATAGGAGTGACTTTAAAGGTTTTATGGAGAGACAAGACCAAAAAATGAGTCAAAATGATGGAAATGCTGAAGTGTGAAGAAAAATAGGAACAGAGTATGAAAACGTGTGGACAGTTTTCCCACCATATTTTAAGTAGCATTTTTTTTAAATTGAATTTCATTTTCTTGTATTCAAATGCCATCTATGATCGCCTGCATTAAAGAAGAGTTGCTAAAGACTGCAGTACACCTATCCCTCGGTTTACCTTCCTAATCTGTTCCAGAAAACCGGACTTAAAACAGGAAAACGCAACTCGAGAGCCAGTTTCCCATTCATTTAAACAGGAAAAAATATAATCTGTTTCAACAACCCCCCCCCCACCCCCATTAACCAATTTGGGTTTTTAACCATCCCCTCAGTCAATTTCCCCAAATTTCATTAAAGCACCACAAAACACTTGACCCACTACATGATTAGGCTAAAAAAACTTTTTATGAGGATCTCCAAACATGAACAGAATTTTTGATATTAAAAAAAAACACAGGAGGCATTCTACCTCAAGCATGTAAATAGGCAAGATGTTTACCAGGGGAGAGGTGTCTGTTTGGCCTCATTCCTTCATTCTCCTGCTTGTTATCCTTCCATCCATCCACCCATCCATTATAATAAATAGCCATATGTTCACTGCAAGCTTACAGTGGACCATAGTGTAGAAGTTCAAAACAGACAAATACCACAGTGTTACAGCTGTGCTTGTACCCACTTCAGTTGCTCTATTTCACTTTAATTTCTAATGACATTTGTATGCATGCAGTTACTTTTATTTTTGTTTTGCACAAATTTGCACCAATATCTGAGTATGGCACAGCTAATCTTTTCATATATACTTTTTATTTTAGTGATACCCTCACATGTCCTTTTAAAGTGGCCTAAACCCTTTCGAATGTTTAACATCTTCAGGTTCTTAGGGTAATCTGTCAGTCGCCCCAAGTGGCAGTTGTGATCTCCACAACCTACTGCTTAGATTCAAGGCGCTTGGTTCTCTCCATGGTAGGATGGCAGATTTGAATGTACAGTTTGTGAGTTGAACCCGCATCTTCTCCCCTGCCGGCATAACTGCAGCGGCTCTATTGGGTTTTGAAGGTAGGATGTTCAAAGCCTGGAATTAAGGAGGTCTGGGGAGCAGTGTCTCTGTGAAAATGACTGCTGTGAGTTTGCTGTCTGGACACAGGTGACTACTACAGACACACGCCTTGTGATAAAGATTTTAGGTTCCCCTCCTTTCTTTTCAGTGGGTGTGACCACCTGGACAGGTGCTTCAACACAGCTGTCAAGTTCCTACAAAAAAAGCAGCAAAGCACACAGATTATTGACATTTCTGTACACTTGGCAATTGAATTTCCTTTTGTATTTATTGTGTTACCAGTGCCATGATAACATTTTATAAGCAGTTCTGCCTTTTTTAAGCCTGGGCTAGAATTTACACTTTGTTTTTAAAAATCATATCAATTTACCCCTGTGTACAATGCCTGCTCCACAAGTCCAGCTTCTGTGTTATGTTGTCTGGGCTTTACTGGCTTATTTATTTTAGAAAGGCAGGAAAATACTCAGTTTTGGGTAATATAACAAAGCATCATCCCACAGGGGACTTTAAGCAAGGATCCCACTGACTGGTCTGCTACCAGCAGTGATGGGTGACAGCAGTACATGTTGCTTCTGTAAGCATCTCTTACATTTGAGCACTGTAATGATGGCACTGTGGTTCTGAAAGGAAGGCAAACTGGTGTCTTTTGAGCAATAATAAGCTACATTAATTTGTGTAGTTTTTTTTAATCATATTTATTTCATTGATTCATTTATTCATTATCCTTAACACCTGTCCAAATGCAAGGTTGTGGATGGTCCAAATGGACATGCCAATGTTCCCCTGACTAACTTCTGTCGCCTTGTGGATCTTTGGTGCTTTTCAGATTCGGGCTATTTATTCAGCGGCAGTCGGCCCTTGTCACACTGCAAAGATTCTCCACCGTCAGGTAAAGGGGAAAACCTTTTTTTACTTATAATTTAGCTTAAAAATGGCATCTTATACAGCAATCTGAGATGCACAGGATTAGACCCTTGTCTTCAGGGTCAGGATTTAAAACAAGTTTTCAAAAAGTTCTCATACAGGAGTTTCTTATTTTTTTTAATTTTATTTGAAATTCTTGAGTGGTGTTAAACCTCTGTTAGTCTTGCACCTGGTTGTTCTCTGTATTGTGGAAGACCATGGCTGGACAGTGTAAAACTGAGTTGAGTTGTGGGTGTTTCCTCTGTGCAGACTATTTCTCCCTGAAGTCTGGGAGCCGTCCCTCATCTCCAGGCCCCTCCCCAGCCCCCTCGGTAGCAGGTTCAGTGACGTCCACCTCCAGCTCTGCCCGCCAGCGTCGCCCCCTCATCAGCCCTGCTCGGTTGCAACTTGGCGGCAAGAGCCTGCAACTCTTCTCTTCCCACCTCGAGCCTAGTCTACTGGCCCCATCCTCCTGCAGCTCTGAGCCTATCCATGGCGCAGTGCTCAGTCCTGAAGCTTTGGCCATCCCTCCTCACAGCCATGGTATACAAAAGCAATCGTTCCCCACTTTCTCATTAGGGACCCACATGTTTAAGCATTAATTATTAGCTGCATTTAGTCATCATCTCACAGTTTCTTAACTATGGCAACGGGTAAGGTTGGAAGCCCTCATGCTATTAATCCATGACTGTTAGAGAGATGTAATCTGAGGGCCTTTCCAGAAATGTTTAAATGTATTAACACATGCAAAAACAGGACTTGGACGGAGAATTTATGCCTTATCCAGTCACTCAAATCCTTCACTTGCTGTTGATGACAGATTGTCAAGGTCTGGAGTCTTTCCCAGAAGCATAGGGCCTCAGACTTGTCGGAATACACTGTGAACAGGACACCAGTCCATTCCAGGGCAGGCAGGCAGACAGACAGACAGACACACACACATACACATACACTAAGGCAAAGATAATCTTTTTAATGTGAAGTGGAACGGCTGAATGTCGTCTGTTTTGATGTTAAGTAATTTTAACTTCATCTCCTCCAATCTTTTACCCAAGTAAAAGATTATACACTATAATTAACCACTTCCTGTGCTTTTGGTGCTGAGAGGCTGATCCAAGGTCTAGACAGATGTAAAAGGACTTAAGCATCAAAGAGAAAGGCATAATCTGCCAGCAGCCTCAGTAGTCTTAGTATGGATAGCATAGCTTGACACATTTTACAGTACATCTATGCACATGCAGATGCTTTTCTTTTCAGTAACATACACCTTGGAATAAACAAAAGTGAAAGTGATGCTACAGTATACCAGCTAAATAAGCACATTGTGGGCATGGCTACAGGAAACCTTGTGGATATGCCTGTTGATAGTATTTTTACGTTAAGTAACACTGCTTTTTAAAAATTTAATCTCAAAGTGATTTGTAAAGGTGTACTGTGAAGTATGGCAAAAGAGAGGTAGTTTCGCTTACAGAGGTAGATGCAGGTAGGGGCACACAAGACACTTTGATGTGCTGGAGTTCTCATGTTGGAGCAGCAAGTATAACTATGAGTTGATTGATAAAGGGGATTGTTCTCCAGTATGTTCATACATGTGTGCTTTCCTCTGTTATGGCAAAAGATCTGGTCTGAAGTGTCCAACACTGTCTGAAATAATCCAATAGCCAAATATACTTGTGCTGAAAATGTCAAGGGTGGGCTGTGAATTTCTAAAAATATAAGTATCCCTCCCATTTTTGAGCGTAACGTGTTGCTAGAAATTGGATTGTAAAGTGAATTTTGTCTGTACCATGGTTGTCAGGTTTGTCTCTGACACAGTGGTGAGCAACAAAGGTACACCTAAAGGGACAGTATGGCCTCCATTCCTATTCAGCTGCTACACATCTGATTGAGGGCTTTGTTTCATTCAATTCATTTTATTTTTACAGAGGCTTCTTCTCACACAGAGTCTCAGCTGAACAGCAGATTAGGATAACAGAACAGGTATACAGTGAAGCTATAGAAGTTACATGTTAATGAGAGCAGCTATGTAGGGTGTAAGGGCAATAGAGTAAATATGCCAGCAACTGAGGAGAGAAAAACAAAAAACTCCCAATCGGCAGGCAGATGAGAAAAATAAACCTCTGGGGGTCCGAGTGCCAGTGGCTGCCTCCCTCCTGGGCTTCTACACATAGAAAAAAGTGTCAGAAGTAGCAGCTAACACAGGTTATACTACTAAGGACAACACTGTGTAGGACATTGAAAATGAATAGAGTGATACTGAGGTCCAGGTGAGCAAATCGCATCATCATGGCAAGGGGTCCTCAGCTCCCCGCTTCATGGATTGTTGGTTTCACTGCTGGTCTCGTCTGGCCATGTCAGTGGTGGGGGTTCAATAATCTGTGCTTCTGATGTAAAGAAACTCAAACAGGACAAGTGGGGTTAGAATCTAATGACATTAAAGAAAATATAACTATACAGTATATCAGTGAAACCACCTCCAACTCAGTATTAACAAAACAAAGGAATCGATGGTTGATCTTTGCCGTGTTAAAGAGACATTGCAGCTGGTTACCATTGAGGGTGCAGACATGGAGGGGGTCCAGTCCTACAGCTACTGGAATGTTATATCTGGTGAGAGATGTACGCTCAGCAGACTTGTAAGGAAAGCAGGTTCTGTCGTTGCGGGTGAGAGCTCTGCTTTGGTGGAAGCTGTGGCAGAAGCCAGGATGAGGGGGAAGCCATCCACCTCCATAGTGCCACACAAGGAACCATCAATGTTTAGACTTTATTTCCTTGTTTATTTAGCCTTTCTTATTTATTTTGCATCTTGTCTGTCCTTTATGTGCAGCTACTATACAGCAAATTCACCTGCAGGAATCAATAAAGTCCTGTCCTAAATCTCACAAGTCAAATATAGTTACCATTGCACCTCAAATGGCTCTTGTTGGTTTGTGAAAAATCAACCTCATTTCTGGTCATAACTTGTTAAAGAGTATTAAATAATTTCAGTAGAAAACTCGTAATTTAAAGATTTGTATCTCAAGGGATCCCTGTATTTTATAGGTGCATTTTGCAAAGCAAGTTACTGAGTAATTAGTTTTTATAGTTATACTTTTGACTGTGGGAACTGAGGATCATCACTTTTGTGGACTGTTGTGTTAAAATGGCATAATTGTAATTATTTTAAACTAAGACTAATGTTTGCATAGGGAAATAAATGTGGAAACTTCTCCCAAATGTCATTGCCAGTGACTCGTTCACACGGCACTCCTTATTTTATTTGTACTGTGTAAACTGACTATAAACTCAATAAAATGCTGTTTATAAAATCTATGACAGGAAAATTTGTTGCTTTTCAGATCTGGGCTCTGTGATTGAAAGCAGCAGTGTGTTTGAGGAGATAGAGGAGGAGAAGAACAGAGACAGTTCCTCAGGCTCTTCAGTGTGTCTGGTGGACACCACCACTGGGGCAGGAGCGGACGGCAGAGGGGCACTGAAAGGTGAGCCCATTTCTTCATGCGAGTGAAGAAGCATTAATTCTACAGGACCGCGATTAAGGACATGGTCCTGTAACCCATTGGCTCACAGTTCAAATCCCCAGAAGTGCCTTTGAGTACATTTTGCTGCTAAAACTGCAAAATTTTTATAATTAATTATATTAAAGTAAAAGCTGAAAATTGCTCAGTACAGTTAGTTACAGCAGCTTTAATAATTAATGTCAAAATCCAATGAACTAAACTGTAAAACTGTGGGTTGCATTGTTGCCTTGAAAGAAAGCATCCAGCAAGATATTTGGTCCCAATGTGTCTGCATGATGTTTGATGTTTCATATAATACTTAACGTGAAATAAATACTGTTCAGATTAGTTTGTATTTCAAATCTTGCATACGCGTATGTAGCTTTATCTGTTATATATATTATTTAAGACCTAACCGACCCATTTCTGAATGGTTTACTTTCCATGTTTAATCTTGCTTACTACTTTGGTTGTTTTTTTATGACGTTTTATACAATATATACACCGAGTTGCCAGTTTATTAGGTACAACTATCTAGTAACGTGCTGGACCTCCTTTGGCCTTTAGAACAGCTTGAATTTGTTTGGGCGGGGATTCTGCAAGATGGATGTGTTGTGCAGGAATGTTATACCATGAGGAAATGATTGTGCTGTGTAGTTGCTGCAAATTGGACAACTGCACAGTCTTGCTGCAGTCTTTTCCACCTCATCCCAAAAATGCGCTATAGGGTTGAGACCTGAGGATTGTCCAAGCCTTGGAAGCAATGAAAACTCACTGAACTATTCGGTGAAGATACACTCTTTGTGACATGGTACATCATGCTGGAAGTGTTTGTCCAAGTGGGGTAAACTGCAGCCATGAAAGGATGAACGCGTTTAGCAATGATGTTGGGATATGCCGTCCCATTCAGTTGTTCTTCAGTGGGTATCATGGGCCCCAGTGTGAGCCAGGAAAACATCCCCCACACTATCACACCACCAATACCAACACCAAACAGGATGGCTCCAGAGGCTCGTGCTGCTTGTGCCAAGTTCTGGTCCTTCCATCAGCATGATGCAAAAGGAGCCTGAATTCATCTGACCAGACAACTTTTTTACACTCCTCAACAATCCAATTTTGATGCTCCTATGTCTACTAGAGACGCTGTTTCCTGTACTTTGCTGACAGCATTGGCACTCAACGTTGTCTTTGGCTGTTGTAGCCCATTTGAGACAAAGTTGGATAAGTGGTGCATTCTGAGATAACACTCTGCACCCCAGTGATCAATTTGGACATGATTTTCCTGGTTGTGACCTGTCTTTTTGTCTGCACAATTGTCGCCATTCTCCTTTGACCCCTCTGCACCACAAGCCGTTTTCGTCCACAGGATCACCAAACAGTGATACTTTTGTGCTTCTTGCACCATTCTTTGTAAACCCTTGAAGTGCTTGTGCACAAAAAGCCCAGGATAATAGCCGTTTGGGAAAGGCTAGAACCGGCACACTGATCTAACATACTAAGGTCACTTGTTTTACCCATTTCAACACTCAAATGAACACTAACTGATGCTAGAAATGCTGGTCTGCCTGATTTTTACCACAATCACATTGTGTACGACTTGTTTAAATATACAATTTGTGTGAAGGTCCAGGGTTTACCTAATAAACAGTTTGTAATATTGAAGCAGCACAACCATGCAAAGCAAGAACATGATGGTACCTTTTCCCATTGATTAGATGACAAATGTGACACACACCATATGTTTTTCTTCATACACCAGTTCAGACCACTGAAACAATGACTTAACCACTTGTGTTTTAACCTCTACCTGCTGCTGATTATATTGCCAACCAGAAACCGCAACATGACTTTTCATATCCCATTCATTTCAGGTGTGCTGGGCTGGTCACTGTGGTCAGGCCTCCTTTGTGCAAGTTTGATGGCCAACTTGGCATTTGGATTCCTGTACTGCTACCACAGCTGGAGATGAGCTTTCCAGGAGCACTGGTCTTCTGTGGACCAACCTGTGATCCTTGCTTCTGTCACTACTCTATGGGGTGATCTGACTTCAGAGGGTGGAGCTCCACTCTTCCCTAAAAGCAGTAATGTGTTTCTCTCCACCAATCTAGGTTGACAGGACTTTTGTGATCTCGTCACACACATCAATGCTGAAGATTTAAGGAGAATTCTTGAAGAATTTCATAGTGGAAAATGTAGAGAAAGTAGAGCATTGTGTCTAGATGTGAGGTTTTGGCGGTCTTGTTTACTTTTTTTTTTTTTTTTTTTTTTTTTTAAATCTCACAGCTGTTTGTAAAGACAAAGACCGTGGCTATTGAGATGCCAAGGGCTGAGCTCCAAGCTACCCTTTATATTTGCTTCCCTAACATTATCTGTAAAATATCAGGATACCTTCATCTCTGTTTCTTATGCTCAGGCAGGAGCTTTTCCATTAGAGGCAGCAGTTAGATAAGATGAAGTGCTTGAATTTCAGCCATTCTGCTGATCAACCTAGGAATGTGGACATTTTACCTGGCCTGCTCCAGGGTTACTGCACACACAAGCATCATTATTCTAGCCACTGGCACCAAGGATGGATTTGCTAATGTTGAAAACCATTTTTCAGGGGCGCTGGGCTGGTCTGCTTTTCAGTGTCAAAGAACATTTAAGGTCTTTGTTTTCTGTGGCTAAACCAAATGGCAACTTCCGTGGTCTGAAGATGTGTACATCTACTTGAATTCTTCTACAAAGAGCACAACTTTTTGTGTTCCTGAAATCAATTGTTTTGCGACTAAAATGTCCTCAGTTAATGTTATTAATATTGACCAGGATCTGTCTTTACTTTTAGCTCCTAAAGCAGAATTGCGTACACCTAGCGGTGGCAGTTTTCTTCATGAACACACAGGAAACTTGAAAGAAGTAATTAGTATCCATATTATTGATCTAAATTAGATTCTTTAGTCTGAAAGCGATACAGCATACAAGTGGGACTGAGAACCCTTGCCTTAATTTGATGTTTCCCAGTATGAAGATTGTTAAATTGCAAAGAACTTATACTAGTTTGGCACAAAAGCACTGGGGTGAGCTACTCTATGTCTTGGCAGTGTCTGTAACTTTTAAAAACCTTCTATCCATTATTTGACTAAAGCAATTAAATTTAAGTACTTTTCCCACTGGTACAATAGCTCGGCCCTTCCTGGGACTGGATCCAGCAGCGTTTTGGCCGCAGAGTAACAGTAGTGATCTCAGTGCTACCTCAGTGCTTTTGGCAGCCCAGGCACACAACAGGGATGACCCACACGTAGGCCTAGTGTAACTGCGACATTTCAGAAGTGGTATTTGACACGTATACTACAGGTTTTAAGTCAGGGAAAAAATGATAATTGTGTAAATCATCAGAAAAATTCATTTGTTCTTGGTGGTTTTTGTTCGTGGAGTATTTTAACACTTTGTGATACTGTTGAATCCAAACAACTTTCAGTACTCAACTGGTGCTATGCATGTAGGTAACATCATGTCTTTAATGTGGATGGAGTCTGAAGTTATGTCCTGTCAGGCCTCAAAGTATCGTGGAAACGTGTTTTGTTCGGGTCGGAACTCATCAGCAGTTTTTCTTGAGTGCTGAGGATTGAAGCCCAGACATTGCTTCTCAGTGTCTACTTTCAGCTACATGGATTCTTTAAAACAAATAATTTAATTGAATTTGCCTTTTAAATATTGCTTTCCGTGTGGTGTTTGCTGTTATTGGGACAATGAACTGTTCGCACTTCACAGAAATTCAACCGGTGCTACTTTAGGAAGCTGTCGTTTGTTGGACTTTTATTGTAACAGCAGCAATTTACAGTTCCTGGTCCAGCCTTGGTCTCCATCTGCTTTTGATAGTTGAAACCTAGCAATCAATGCAACATTTGTTGCATTTTACCTTTAATATTTTTTTTTTTTTTTTTTTTTTTTTAAAAAAACACATTTCCTTAATGCAGCTGTCAATCATAGATGAAAACTTTATTTATCACTAACACATTGAAGTGTTTGGTAATGCTTTGCTATACAGTTACAGAAACAGCGGCTTTTAACCACCTCTTTGTTTTCACACATTTTGTTTGGGTTTTTTTTTTTTTTTTTTAAATACGGTTTTAGTACTGCCCTGGTTTTAAACAGATTGGTGTAAATTTTGATGTCTGTGATACTTCACTGGCAATTCATTTGATGACTAAATGTGGATGAATAACAGCTCAGGTAGGTAGACCTTTAGTTTTATGTGCAAAAAACTTTTTTTGAGGTGGACACAGGAGGTTGTGCAGGTTGACATGCTTGAGGTCTGCATAAACACTGTGTCTTCACTTTTTTGTTTTATTGTTTAATAAGGATGTCAGATTTGGCTGAATTAATCTTTTTCCATGGAAAGTGTGACCTCACTGAGTTCTAACACGCCATTTAGCACCCAGCTTATTTAAAGAGTTGGTACATTTTCTTTATCTTGCCCTACATAGTTACAAGTCGTTTGTCTGAAACATCCTGAAGAACTGGTTTGTCAGACATGTCCGCAGCATAAATGCTTGCTAGCATTATGCATTGATGAAGATGCACCTGTGTAAAAGTACAGAGCTGCTGGGTACGACGGGTATTGGAAGTTTACACAACATTAATTTTCATAATGAAAAAAGGAAGAAAACACAGCTGTTGAGCTGATTTGTCAGTCAAACTTCTGTCATGGAAGAACAACAAACTGTGTCTAAATGTAATTTTTAAAAATACGTTTTACTGTCATTTAGGATATTGCAACACGGTACGGTGGTGCAGCTGGTAGAGCTTCATACTTCCTGAGTTGGTGATGTGGGTGCAGGTCTGAATCCAGGTCAGGGTGCGTAGAATTTTCAAGTGGCCTCTATGTTCGCAAATCAGAGGCTTGTAGGGGGGAAAAAGACAACAGTGAATGACTTGTGACCGTCCCTCACCGGGAACCAAACAAACACGGATGTATGAAAATGTACAAATGTTATTTCAGTCAATCAAATTTATTTGCTCTATACATCTTTATGTGTATGGCATTTGTCTTGGCATTTATTCAAATTGCACAAAACATACAGAGTCTTAGTGCACATGCAGTCCTCATTGTATGATAATTCAGTGAGCTGCATGTACTGGCTATCGTCAACCTGAGTAGAAGTGTAGTATAAATTACACCTAAGCGTAGGTATGATGATCCAAGATGTTGAGGTCGGTTCAGGGGATGACAGTATCCCCATTTCAAGGAGCAGAATGTTGTCGACATAGTTTGATTGATAAGGGTCACTGCTGGAAGAAAGAAACAGTTAAAGCTAAATGTTATGATAGTAACCCATGCCCCCCCCCCCCCACAGAACCCCAAATGCCTCAGAGTGGCAGGGATGGAGCTTCTTTAAACCCCCGTTGTGCCTTGCAGAGAAGACCTTGTAGTTTAACACGTCGGAACGATAACGTGACCTTGGGGAATGCCTGCAGTCGGGAGAGATCAGGATTGGGGTGTGCCAGCGCGGGCTTCAAAAATCCTCGTATTGTCAAGAGAAGGTTTAAAGAAGACCTTCCTGCTTCCTTTACTTTCTGGCCTGTATTCGTATTGTGGTCCCCTGCCTTGCAGTTAATATGCTGCTTCAGTTCTTCAGGGTTTGTGGGCAGCGGGAGTTGTAATGGTTACAGCCATCAATGTTTAATCAAAAAAAGCTGAGTTCAATCCCTGGCTGATGCTGTGGCAGACATGATCCAGGTGCTAACCCTGAAATTGTACAATAAAACTTACCGTTTTTTTTTTCTTGTTCTAAGGGCAGCACTGTGGCACAGCAGGCAGCTCCTTACAATGGGAATTGGACATAGGTTTGAATCTGTGCTCAGTCTTTGTGAACTTTGCTCATTTTCTCTGTGTTTGCATGGGTTTCCTTTAGCAGTCCCAAGACGTGTTTCCAGTGAGCTGGCTGCACTGAATTGCCTGGTCTATGTGAGTGTGTGACAGAGAGTGTGTGTTATTGCCCTGTAACAGAATGGCGTGTTGTCCAGGCTGCACCCTAAGTCACACTCTAAGCCCCTGGCATTGGCTCTGAATGACCATGAACACTGTGATAGGATAAGCTGTTATCAAGAATGAGTTACCTGCTAGAAATCACGTCACCTGATTCAAATATAAATTCTAAAAGCCAGTTTGAAGCAAGTTGTCGATGATCTATGTTTGACAGCTATTCAAAGGTTGTTGAAAGGGATGGAGTTGAAATTTGCTTTATGGGATATCCTCATAACCATACTTACCCTGTAGTGAAAACTATGGTACTACATCCATCACTGGTCTCTCTGTTGAAGAATGACAGGTCTCATTTTTAATTTTGTGGCAGTCAGTCAGACACTGTGCTGAAGCACATCAGTATAACTCAAGTTCATTTTTAGAAGCTGATGGGTTTCACCTTCTTGAATCTTCTCCTGGAATGTATTACTGCCTTGAAAACCCATTCTTCACTGGCTGGCCGGAGTGCTGCTGCTATGAAGTGAAGTGCAGGCTCTGCTGGTTTTCAAACGGCCAACTCAGAGGAGACAGTGAGTCTGCAGCGTGTTGATGGTTATCGTTCACCTCCCAAAGCCAGGTGTGTGTGTGTGTGTGAGAGAGAGAGAGTGAGCATCTGCTACTGATGCTGTGCACAGCTTACAGATCAGCCAGTCCTCAGATTACAGGAATTTACCACTGCAGTTCATTGGGGTAAAATATCATTGGGTACGTATTGTGGATGAGATGTGCAGCCTTCTTCCACCTTACAAAAGTAATTTGTTCCTAGAAATCCCCTTATAAGGTGAATTCTCATAAGAAGAAGATGGATTTACCATCGATTCCAATGGTAAAAAGATGTATGCTTTGCCGCCCCCTAAAAGTGAGACCCGTTTACACCGACGTGTCACCAGATCGCAATAAAACGGTCACATTCTTTGGTGGTAGTTAAAACGAGTTCTGACACAACATGGCAGTTTCCTTTCATTAATTTTTTCCATAATACTGTGTGGCTGCATTGTTTTTTTTCCCCCAGCTTTTTTGTAGGTATTACATACCGAACACTTAAACACTTTCAGACAAAATGTACATATTGTGATGGTGCTGAGGGGGAAAACTATTTTAGTTCCCTTATGATGCCTTGTGCTAAGACTGTGTTTTTGTACATAGTTGAGTGACTTTACTGGTTTCTTAATGCTCTGATAGGTTCTTTCTAGTGTTTCTTCCAACTTTATCTCCCTGTCAATTGTAAGGTATTTGTCTGGATCTGGCAACTGCAAGCGGGAGATGTACAGCTGCCTGTGACCTGCCCAGGGTTCGAACATGTTTTTTTTAATGGTTCCTGTACTGTCTACTGTGTCTTGTTTAAAAAAAAAAAAATAAATAAAAAAAAAAAAAACTACATTTTCAGATGGTCTTAATAAAGAGTATTTCTGAAGACCCCTGTCTCCACACCTAATCTCACTGACAACAGAGGGAATGCTTAAAAATAAGTTTCTCATCCCTTGGGTGTTAATGAGGTTAAACCTTTATTGGAAATGATTGTCCAAATGGGGGGTGTGATTCCTGAGGTTATAAGAGGTGAAAATGGCAAACAAGGAGTAATGGAGGTAAAGAACTTACTGCAGCAAAGGCCAGACTAAAACTGTGAAGAATACCTCATTGTGGCTCCAGTTTTGCACAGCTCAGCTGTCAAGGGGTCGAAATCCAAAGTAGAACTATGAAATGTAACCTCATAATGTTGAATTCTCATTACCCACTTATCTATGTTTATGTCTGACTGCACAGTTAATTCCCAGTTTACAGACCTAACTGGGAGTAAGAATTGGTTTTACTCAAAGTTTATAGATTAAGAGTTATGAAGTGGGACAGGGACTTGTTATTGACACTGTATACAGCTACTCATGTAATGTGTGCTGATAACTAAGTGACTGTACTTTTTGTGTCTGCATCTGTACTTCTCTGTACTTTTGTTTGCTCTCAGTTGTATGTTGCTTCGGAGTAAAGCATCTGCAAAATGAATGTGTCAATGTCAGCAACCCAGCTGGTTCCACAGGATGGAGGGATATGGAGAGGTTTTGTCAATGCTAGCAGAGTTGAGGTGCTTTAAGTGTTTGACATGGTGTAAATAAGAAAGCCTAATAAAGAGCTACACCATAGTGTGTGTGTGCTTACCTGCAGTTACCTTTTTATTCCACATACAACATGAGTCACTAATTAATACAAGCATAATAACAAAAGCATAATTAAAATAAATTTTTGCAACATTGTATGCTATTTACTATACCATTGCAGGGTAGCTCTGCCCCCAGACTGTCTCTCTCACACACACACACCCAAAATGTGCAATTTATAGTTGCCAGGTACTCTGAAACATGTCTTTTGATTCTGGGAGGCATCCAGAGGACAATCATACAAAAAAGGGAAGAACATGCAAGCCCCACAAAACTGGACTTGAACCCATACCCAAACAGCCCTGGCACTGTGAGGCAGCAGCACTACTTGCTCTGTCACCATACTGAAAGGTTTAGGCAATAGAATATATATTTCTTGTTTCAGATGACACTGCCAATTCTTTAACTATGAAATATGAAACATCTCAAGTGTATTAAAAAATATATATGATGTGGTTCTTATACACAAGTTCAGAAATTTGATTAGTAGCAGAAGGTGAAGCAAGGAAGAATTCTGTGTGTTATATGGATCCATCAGCTTTCATGCTTTTATTTTTGGTGCCTTACAATCTGTTTTTGAAAGTAACCAAATGAATAAAAAAAGGAAATCTAAAAATACATATAAATCCACCCTGTGCCAAAACCATGTGATCCAAGATACATCAGGCTACAATCCGTAGGCAAAGCATAAAGTGAGGAGTGTAAAACAGGCATCAAGAGGGGACTGTCTGGAATCAGTGAACACAACTCTAACTTGAATTATTCATAACTTATTTTATCACTTTGTCACAATTAATAAAACCTGAGTAATACTCGGTGATCTCGGTTTAGTCTGTGTGGGAGTGTACAGGTTTTCCCTGTCTTCCTGTGGGGGTTTATCTGGGTGCTCTGTTTTCCTCCAACAGTCCAATGATGCATTTTAGGTTGATGGCTGACTCTAAACTCACCATGGTCAATGGGTGTCTTGGATTCCATTGCTGTATAAATGGGTGAATGATTATGTGGAGTTTAGTGTAGTATCTAGCACTGTAAGTCACCTTGAATAAAAGGTTCCAGCAAAATACTGCATTTGGAGTTGAACAGAATACTATAGGTTGAACATTGTGAGATAAATAAGAAAAGGCCACACCATGAAATCCTCTAACGGGTGACCAGATAAGGATGGTGTCTGCCGGTGGTATGTTTGGAGAAAACAAGACTGCATACCAGGATTTAAACCTCACCCCAACTGTGAAGAAAGGTGGGGGGGAGTGAAATGGCGTGGAACCGCTTTCCTGCATCATGATCAAGACGTGGACACAAGGCTGGAGTCACCCAGGAGTTAGTAGCACTGGCTAATGAGCAATAAAACTGAAAACTAATATATCTGCCGTGCTGCCAGCCGCCCACAAAATAGCTGTTCCACGTGACACTTTAATAACAATGCATAAAAAAGAAAGCAAATTAACAATATTGAAAAATTGACTCATAAAAAATCTGACTTGATTTGATCGTACTTTTAAAAGAGAAACAAACTGGGGCGTGAAACACATGCATACACGTTCTGTTCACAGGCCTCCATCTTTAATAAGAGGATTGATAGTTCTAAAGCTTCATCCTTCATCCTTTATTTTAAATATACATACTTAAAAACAAGAAACAGAAGCAGGAAGATTTCTTTTTTTGTTGGTCACATCAAGATACACAGGCAGAGAGAGTAAACTTAGACATTGCATCTTCATCTGTCTACAGCAGGGGCTGAAGGTCAGAGGGTTGCGGTGAATCTCAGATCTGATCATGCAACACTGTGTAAAAGGATCCACAAGGATGTCCATAAATCTCAAAATTGTGTTGGTCAAATATTAATTCTTCAAGTTGGAGGAAATGAAAACACTTCAGACATCCTTATATTTCAGGAGGAACTTGAGCTGTGGACCAGAGCTTTAAAATACATCCCTTTGCCAAGTATGTCAACGTAAACAGGCTATGCTCCATGACTTCATCAGAGAGCATGTGGGTTGCTGTTTAACAGGAAAATAGATGGGGGAAAATTAAACATTATATTAATACTGTTTTCAACGGTTGGTGAACTTCCAATAGGCTTGTACCCTCTCACAGTCCCAAATAGGTATGTCAAAGTGCCAGAAACAGCTTTGGACTCCAAACATATCTGTACTGACCCTGGGATTGTCTGACAGAGACAAAGTGGGAAAGGATTTGTAGATTCTGTGGATGAGCTTGAAGTTTTTCTCCTGGGTGCCTAAGGAGGTGCTGCTGGGAAAACCGAAAGACACGTCAAGGTCATGTTCCCATGTCTTTTCCAAAGAAACACAAGACTTGTCAATGCTTAATAAAATAGAATAAATGGTTGAAATGAAGTCCCCGGAATTGTTCACTACCAGGAGTTGTTTTCCTGTTTCAATTAATTCTGTCCGAAGTCTGTTCTCTTTGTCTGAAGTTGTAATAAAATGAGAGAGTTGTATATATTTAAAAAAGTCTGTAGGCCAAATTTCATTCTTACATGTTCAAAGTTAGCCATTGTTTGGCCTCAAATGAAATGTGACATGTTCAACAAACCTTTAGGCAACCATTTCCTGAGTCCAATTTCGCTGATGTTTGTGGGGAGGTCTGAGTTAGGAGAAACCGGAGACCAGAGAAACCACATGGAATCCTTAGGAATTTCTTAACATCTCTCCAGGTTAAGAGCCTGTTGAATATGACAAGGTTCTCAGGCTCAGAATCTTGAGAAATGTTTGGATGAAAGGCTGGGACCTTAACAGTCTGAGATGGAACCAGTTAGACGTGTTTGATCTGTGCTGCCCAGTAATAGAGTTTCATATCCAGTACTGAAGCCCCAATTTTGGTTTCTATTGGCTGAGTTTGAAGAGCCTTATTCTGGGCCTCTTATTGTTCTAAATAAATGTTGAAACTCAATTATGGAATTTCTTTAAAAATTTCTTTGAGAAATACCGGAGTAGATTTTGGAATCGGTATAGCAATCAAAGTAGAACATTCATTCTGATAACTACCAAAAATGAGATAGGAAGAAAGGTCCAAGTGGCCAGATCATGTTTAAATTTATTTTTTAATAAGCACAGAGTAGTGGGTCTCCATCAGGGTTTGTGATAACAAGACTGACAAAAATTCTCAAGTGTCTGAATCTCGAGTTTTCCATTTTGAAGGAAAAAGAGCAATTGGAATTATGGTGAAAATGCAGCCTCTAAAAGACTTTGATTTTCATAACCCAAAAGTTTATGTAGTCAGATATTGTCTTTAGAACTGCTGGGACTGACAATTCAGGGTTACTCAGGTACGGGATAACATCATCGGCAAACAGAGGAATACGGTGATTTTCCCCTCCTTCTTTAACACCAAGTATGTCCTTATTATTCCTCACAGCTTCTGTTAATGGTTCAGTCTGGACCAAAAAACTTTTTCATATACATAAGCTAGTGATTCTACCCATTTTAAATTTCTGGTGCCACCAACTTACAATACAAAAAAGTTGCCAATGTTTTTATAAAAATCCACTTTTTTTTTTTTTTTACTGAAAACACATTTAAAAATATTGACATTGTCAGTGTGTTTGAAAACAAAAACCGTTTTACACATCAAACATGAAGATAAAAGGAATGCCAATTTCCACCCAAGTTTTCATGCTTTCTTCTAAGGATGGAATGAGTGTTCTTAACTTAGAAGTGTGACAATCACCTCCAGCTTCCACTACTAGTGGAATCTCATCGCACACCTTAGGTCTGCTGAAGAAGGCAAAACTGCCTCCACATCCTAAGGAGACTAGAAAGGTCATATCATCATGGTGGACCAGTTTCTCCGATCCACTGTATGCTGGTGGGCTCAGGAAAAGCTTCAGAATAGGGCAGGACAGCATAGTGACTGATCACCAGCAACACCACCCCTGTACCACTATTCTTCTTTCTTTACCTATTTATTTATCTGTTCACCATCTTCCTCTCAATTTATTTATCTGTACCTATCTATTCTGACACTTATCTGTTTTCCACCTTAACTTATCTATATCACCCTAAGTTGAAATATTGGATGTTTAATGATAATAAAGTGGACTTTGAACCTTGAAAAAAAAAATCTCAGCTTAGTTGAGAAATGATTTTTTTTAACCACAGAAGCTGACAGGACAAATTTAGATGTGCACACTGTCATTAAGAGTGCAAATGGACCCATGTTAGTGACAGGCAGTGTGTGTGTAGGAGGGGGGGGGGGGTCTTCCCATCACCCCTTGCTGCTGAGGGACTTTTGTTACTTCAATATTATTTTAAATAGCATTCTTACATTTAATGTGTATGTGTGCTTTATTAAGGATTGTTGTACTGAGTGGAGTTGCTGAGTTATTTTCCATGAATTGTTTTGTTACTAACTAGTGTTCCTTGTTTTTCCTCTCCTGAGCCACCTCAAGTTCTGTTCCTGTAGTTGAGTTAAGAATTCCTGCCTGCTCTGTAGTCTTAAATACACTGGCATGACTGCATTCAATTTCTTCTTTTAACAAAAAGCAAACTGTTCCTGGCAGTTGTCTGTTGCTTTAATATTATATTAAATTTGATTTATTTTTATAGAGGCTTCTTCTCACACAGAGACTCAGAACTGAACAGCAGAAGAAGGCAACAGAACAGATAACAGGTATATAGCGAGGCTATAGGTAGAGGTTACATGTTTAATAAGAACGACTATATAGGGTAAAAGCACTATAGGGTAAACCTGCCGGCAACTGAATAGAGGAAAACAAAAAAACTCCCAACCAGGAGGCGAGGGAGAGAAATAAAACCCTGGGGGTCCTGAGCTTCTACACATAGAAAAATAGCAGCAGTAGCATCAGCCGAGACAGGTTATACTGCTAAGGACAACACTGTGCAGGACAGTAAAAGCTGTTTAAAGTGATGCCGATTATATCATAGCTCACAACTAGCTGTGCAAAAATAACTTCCATCATATGCTTTTTATATTCATTTTTTGTGTATCATGTCTGAATTAGTAGGCTGACTGTGGAAAGCTTGACTTTAAAGGCCTTTCAGGGATGTTGTCAGAACCATGGGGTCGAATTCAACTCCTAGTGGCCGTTTGTTTACATTTATATTTATTCGTTTAGCAGATTCACTTGTAGCTGCATATAGAAGTGATAGGGAGTCAAAAAATAAATTAAGTAAAAATTAAATTTTAAAAAAACGTAATATAGTGGACCACTTGCATGAGCTTTTGTCTGAGGGAAGATATAGAAATGATCACCTTCTTTGTCTTTGGATCCTGAACACAGGAGGAACATTCGAAGTGCACAAATTTTTATCGTTTATTTATAGGCTTACTGTGTATCTGCTTCTGCCGTGTCTTGATCTTTGGTTCGGCACTGTGTGAGAAGAGCACTCTGTAAAAATAAACTGAACTTTTATTTCTTATTGTGGCTTAAACATCAGATCACTTTTTAGGAACCATTCATACAGAAATCCAGATAATTCTAAAGGGCTTTAAAACTGTTCCCCCCTAAATTCAAAATGAAGTAGCAAAATAAAAACGCATAGGTTTTACAAATAAATGTAGATTTATAAAAAAAAC
The DNA here is from genome assembly GCA_900497675.1 of Arapaima gigas. Classification (NCBI taxonomy): domain Eukaryota; kingdom Metazoa; phylum Chordata; class Actinopteri; order Osteoglossiformes; family Osteoglossidae; genus Arapaima; species Arapaima gigas. The sequence goes on from UFQX01000283.1 coordinate 115,103, forward strand.
TGATTCATCCCACAAACGTGTGCAACGTTTTGCACACAGACAACGATCTTACTGAGGCGGGAAATTTCTCCTGTATCTAAAATATTTGTACAGCATCTCCGCACAGTTGGACGGTGATACAAATCGTCTGTGCAGGATTTAAATGTATTTTACTCTCGCCACTCGTTTGCCTATATTGTAAATTCTTTTTTTTTTAATCCAACGATTTTTAAGCTGTTTTGCGGCATTTTTCCTGCCTTGCATTGCCAACAAAATAATTGATCTTTTGGATTTGTACATCTGTTTGATTTATACTGTAAGTGTGTAATTATATAAATATATGTATTCAGGACTGTTTGCAGTAAGAACAAGTTCTTATTTAGTTTTGTCTTCATGTGCCACGTTTGGCTGTGCTTTTCACGTTTAAATGAATTCCCGATATAAAAAAGTATATATTCATATACTCTGAGTGCTTAGTTAACCCTTTAGATTAAATGAAAACATGATATTTCCCATTTTTTAACATTTTTGACTGAATATACATAAAAGAGAAATCACACATATGGACACTTGCTACGCTGTTTGACCCAAACCGGCGACTTAAGCGTCAAAATCCGACGTGACGTGTCGCTGCTGTGATTTGGATCGCTGTTACGTTGCGTTTAAGAAGCGCCAAACCTCTGATCAAAGCAAAATGTCTAATTTGGAGTCAGTTCTGGCGCTGTCGCAAACCCACAGGTAGCAACACAGGTCCGTGACCTCCGCGTGAACCTTTTGAAGCCGCTTAGATGAGAAGCTAAAGGCGGAGGGCGGGACGCTTCACAGCGGCGGCACCACCTGGCCGAGCGGCGGACTGGATCGGATCGTCTGCGGTGCCGTGAAGTCAGTCAGTCAGTCAGTGAGTCAGTCTGTCCGACCCCCCCCCCCCCGGGGAAAAAACCCCAGTGAACAGCGTCCAGGTCGGACAGTGAGAACATGGACGGCATCGCGGCGGCGCTGAGCGAAAGCAGAACCGTGACAGAAATGTGCAGAAATGAAGGCGACGAGGAGGGACGGAGCGCCGAACCGGAGGGCAGAGCGAACCCGTCTCAGAAGCCCCCGTATTCATACGTGGCGCTTATCGCAATGGCCATCGTGGAAAGTCGAGAAAAGAAACTGACGCTGAACGGGATTTACGAGTTCATCATGCAGAAATTCCCATATTATGAAAAGAACAAAAAGGGCTGGCAGAACAGCATCCGCCACAACCTGAGTCTGAACGAGTGTTTCGTCAAAGTGCCCCGGGAGGGCGGCGGCGAAAGGAAGGGCAACTTCTGGACCCTGGACCCTGCTTTTGAGGACATGTTCGACAAGGGGAATTACAGGCGTCGGAGACGCGTTAAACGGCCCTACAGACCTGCTCCTTCTCCTGCGCCGTACCTGTCGGGGAAGCCATGCTGGAATTACCCCGACAATCCCTATTCCTTCCGCAGTCCCAGTTACTACCAGGCGCAGTTCGTCGGTGCCCCGTGGTCGCCGCATCAGTCCGGTCCTCCGGCCTCAGCCAAATCCCAGCCCAGGGAGCGGAGCTGCAGCCCCGGGTCCGCGAGCGGAGTCGCCGGTCCTTCCGTGAACTGCTGCCACGGCCAGCACCTGCAGGCCACCTACAGCCGCTACTACGGCCCTCCGAGCGTCGTCCTGCCCCACGGCGGCGGGCCTCAGCCCTGCGAGTCTCGGCCGGGGGACCCGTTCCTCCAGGGGACGTACGCAAGGCGCCCGGAAGAGTGTCTCGTACCCCAGTGCGAGTAGCTGCCGGCGGGGCGTGAGGGCGAACTTCACCGCTGATGCTGGTGAAAACCTCCGGTTTCAGCCCTTCAGCAGCCGAGCGACGGGTGAAAATACAGCCGCCGAAGAAGCTCAGTTTTTTCCCGCCTCAAAATACCCAGATAAACTCCGTTCTTATTTCTGTTTAGCTCGTTTGTACGTTACTGTCACATCTAGGTGCCCGCGAACATTAACGGTTAAATTCTGTTCGCCAGATTTTAGTTCAACGGAGCCACATGTTAAATGTTACAAAATGTTCTCACAGTAGCGTAATAATTAATGTTTTTCTACTTAGAAGATCGTTTTGTTTTGCTTCAAATCGGAGGAAAAGAAAAAACAAAGAGTTGAGTTAGAGCTGCGTTTCGCACGTTAATGTTTCATGTCAACTTTCGGCCCGCGTTGCTTTACAAAAGAAGCCGACTTTGGTTCGTGAAAGTAATATAAAATATAGGTTTGGAATACAAATGTAAATGTGATAGACGCTTTTCGACATGAGATTTTCTAATGTACCAGTAAACTATTTTTACTTTTCTGTTTGATGGCTTTCATCCTTTTCAATTGAATGGTTAATGCATTTTTGGGCTCTGTGTGTGTGTGTGTGTGTGTGTGTGTGTGTGTGTGTGTGTACGTACATGATGCCTCCTCACACTCCATGCTGGTCAGATCAGACCCCACGAGCTCTTATTAAAAAGCGGACCTTCGGTTATTGCGGACGTTTCTGCATCAGTACAGATGCTAACATCACTGCTGGGAATTTTTTTTCACTGTAAATATATTTATCAGCAAAATGTGAAGGTTTCAAAATATGGTTTCAATGTCGTTTGTTCCGTTTCATAAATTTGCGCTGTAGTCTATTTTAAGCGCAGAATTCGGTGCAAAGTAACTGCGACACTTTGCAAAAATGTTCAAAATGATGTGAAAAGGACAGAATGCGTTCAAATGTGCTATGAATTGCGTTTAAGTGAAGATGCAGAAATACGGGACAGAGTCGAGGTGTTAGATTCACTATCACGTTTGAACGAGTCACAGTTTAATGCGCAGCGCTTTGCATCTTTGATGTTTTTGTTAACGGACATTTTTGGACGAACAGTGTAACATCAGGCTGTGTTACTGAGCATTTGGACGCAGCGCCATTTCCACAGTCCGCAATCACAGCAGCGCCATCACGAACTAAACGCAACTTCCACTAAATTTGCGCCTTTTCCTTTCGCTGGAGGACTGAGTCGCATCGCTGTTTCTGCGCACGTTTGTGCTGCAAGGGTCTTGCGGTTTGGTTTTTGCTGTTGGGTTTTTATAATTAAATATAATATCTTTTCGATTTGCAAAAATGTATATAGCATCTTGCAAAAAACGCATAACTGTGAGGCATCTGCGTCAGCAAATGATCGCCTGTCTGAACCCGAGTAAACGCAGTACGAGATTAACCCAAATTTCATTCTTATCCTCCCATGAATTCGGCTATGAATAAGATAAAACATAAATAACCGATCTAACACTGCATTTTGGGGTTATAATTTAACGGCACAACAGATTTTAATAATATTGCTGAACTGTATTTTGAATCGACCCTGGTTCGTACGTTTAACCGGTAAATACTGTCTGCTGTGAGTTACAGGCTGTTTATTATTATTTATTATCGTCATTCTTTTGTAGTCAAACGTGTTGCTGAGTCTATCGATGCTGTATCACCGAATTTATTAGCAGGGGACGTGCGCGCGCGTGTTAATAAGGTATTTAATAATAAAATGACACGTCATCAGCCGTACAAATTACCTGCGGCTTTTCTGTACCGAACTGTTTTTTTTTTTTTTTTTTTTTTTAAAAAAGGGTGCTCTGTTTTTGAACATTTGCCAACATTTTTTGTGAGTTTAAATGAAAAATCAGTTTCAAAATAATCACGACGAGAACTTTTTACACGATTTCAGGGCGGCGGTTTGTCAGTTGGTGAATAATTATATCTTGTTTTTCTGCCCGTTCTTGTAGCACGAAACATTAACATTTTGTCTTATGTCTGATTTTTGTGAAACGAGATTCCGAGTACAAATTCCTTATCAAATCGTTAGTTATATTTTCAGTGACTTCTGAGCAGCCCACATATTGCTGTAATTTTTTAAAAACATTTTTGATCGCAGAAATTATTGAAAAATAAACAAAAATGTTTATTCAAATAAAGTAATTTATCATGTTCAGTTCCCCACTTCGGTGGTGTTAAGTTATTCCCTTGGTTGCATGACACTTGACAAGTTCTGTAGATGCACTTTACCGGGTTGTGTGAGTAAAGGCGACTAGAGAAGTGCTGGAAAACGCAGGTAAACAAGTCCTGTACTGAATGTTGAAAATACACCGAGCAAATTTTTCCGAATTGGATATAAAGTTTGGATTATTCATCCCACAAGTATAACTAAATTTGAAGATCAATTTTCTCTACAGTCCCCAAGATCACACTTTAATATATAATATTATTATACCATTCATATAAACAGCCTTTTTCAAATATTTATGCAATGATTGAATAGCCAGAGCAACAAAATAAGTTGCCCAGTAAAAACTACCCCAGAAGTCCTCAAAACCTGATTCTTAGCACCGTTTTCTTGTAGGATCAGTGCTACTAAACACTTGAGAAACACAACAGGTAAAGTGTGTATTTTTCACTCAGCTGCTGTTGCTGAGCTCCTGTCCTGGTTGGGGTCATGGTGGTCCACGTCTGGGCACAAGGCAGGGAGAAGCTGCCCTGTAGCCACCCGCAGTCACACACTGGAAGGAATGTTGGGTCTCCAGGTGAGCTGAGACACGGCTCTGGATTGTGGGAGGAAACCAGAGCACAGAAGAATGCAACTGCATACAAACTGAGCTGATTGTGGACCTACGCCCCCCTCCCCCCAAGGGCTTCAGATACTGAGGCCACTGTGAAAATACCTGTAATGTTTAAAAATTTAGTGAAAAAATGCATAGGTTAATAACCTTTTTATTGCATTTATCTCATCCTACTTAAGTCCAAATAAAAACAAACAAAACACTATCTGCTTTGTACATTGATTTTTAATGCTGTCTAAATATCTCTGGACACTTTAGAAAGATGCTGGTCACATAAACTCCTCCTTTTTGTGTTGGTGAACATAAAGTTTATCATTTTTTCCTAAAACATTAAAAACACTGAGTTCCAACAAGCATTGTTAACTGTGTTAACAATAAAGCTTCTAAACTGTAGGCTTTAGATATAACTGGACTCCAAAATGGAGGAAGAGGATTTTCTGCTCTTTTTCAGGTTCATATTCCTCAGAGCAACTAACCGAAACTAAGGATAGGAAGTTATCAGATTCAGTCACGACTAGAGAAGTGTCACGCCCCCGGCTCCGGACTCCGCCCCTCCTGATTCCTGATCACCTGCACCTGCTTCCTCTTAGGTGGTGCCTATTTAGATCGGCGATTGCCAACAGCCCAATGCGAAGTATTGCCCCATGGTTCATGTGTGCATACCGAGCAGTTCTCTTCCAGTCTTGTTTTGTTACCGACCTTTGCCTGTACCTGACCACCGATTTAGTCTCACCCTTTGCTGTTTGTCTGCCTGCACTGAGTTGCTTACTGGACCCGAACCTCGCCTGCCTTGTGACCACGAATTCGGAACGCCCCATTCAATAAACGGAGTTCATCGCATTTGTGCCTGCGCACGTCTGCTTATTCTCTTTCAACGTGACAAGAAGGAACAAATATATAGAGAAATAATCTAAAATTTGAAATAATTACAGTCCTTTTAAGTATTTCTCTTTATAGATAGAGACGAGAAAATTATTGTGTATTAAAGACATTTGTTCGTTATTTGTGTGCGAAAAAAACAGACCTACCAATGATCTTGTCTATAAATATCGCAATTAAAAAGTAAGAAAATGCAAAAGTATCCAGGTTCCCTATAAATTTAATCTGAATAACACGGTACTTGAAAGATTCTTTAAATGTTTAAACGCTGACAAAAAACAAACAGAATTTGAAATAATTGTCTTGTAAACAGAAACGCGAGTCAAAAGAATCCCGCAAAAGCTCAGTAGTTCTGCACCTTCACTGCTTTCCCTGCTCAGGGGCGCAAGACTTTTATTTGGAAATAAATTGTTAATTTTGGAGCCCAATGCAGAAAACGACACGACAAACGGGAAATAATTTAACAGAAAATACTCAGCCAAATTTAAATGACCGAAAAACTACAATCCTTGAAATATTTGCTGATTTTATGAACTGTTTGCTTTCCGACACCCCCCGATTCTTCCTATAACGGAATTTGCACCGTTACATTCGCTTAACGTCCCTCGCCCAAGTTTAGCCTATTTGACCCAATGGAGCCCACCACTAGGTTCCGATTCTCTAGCTTCAAAAAACAAGTGCAACGGGTTTTATTTTGCACTTTAAAATGGATGCAAATACCTCCTGTCTGCTTTTATTTATTTTAATGAACCAATTCAACCTCTATTGTGCGGTTTTCGGAGGGACGGTTGTTCTGTTGTGGCGTAGCTGTGGGTTAAGATTTAACCCGAGTTTAAAGTGGGATAAGTGGCGTGGTTTGTTAAACTCCACTGCTGCTGGTGAGGTGTCGCTCAAACCTGCCCCACACGAGGGTTAGCTGACGTTTAACGAGACACACGACTCCGGCACAGATGTTTTCTAATACCAAACTCAAAACTTTACAACCTTTCACCGTAGATGCTCTTATGTCGGGAACTCTGATGTAAATTTGAACCAAATTACTGTGTTTTTAAATACATGTCATATTTTAAGACGTCTGCTTTGATTTAAAAAAAAAAAACAGTGGGATATATTATCGTGTTATTGATTTAAGGTTTTTTTTAAACTCTAAGCGCTGTGCTGAGGAGCTAAATTAACCCATAGAAAAAATAGCTAAAAGCGGATTCAAAAGTCGAATAAAAATGAAAACAAAAAAGCTTTTCTGGCATAAAGACACAGTAAGAGACGCGTCTCGTTATCCGAACAAAAAGAATATTTTCCCATTTTAGCAATGAGGGTTTATAAGAGCGAACTGGTCCGTTAGAGGAAGACTTCGTCCGTCGGATCGGCTGCAGCGCAGTTACCCCCGCGACCTCCTCCTACACCTCTGTTACATTCATTTTCAGTCGCTTTTCTTTGAAGCGAACTTGGGGGGAAAACAAAGGGGAAATTTCACCAGCAGACAGAGTTTCAGATTCACGCACACGATTCCGAGACTTTTGCTGACACGGCAGAAGCAGCGCGTGGGACTGACAGGCGGTGAAAGGTTTTATTTTTAATCTTATGGAAAATATAGCGAAAGTCTGTGGAGGATAATGTTGTGACACGCGAAGGACTCCAAGACGACGGCTGTCTGTGGGAAGAATTTATCAGTGATGGGAAAAGTAGTAAAGGATGCAGTAGGACCCCGGACCATGGCAGCTCCAGTGACGTCATCAGATGGAGGAAAGGCCTCCTGTGCGTCAAGGTGGATAGAAGCAGCTGAAGGAGGATCCCTGTAGAACACAATACATTTCTGCTGGTCACCCTCTGTCTCTGACTTCCACAATTTCGCAGCTCACCTTCACTAAACCAGCTGGGGCGCATAGTAGAAGATTTATTACGTATACGAAGAAATAACCAATAAGTTTTTTGCACTAAGAAGACAAATTTCAAATGAATGAAAGATTGATGTAAAACCCTCAGAGGCCCTCTGGTCTTAAAAACTTAGAATGAATCTCTGGGTTAACAACTGCTGGATTATGACCATGTCTCTGCTGTTCTTGAGTTGGTTTGGGGGTCTTGCAGAGGTATGTGGAAGTACTTCTGGGTCAAAAGGACATGAGAGATGAGTTGAGTGTCTGGAGACAATGACAGCTCTGGGTTGAGATACGAAGAAAATTGATGATTTTAGCACCCCCCCATCACTTCACAAACAGGAATATTTTAAATAATAAAATAATAACAGGAAAGGCTATTAAGGCTATTAGGACTTTTTTAAAAAATCAGACACCACCTCCCTAGTTGTGTGAAAGCAGAGGCCCTACAGCTGAAGGCTGTAAGTATCTAGAATGTTGATCATGTATGGAGATGAATCCGCTTGGGCAAGTATTGTACACACCTTCGCTGCCCCACTTGGTGTTGAGGGGGGCATCTGTCCCACAGCTGCTCACACCAATGAATGCCCCCCCCAGTGGCCAGTCTGCATCAGTGAAGGTGGCTTCAGGGAAGGAGAGTTAGGTAAAACAACTGGGAGAGACGCTTGGAGAAAAGGAGCAGCGGTGCAGCCAAAGGCCAAAGGCGGCGGAGTCCACTTTAGCTAACGCAGAGGAGTTCAGTCACTTTTGAGACTGTGAGGGGTGTTAAGGACAACCATAAGAGAACGAGGAGATCATCCCCTCAGGCTGAAAGCTCCACAGAAAGGGGTGGAGGACTCAGATCAGGAATCATTTTTTCCAGTACTGCCACCATGCCTCTGTAAAGGAAACATCTCAGACAGGTGTGTGTGTGTGTGTGTGTGTCCTTCAATGAAGAGCACTTCCCATTGTCTTTGGAGCATTTCTGTACTGTGACCGCATGGGGGCGCAAGAATATAACGCTACAAAGAAGAAAGGGATAAACTGAAGCATTCAGATGGAAAAAAAATGTTTCAGAATATGATGACAGAAATTGACAAATACTGTAAAATTCTGCCCCTTTTGCATCAGGGCTCAATGTGCACCAGAATGGATGGCACTATTTCTTCCACATTCCACCCCCCCAAACTTTGTTATTCACCAGGAAAATATCCAAACATTCCAAAGAGAATTTTCCACAAAATTAAAACATCTCATATGTCCATCTGCTCCAACAAAGTTCTTCAGATATAAGCATCTCACCCTCTGTTTGCCAAAAAACATCCAGTCCAAATAAAATCTAAAAAGAAATACATTTAGACTTATTTTTGTCACCCAAAGTTTAAATCAAAGCTCATGAGGATCTTCTTGTATTCAGAATTTGATGTAAATCAATGTAGAAAAACTAGAAATCCAGATCAACACAATCCTTTCACAACAAACATCACTTGATAGTATTTTTAACAAATATTTCAATATCATCTGTCCTTTGTTACACCTGATACCTCTTGACACGAGTTATTAAAAGTGAGCATGAAGCTGTGATATCTTTACTGCTGATGTCCAGAAGATGATGGCCATCTCAGGAAGGATGGATGTCAGAGGAAGTTCCAGCCAACCTGGTTATAAGCGGTATGAAGCTTACTGAGAGCAGCTGACCAGTTTTGACACGACAAAGTAATTTCATCAGCTTTTTCTGGACATTTAAAAAAGATGCTGATCATATAAACTCCTCCATTTTCTGTTGGTGAACATAAAGTTTATAATTTCTCCAAAAAATATTAGAAACACTGATTTCCAGCAAACATGGTTAAACATCTTGAACATAAAGCCTGTAAATGAAATGGAAAAAGTGAATGAAATAGATCCATAATGGAGTCTCTAAGCCATTTTTAACAGAGTATATAATCCATTTATAGTACAGTATTTAATCTATTTATAACAGAGTATATAATCCATTTATAGTACAGTATTTAATCTATTTATAACAGAGTATATAATCCATTTATAGTACAGTATATAATCTATTTATAGTAGCGTATATAATCCATTTATAGTACAGTATATAATCTATTTATAGCAGAGTATATAATCCATTTGTAGTACAGTTTATAATCTATTTAAAGCAGAGTATATAATCCATTTTAGTGGACTCTAATTCAAAAATAAAATCAAACAGAGCTGCAGGAAGAAGTGTTGAACAATGGTGGGTTAAAATGTGAATGAAATGTCGCAGGTGAGAGCACCTGCTGAAATGGGATTTTGGGATGTTAAACTGACCATATAACTGATCAAAAACAAGAGTTCATAAACTTGTTGAGAGGACCTTCCTCAAATATGCCTGATATGAAATGTGGAGTCTAAGAAAGAAGGGTTGACTCTGAGTGGGGCAGTGAAGGTGTGTACCATACCAAACAACCGATCACCATACATTGCCAACGTTCTAAATCATTAACAGCCGTCAGCTGTTTGGCCTCTGCTTTTACCCAACCAGAGGGAGATGGTGCCTGATAAAAGCTAGACCCACATCTCAAATTCTCCCAGCAGTAAAACAGATAAGATCATTCTACTCAGTCAGATGCTTGTTCTGCTTTTAAGGACATCACAACCTCAAGGGTTGGAATATTCACCACCAGTCTTAAACTGGAGAAGGAATGGCTTCCATAAATAAAACTGGATTGTCGTGGTGCAAGAACTCAAGGAAGAACAGCCTTCAATCTAAGTATTTTAGCAAGGAATTCTTAACATCAGAGTGAAGGAGAGACCTGGGGCGGAAGGATCTGCAGTCTAAATGGTTTAAAGGGTTTGTTTTTTTATTAGTAAGGATGTAAGACCTGACAAAGTGTGGGAGGAAGTGACTTAGACTGACATGAATCCATAAAAACTGTCATTAAAACACGACTCAGCTGTGCCAACGAGACCTCACAAAAGTCAACTAGAAACTGATCTGGACCTGGGAATTACCCAAAGTACATTGATTTATTCATCTCAGACCCTTTTGTTCTTGAGAGAAGTTCAGTGAGGCTAATTTTGAGATCTTCTGGCACATTGCTGACATTGAATGTGTATTGAGTGATGTGCGGTCAGTTAAAGGCTCTGGTGTGTAGATCATGGTGCAGTATAGCTGGAGCCAAACCATTTTCTTCAAGAAGCCCAGAAATGAAGCAATGGGCCCTTAGCTGTCATAGACACTGGGCCAAAAGCTCACCGTCTTCATGTTACGTGTTTTCAAGTGTGTCTCAGTTTCTTGGGTCCAGAATGAATGAAATTCTACTTTTAGCCTCCTACTTTCATGAAATATTTGGGGAGAGGGAAAAATTCATTATTCCGTGTCAATATTTTGAAGGAAATTGCTAAATTCCTCTAATCTTTGCCATGTCTGTTTATGGGCAGAATATGAGATAATCTGGCCTCTTAAATAAGCATTCACTGTTTCCCGTGGTGGCTCCTAGGAGATGTTAAATGTTGAAAAATTGGTATCTAGAAAAACAGGAAGTATAGCTGCATGTAAAAATGTAACAAAGAGCTGGTCAGGGTTAGGGTTGGGTTCAACCACCACAGGGATTTAACATGAGCTGAATGTGCAAAATTCAGCTCTGTGGCAACCAAAGCATGGTCCAAAATGACAATGCCATGGGATGAACATGGCCAGATGGATGGATTTAGTAATTTGAGAAGTAATCTACTGAAAATGTGTGATGAACTGGGGGGAAGTGACGTCACAGCTCTGTTCATAAAATGTCAGCGATCAGTCATGTTGACGTTAGAAAGAACAGACAGAATAACAGAGAAACATTGCAACTGTGTGATGGGTCACTGAGAGGAGCAAACAATACCGTTGTTCTGAAAATAATTAAAGTATCTTCAGACAATGTGTATGGTAGGAACTGCAAAGAAGGAATATATAAAAAATTCACTAAAGGCCTGGATAGAAGCTCAGTTTTCCTTTGTTGGTGGTATTGCTTACCCAGCTATAGTGGGGATGCAGGTGGATGAAACATGCTGAGAATTATGCAGCGGAACTAGACATGAGAACCAATTTCAGCCCACAACCTATGATGTGGAAGCTTCTTCCTTATGAAGTTGCTGGTTAGTTTTGTGAGAACAATAGGGTGAAAATGTGCGAACGATCCCTTTGTTTCCACACAGGCTCTAGGAAGAGGACCTGAAAGGTAGCTTGAGAACCTTTCAAGTTAGACTGGGAACTGAGGCAGGAGACAGAGCATTTCATCTTGTAGACATGGAGGCCTGAACCACCCTCTAGTTTTTTTTATCACAGCTGAAAAGAACCCAGGCTACCAATTTTTTTTTTTTTTTTTTTTTTTTACCAAGAACTCCTCTGGATCAGTCACCTGGGCCACTGGACCATAACATTTGTCCCCAAGATTGCCAGTTCTGTGTTACCAGTTGTACTGTTTTTTTAGGTATAAACACATGTACTCAGATCTTCTGCAGTTCCATGAAAATACCTGCAAGACCTGGGGAGGCATTGGCACTTGGGGGATCCATAAGTTTATTTCTCTCCCCTTCTCCATGGCTAGAATTTTTTTCCTTTCTTGATTTTCACTCCTCTATTTCCAGCTTGCTTCCTCGTCCAGCCTTCCATAAATTACTGCTGCTTCTGTGACCATCTTGTGGGTACCAACTGCTCAGCAATCTTCATTACTCTGCTAAGAAGAACCAACTATAAAAGCAAAGAGAAACTGAAGTGCCAGCTCACCCTATGATGGATGACCATCCCATCCAGAGTGTGGGTTGACAGCCTAGTATCCAACGATTCTGGCATAGGTTCTGGACCACTGCAACTTTGACCAGAATAAAATGGTCAATCTTCACATAAAGTTCACACTCTGGACCTCGACAGTCCATTTCTGTAACCTGCTGCTCTTCTGTTGAGTACCAGAAATATCCAGCTTGCAATATAAAAAAGTTATGATTTAACATTTAAAAACTGTCACACATTTATCCACTTGCAATAAACTGCAGCAATTCACACACATTTTAAGCTGGTGCTGGGGCTTGCTAGTCTAGTTCTGGTGTCCTTAGATGAACCATCACCATGGTCGACAGCCAACAGATCAGCTGCACTGACTGTGAAAAGCAGGTTCAGGACGTTAGGAACTTCATATGGTCTTGGACTGGAGAATTTGAATGGCCATTTTTCATTTGCCGAATACTTTGAGAAATACATTTACCCTTAACTTCTCTGAAATAAATGCCCGGGTGTTTTATCTGGTAATAGTAATAAGACACTTTTGATGCAGGCATCAAATTTCAAAATATCGTTTGCTGCTGCAGGCAGCATAGAGGTCAGAACTGTCACATCAATGTTGAGGAACATCAGTATCATACCCTGTTCCTGCTGTAACTCTCTTGACCAGGATCTTCACCATGTTCCATTCAGGTTACCCTGCTGCATAAACAGGTAAATTAAATCACTGTCAGCAGCTGAGTTTAAAACTGCAAATGGACAAACAGGTCAGCTAAATAATTCTTAATAACAATAATCCTACCAGACGTAGGTCTTTGTTTTGTATTTATTTATTTTCTTTGATGGGTTTTGTCTGAATTGATTTGCGCCGCAGATCTAACCTATTGAAAAGATGAGTTAAAACAGTGATAAAACCTCCATTTAAACCAACGTAACCTCACAACTCGAGCACTTGACACTTCATATTTTTACTCAGAAATTTTTACATGAGCGCGTTTGCTTGAGTGCTTATGTTTGGAAGTAGGAACAATTCTACTGCAACAATAGAATAAATTATAATTAAATTCGCAGCACAGAGAATAAAAAGAAATGTATCAAAAATTGTGCTTAAAACTGACCATGACTAGTACTGCTAGATCATGTTTCCTTTCACAGCACTTGGATACTTCTGCACACTTAGGAAGTCATTAACTGTGGTCCAGAACTTCCTGAGCTGATATATTTCGCTTTGTCTGGACCCAGAGATGAAGTGGCACCGAGCTTCTGCTGAGGAAGCCGAAATGTGGAAGTTAATTATGCGGTCAGGGCAGCCGTGGAATCCATCACCCGCAGGGCAGCGACGTAACATCTTGCTGACTAAACCACCAGTTTCATTTCCCAAGTCACCATAAATCGAGCAGCAACCAGTTCAGACATCGTGACACTATAGAGGCACATTGATCTATTTCTGCTTTAATTTTATAGCAGTCTTTCCAATTATTCAGCATAAATGTTATTTATAATTAGCTTTAATTTTTGGTTTTGGATTAAGGTAAAACAACAGTGGTAGGAAAGCCCACAGTATAATTCACTGCCGTTTTCTACCACTGAGAACATCTGCTATTGTAAAAGAGAATCCATTTTCTAAACACACCCCTCCCATATTTCACTTCGTTTTACTGTGGTGTGTCCATTTGGCACTGGAGAACCTGTGCTTGTGTTTGATAAGTTTGGAATGGGGAAGAGAAATAAAAAGATGAAATGCTCTGTTTCTCATGCCCACCTGGTCACTCCCTGGACCTGGAACACTCTGGTGTGCCACAGTAGGACTTAGACAATAAGAGCAAGTCCATCAAACTCTTGAACTCATAGTGACGGTTGGGACAAGGGAACATCGACTCTGGAATTTGGGTTTAGCTTCACTCTATTCTGGAGCTCGTAGGTTTGGGAATTTGCCGGAAGGAAGTGGATGTGGACAGAAGGTGCAGCAACCAGATGTTTGTTGGGTGAAACTAGGCATATATATTAGGGCTGACGTGGTGTCCGGTAGATCTATCCAGGTGGGTGTGTGTGAAGAGACCTGCATGTGTAACTTGTTCTGCTGTCATAAAAGGATCTGCATGATACGCATGTATTCTGTGCCACAATCCTCCCCTGCAGTAAACCAGTACTGACCCTGACACATTTGAGCAGGAACTGCCTCCTCATGAGGGTCAGGAGGAACCATGGTTGTAGGGCGGAATACCAGTAGGTGATGTGGGCGTTAGTTTTGGGGCCTGACTGGTACATTCCCCTCAGGGACAGTCTCTGGCAAATGTATAAAACTGTTGCCTGCGAGCACAGACAGGTCAAGACAGATCCACCACCAAGACATCAGGATACGGTCTGGCTCTATTCCATCCGCTGGTACTGGATCGAGGCTTCCCTTGTGGGTGAAGTCTGAGAAGTGGGCGGACAGCTGGCAGAACACAGGCACAGTCCTAAGATCCGAGACACTATAGCCCATTTTTCTTTGTTCAATTTAGATGCAGTTTCATGCACGTTCTAAATTACATCCCCTGCTATAATTTCATAAAAGGAATCCGCACAGCCCTCTGGGTATAGGGTGATTTACATGGTATTACCAGGGTAACTGTTCTTTTTGAGACTTTATAAAATTTTGAAAAAAACTGGGAGTTCCACATTCTGGGCGGATTTCTCAAGACCCTCCCCCATGCTTTGCTTTGACCTTGTCGGGCACCGGTCGCATAACAAGAACCCTTTGAGAACCAAACAATGGAGACAGAACAATTATTGATCAGATAGAATGATCTGCAATAGTTCAGGCGTGAAAAGAGTGTTATGTTTGTGAAAGGTTCACTCGTGCAAATGGAGCCGCGCGTTCGGGTCAGGGAACTGCAGCACCATTAGTGCCAATGGAGATGACAAAGTTCTGAGGGAAGAGGAGGGGGGGTGTCTGCTTGAGGCTGATGGGAAGGAAGGGATATATAAAGAGATCCAGAGCTCTCGTTGAACAAGCTGGATCCCTGTTGGTGAAGGAGACAGGGGTGTCAGAAGCGCCCCATCTAGAACACGTATTGGCAGAAGTTAACCTCTGTGATCTTGCCAAGGAGACAAGTGAGCGCCGCATCATTCCCACGGTGACCTGCAGAATTCGGCTGTGTTCTATTGTGCCCTCCTGCATCCTACCACGGTCATGCTGAAGGTCCTGCTGCTGCTCATCTTGCTGGATTCCCTCACTAACTGCAGGGGGGCGGTCATCACCGGGGTGAGTCTCACTGGGACTTTCGGCCACACTTGCCTCCTGACTCCACATGAAGCCTTCGGAATCCTACAAAAAGAGCTTACGAGTCAATAATATTAGATTTATTATAAAGGTGGTGCAAGAGAAGCAAAAAATAAATAAATAAAAAGATTCAAAAAGAGCAGTCAAGGTAAAATTGTTTTTTTTTGCATGACAAAATGATTTCTTAAAATGATTTAAAGCACTGAAAGGGGGTTAGTAACATTATCTGCAATGCTTTTTTATATGTTCCATGCCAGATCGTTGTAATATTTCTAGGTAATAATTAAAATGATCAATTCATATTTGAACTGCCTTTAAAAATTGCAATATGTTTCTGAAGATGTACCACTAACCATACGGCTGCAGTACCCAGGAAACGGTACCTAGGGAACTGCTAGAAATCAAACTTTCTGAAGTTGGCAAAACTGAACTGAATGATGATTGTAAATTTAGATTTACAGTTTAGGTTTCATTATTAATTTTGCAAATGTTGTTGCTCAGCTGGTGCATTTATCCCTATAGGGTTTAATCCATTTATCCAGCTTGGTATTTGTGTTTAGATCAAAGCAAAAACAAATCAACCATAGTTTAAAACTATTAATTTCCAATAAGTCTGAGGCTTAGTGTTGGTGAGAATTTTTATCCAGTAGAACTGTGAGAAATGACCAGAAATCCAGACAGATAAATAAGTAAAAGCTGAAAATACAGCCAGTTGTTGACAGGTCCTTGTGTGGCTTTATGGAGGTGGATGACTGGTAAAAAGGACCCCCTGAAGTGCTTCTCAGTGAACGTAAGTTGAGTAACCCAGTGGCTAAAAAGGCTCATGGTGATCATTTCACTTAGGGGATGTGAACCAATGACCACAACGGACTGTGGCTTCCTCCTCAGCCACAGCCTCCACCGCATTGGGGTTCCGACTCAGGAAAGTACTAAATTTCTTGACCCTGTTGAGTCTGCACTTCTTGCCAGAAGTGATGTTTCCTCCAGTACACCAGAGCAGAAACGATCACACTACAGTCTGGTAGGAGAGGAGAACGTTGCTGCCCACACTGCAGGAAGAGAACCTCCTGAGAAACTACACCCGCCTTTTCTTTTTGCTTCTTCATACGTGATCTTACCTGACCACACGCAGCAAAGGGTGTTGCTGAGGGTGCGAGAGCTAAACTGCTGAACCCTCAGATGCTGAATGTGAAATCAATTCTTTTTACTTCCAGTGAGAAAGTTGGGTTATATTTCTTGGTAATGGCTTTATCTTTGAGGGGTATGAATCACATGGGCGCCTATACAACAGTGTGACCTCCTCCTTTTCTGCCGCTGCCAGACAGCTGGGAAACGCTGAGCCATTACCTGTCAAGCTCAGTAAAAATATACCTGGAATAAAAGCTGGTTTGTTCTACATGATGAAGAACCAAGAGAAGTAAAGGGCAAATGCTTCTCTATTGTTGTACAAATGATGTTATTTCATAAAAGCGACATAACACCATTTTCTAACAATAACATACCAATTTCTGCAAAGTGGTGAAAGCAATTAGATAAATCAGTTATTAAACATTTAACTGTGATTGCAATTTTTTCCAAGAAGAAAACATTCACAGAATTCTGAGTGGAGTGGGAGATTCCATTTTGAGTGTGTAGGTTCATTATAGGTCATGTATACCTTTATATATATAATTCACGTAGGTATATACATATGCACATGCATATATACAAATTCACATAAGTATAAAATAATAAATTAAAAGAATTATAATTAAAGAATAAATCGATCTATGTATGTAAAATATGTAATTTAATAGTAATGATATGAAACACAGAGGTAAAATATTTATTGATTGATTGATTTATTACAGGTAGGTTACAGTCAACTGCATTTCAAATACATTTGGAAAGTAGTAATAAGTTGTGTAAAATGCTGAAGCGAAGGAAACTAAAATGATAAAAAATATAAACTATACTACTCATATTTTGTTAATGTTGGTAGTTTATATTAATTATGATCACACATTTCGTACAATGACGTGTTTTTTCTGTTTCCCGCATGTTGCGGATGTCCGATGGTGTTCTGTTCTCTGTCCTTGGCGTTGCGTGTCCCCTGCGGTGTGGAGGCATGTGAGAGGGACTCACAGTGTGGTCCAGGCACCTGCTGCGCTGTCAGCCTCTGGCTGCGTGGGCTGCGCATGTGTACCCCAAGAGGGATGCTGGGAGATGAATGCCACCCCTTCAGTCACAAGGTAGGACTGGGGTAGGGCAGCTACACAGTGTTCATCTTTTTAGGTAAATGAAAAAACAAATACAAATACAGTGGAACAATAATAAACTTCTATTCAAATTGTCTCATTTAAATCAAATAAATAGTCTCTCACCTATTTTTGTTATTTTATTGTAGGCATCCATGAAAACATGTAGGGAGATGCTTCAAATGCTGATAACAGAGTAAACATGCAGTAAATAGTTGGTTGCCATCCTTGCTGTGTTTTATTACAGTAACACACACACACACACACACACACACACACACACACACACCCACACACACACACAAATGAGCTTCAACTGTTGGAAAACATTGAGATTTAAAAAAAACAAGCAAAGGACATGTGAAATGGAAAGAAAAGGGAAAGAAGTTCTCCCGGTAGTGCGAAAGAGGGAAATGCTTATGTGCAGCAAGTTGTGGAACCGAGGCCAGGGTGGCGCTTGAAGAAGACCACTGAAACCCCCTCATCCCATGGTAGAGGGGCCAGAATTTGTGGCACGAGCACCAAGAATACAATATTATTTACAAAGCCGATTGCATGCACAGTGTAACATTACAGCAAGAGCGCTAGTATGACACTGTGGTAAATGGACCGGCGTTAGGTGGGGTCTTCCTGGACCCCTCTGTGAGCTACTGACAACGTTCAGGTTTCCTTCCCTGCCACACGGACCTCCAGTGGCACTTCGTAATGAGCGGCATTTCCCACAATGCCTACCAGGTGTTGCCTGTGAAAGTTTCTTGGAATATACAAGTACAAGAGTTAAAGGCTTTTGCAGACAGTGAGCAGCAGTGATTTTTTTCAGATGCAGCCTCATCTGAGCGTTGGGGTTTGCTTTGTGTTTGCTTACATGGGGAAACTGTTTGGAGTGGTGTTGTAGAGCACTGGACAGAATCTGTTACCCTACAGATGGGGTTATTTGTCAGAGAAAGAATTCAGTCACGATGTAATCCATTGATTAAGACACATCACTGAGTTACCTTCATGGGAAAAGAGGTCTGCAAAGGCTTATCTCACATTAGCTTGCAGGGGTCACAGCCATAAACACCACAAAAACTGTGGTACACATACCAGGGTTTATCTGATCTGTATGTTAAGGTTCAGGCACTGGATCTCTGAGCTCAGCTTCTTTGGGATTGTGCAGCAGACCTTCTGCCTGACACCCAGTCCCCCTTGGGGGAGAAGTAGAGCTAATGGAAAAGTATGTGAATGAAGTCCTGGAATTAGGAAACATAAGGGCATCTGCTGCATAGAGAAGGACTTATACAGGATTGAAAAGCTATTATGGTTAAAAACCTTTGCCCCTTACTTAGATCTTCAGTTTTTCAGTCATTCAGTTATTTAATGTAGCAGCTCAATATGTAAAAAAAAGAATCTGGCAACAGGCAGCTGTAGATCCTCAAACAGCACGTGATAAAACCTGTCTGAGTTGCTCCGCCCCTTTATCTCCTGCTTTTGTACTGTCTCCCTGTGTAGTGTTCTCTCCTCAGAGGACCACCTGTAACTAAACTTTGCACTTAAGTTCATAGCTAGATGACGACAGAAAAACTCATTCCTGTAAATGCAAAATGTGTATCAAAATAAATACAAAACGACACAGATGACCCTGGGTAAGCTAGCTTGGTGCTGAATGAAGTGAAAAGCATGTATGACAGTAGAAGCAGGTTTTTCTTCTATAAAGAGCAATGAAACAATCAGGTTCAGTTGTACTGAAGACAGCCTAGTAGAGTTTGGTTAGCAGGCTCTCCTTTATCACTAAGCTACCACAAACCTAGTTTTCCTCCTTCTTTTTTCCATTTCATTTAAAGGTTTTGATAAAGTGTAAACAGAGGAACGGTTACATTTGTGAGTTATTTAACAGAGGCTCGGCCTTTTTCTGACTAAGCCATGCCCTACTTTTCACTGGCCCCCCAGTTAAAGCTGTCTAGAACCGACGGCATGCGTTCACAATCTTCTGGTCACGAGATCGGGGGTCAGAAATACCATAAACTGCCGGCATCAACTGAAATTTGGGGAACACAACTGTATTTCTACATTTCTGTATATATGCTGTTAATATTTAGTTATTGTATTGATTTTTTTGGTTTTTTTGTGGGAACACAAACTTTATTCTTGCGCAACATGACTGACAGTAGCAAAAAATAAGCAACCCCCCCAACAAATCTAATGTTAGCCCTACACTTCCCACCACAGTTGGACACATCAACTATTTGGACACAGCAAAGCATGATGGGAGCCACAATTCCACCTGTTTTTGCATTATTTTCTTAGTTAAACAAAACTTTTAGTTTTTTTGGGGGGGGGCACCAGTACAAAGCCAGTGTTTACATAAAAATACAATGAAATAAAGCACTGCTGTAGTCTGCAATTTCCTCTGTATATTCATTCAGCTTTTGTCCCGTTGCAGGTGCCTTTCGTCGGGAAAAGACAACATCACACGTGCCCTTGTCTTCCCTATTTGGTATGCGCCAAATACACAGAAAACAAATACATCTGTACCAAAAACTTCAAAAACATAGACTTTTGAGAGCTTGGAAGAAAATTATTTAAATAGAACTGGCAAATGTCCATCGCATTTTCAGTTTTGTTTACACTGTGTATATACTGTATGTTTTCCCTTGTGTGGCTTCGGAATTTGTATAAAAATATGTCTGTAAATCATAAGCCTTTGTGCCCCCCCCCCCACTGTGTTCTTTTACTCTGTTTCATGAAATGAAAAATTGACAGTATTGTTGTATGTCACCCTAGATTGTCCCAACAGCTAAGCAACGTGTGTCACGATGATTCCTATTCAGGTGTGGAAGAAACTGGTATAAATATCTGCCAGTTAAAATGGATAAAATCTGAAAATTATAAGTGCACAAGAACGTTTTAAATATATAGCCAGCGATTAAGGCTGGAGTGTCATTCTAGATGCAGGATAAATTTAGTCCTTTAGAAGTATAGGCATAACATATCTGTATAAATATCAGCAAATAAATTTTGAACTAAATGTCTTGTTGTCATATGTTACCTTGATACTCTCACTTTATATTCTTTGTAGTCTTTGTATTTGTTTCGCATTATTTACAGCTGTTACCCTTCTGCGATTCAGAAGCCTCAGGAGAATGAAACACTGGAGCACAGAAAGCAAGGTGAGCTGCAGTGTAAAGAACACATTAAAAAACATCTCACTGGAAAATCCTGACTTATACTGGGCATCAATAAGCAACCAGTTCATGACAGAATTTGGTAACTTAACCCAAGCCATTAAAAAAGTGTCGTAGTCAACACATCCTTCTATTTGCAGGTTGCTTATAAAAAAGTTATTACATAAAAATAATAAGACAAATAAAAAATGACACCGAGCCCCCCGCAGCTTCCATTTGATTTGAATGCATTTTTACATTCTGGATCCAAATTCAATTAAAATTGAATCATTAAATGCAAAAATGTTCATATCTTTAAATATTCCCTCCTCTGTATTCAGGATCAAATCATCACAGAATCTGCCTTCCGTCGTGTGCCGTGAGTCGTGTTTTTAAACGTAAAGCTGTTTCAGACACTTTGATACTTCAAATCTAGAAATGTGACTGGATACAAACTTAATGGAATGAGGTTCCTCAACCATTTGAAAAACCGTTAACAAAAAAGCTCATTGACCCCCTCTATTTTCTTATTAAACCGCAACCTTATTTCTCATTTTTAAGTAATCGAACACAGCTTGATCACCCTTACATGCTTGGCAAGGAGATGAAATTAAATGCAAAAATTCTTACTGTGTGTGTGAATAGCAAACATGTTTAAAATTCTTGAAACTGAAAAAAAATTACATGTGATCTGCATGGCAGTTTATGGGAATCCTGGAATGTTTGGAATGACAACCTTCTGGGACTTACGAGTCAGTACTACATGATCACATCTGCGAAATGACCTTTTGACTTTCTGCCTTTGTTTTATGTGAGATGTTTGCACTTTTTTACTGTATTGTTTCTGTCTCTATGTCATCGTGGCCCAGTGCTGTTCAGAAAACTAATAAAAAAAGGAAACTGGTCCAAACGTACTACTTGCAATAATTACTTTCACACAAGTACTCTAAAAATTTTAGGTCTTCTTACCTATATATACACAGATATATATGCATATGTATATGATATGTATATCCAGCCACTGACTGTGGATAATACTACCTAGTATGTGGAAAACTGGGGTTCAATTCCTGATCCTGGAATATCACTGATGCTCAGTTGGAGTCCTCAGCTAGGAAGACTCAATGCTACATCTACCTGTCTATCAGTATGAGAGTGATGAGAACGAAGAGACTTGGACTTCGCCTGGATTAAGAAGGTTTGCATTAAATGTTGAGGAACCAGGATAATTCAACAGTAAGTTGGCTGCTGGAAGAAGATTTGATAATATGGATTTGATGGAACTGTACTACAAGCAAATAAGAGAGATGACCTGAAATGCATGAAGGAACTATGGATAAGGAATCATCCACAATCGCAGATAAACACAAATATTCAGCCAGTATTTAAATATCAACAAAAGAAACCTGTCAAAGCTAGAAACCAATTACATATAGTGCAGCTGGAAAATCTTAAGTACCCTGTAACTACAACTGGAACCCATACAGGCAGCTATGACCCTAAAGTGTTTGGGGTTCAGGGGTGTAAGATTTTAACTGCTGGACACTGGAGAGGTTTGGCCTGGGATGTGCAAAACCAAATAAACCTAGTTAATATGACACACTCTAACTGTATTCCGTTTGATGATAGAGGTTATTCCAAAGTCGTGGTCACAAGACAAGCACGGGCCAAAACCAGGAATCAGTCCAGAACAAGCAACATAACAAACAAAGATGAAGCACAAACAATAGCTGTAGAACAAAACAGGTCAGTAACCAGAGCAGCAAACAGGAGAAACAGTCAGTACACACAGAAAGATCATGGCAATACTTCACAACGACAGGTTGTCATGCACAGGTACTTATAGGGGTAAATGAGAGACAGGTGGAGGGAAATCAGGTGAGGCGGGGTCTAGACCAGGGGGCATGGCACCAACCTACTCAAGCCAAACAAGAAAGTGAGACAAGAATAATAAAAAAATTAGTGAGGGGGGGTGAATGACAGTAGGAAAGTTTCCACAAAAATATACATATTCTACACAAATTTTTTTTTACTTCAGGATACCGAACACTACAATTAAATTGGAATATTTTTAAAAAGCTTTTTTTGATTCAAGCCGCTGTTCTGGAATCTGCCGCCGGTTTTGGGTTCCGCTCTCTGAGGATGACAGCAGCACCACAAGTATATCTGATCAGAATTTTCCAATGCATTATAGACCAGTTTGAAACTTGCATTCATGTTGAAAAACTGCGAAAAATAATCGCTTTGGCTGTTCAGTATTACCCAAATAAACATAAAAAGCAGTCATCCCTTGATTTACAGAATCTTAATGGCAAACTTTGGTATAACAGCTCTTGGAAATTTTAGGTGGCAAAAATGGCAAATTTTGATTCCAGTAATGAAAATTGTTTTTTTTTAATTATTTGATCAAATTTATCCCAGTAACGGGAGTGAAGTGGAACAGCAGCAATGTACCGGCGTTGGTGCTATTGAACCATCAGCTGTTCCAAGTTGGTTTCTGTTGTTATGTGAAAGATGGTTCCGGAATAGTGGGAAATGTAAAATGCCTTCAACAAGCTCCAGTGGATCTCCACAGGATCTACTGAAAGTGAAAACGGTGAGGTGACCCCTCACATTCATTTTAGTTATCCTCTTAATAAGGTTGATAAAAATTTGAGAACAATAATTTACCTATAATTTAATATTATATATCAGATGTGGAAGATAATAATATTACATATATTTATCTCCCACACAAAATCAATGTTGGTGTCATTTTTCCTCTCTAAGGACCCATGCCACTCGATTGTGATACATTAAATTCATGCTAATTCCCCTTCTTCTCATTGAAAGTGGAAGGTTTAAGGACACAATAGAGCTATGTAGTTTGACAATGATCTCGATTCACCTAAACTGGCCCACAAGTGCGACCAGTGCAGAGAAAGCTTTTTTTGTACTGTTGGAAGTGACATTTTTCGGACATTTTGAGGTTGTCTGGAGCATCAGCTATGTGGTGCAATAAAGATTAGAATGGATTTTGACTGCAGAATTCCAGGTGTTTTCTATTACAGAAACTCACTTATCTACTTGTACCAAAAACCTCATCCAGTCCCAATAAAGTGGAATTTACCAGTCGCAGAAGTAACTTCTTCTACAACTTCTGCAGCGTATTTATCACATTTGGGCCAGAAGAAAAATGCATACAGAACAATAAAAGGCATAAAATTAATTCCATGTGGTGAAGAATAATTAAATAATAATATTTAATAATCATAATAATATGGATTCCAAGATGTGTTCATTTCAGCCACTCAGTAAACCAACTGACTGAACCCATTCGCTTCCCTTTCAAAGCTCTGGCTATGAGGAGATGTGGTTCTAGTCCTCCAGGGCCAAAGCTCAGTAGGTCTAATTTATGGACTCTGAAGTTCACCACACAGCTTACAGCAGACCAGGGCAGCAAATTTTTAGTGGCTTGAAATTCAGAAGCACAGTCTGCTTGGCCGTAATGTTTTGATGGTTTCAAAACAGAACTGAGAACCAACAGTCGTTTATTGTCAACCACCCTTATATAACAGGTATCCAAGGGAGCATGAAATGAAGGTTCTCAGGTTCATGGTGCACAGAACAGGGGGATGAACTGAGGAGAAGGAGAAAAATTGAAACGATAATGAAAATATAATAAAATATAGATAAATTAAGGTAAAAGGGTAAAACGTGCAATAATATGAACAAGTATAGATAGAAATAAACAGAAAATGGATAAGTAAACATGTACATACACACACACACACACACACACACACACACACACACACACACACAGTGACACACATGTGGTGGGTGGCAGTAGTTATGGGCAGAGGAGGTGGCGGTAATGAGGCCTGAGATGATGTTCAACAGCCTGACAGTCTTATTAAACTGAAAACAGTTAATGACCCAAAATATGAGGCAAATGACTTGAGATTTAGGTGACCAACTACCTGTTAGGTGATTTGTTTTATTTCTTTACGCTGGCAGCTCGCCTGTGTGTGTATGTCATTTATGGGGCATCTTACAGCAAACCGTGTTACTCAATACTTTGCACAGTGGATTATGTATTAGCTGGTATAAAGTTTATGGCTTTGTAATCTGAGTTGGCCATGACCTTTCCACCCTTGATGTAGAACATAGTCAGCCTGTGTAACAGCAATAAAGGGAAGATATTTGAATATGAGGGAAGTATCTCCTGAGTAACTGAATGGCTATAAAGCAAGAGGTTCAAGGTGAACATGCCCACATTTACCTGGAGTGGAGCGTGTGAAGAAGTTGAAATGAGGTGGGACAAAATAAGGGTTTTGCTTCTGGATTCTGTACTTTGCATCTCAATTTTCTGGTAGGACAAATACGAGCTCAGGCTTGGGTGAGTTCCGAAATTCTGCTGTCTTTAAAATGTCAAAGCAAAACAGCTTGCAGCCATCATGGAGGATTGTGGATTTAACAAATATATATCCTCATGTAAGTGAGCAGAAGAGCTGCACGGTGGGGTTCAGTCTCCGTGTATAGGTGTGTGTGATGTTGTATTGGTCATGACAAAAATAAGCTACAGCAAAGTCTGGTCCCAGGTTGGAAGATTAAAAAAGATAAATTGTAAAGAAATACGCACAGTCGTGATTATAAAGCACCTACTAGATGCTGCAGAGTTTGTGAAAGAATTCTAAAATCAAGACATGAAAATATGACACTTTAGTTTTAAAGAAAAGATTAGAAAGAGATGTGAGCAAAGATTTAACTCCTTAAACAAGTCTTTGTTTTTGTTTCATATTTCGACCATAATGCAACTTTTTGTTTTCATGTGTAAAAGAAGGTGGTTTTAGCTACTGGTCACATATTTGTAGGTTTGAGTTAAAAATTCAACGCGAGTTGGGGAAGAGCTAGTGGTGGATAAAGGCTCTTGTTGTGTTTACTGGCTGTTTGGAGATAAGTGGGGCTGCTCTCTATAGGACCTGTGTATTACGGCCTTCTTACAAGAAACATAGGTCAACCTCCAGCTCCCAGCACAGAACCAGATATTTATGGCCTAAAAATTGAAGACAAGTTTGCTCTGCGCTGCGGTGTAAGTTGAATGAAGCTAAATATATACCTTGGTATTAATTAACTGGGAACCAGGAAGAAATAGGTAAAAAAGAAAAGGTTGTAAATTCACCCATCAGTGGCCTGTTCCCTAACTTAGCCTTAGTTAGTTAGTTAGCACCAAGAAATCATGGTGATTATAGTTACTAAGAAAACTCGATAATATTCAGATTAGCGGCACTGTAACTACCATCTCCAAATTCAATCACTGCACGCTATTGCAATATTCTTCTTTCCCATTTTTTCTCCTTTGAAAAATGAATATGTGACCATTGTGCTTTATTCCAATGTGAGGCAGTAGATGGATCCACTAGTTGCAGTAGCATGCCTTGTCAGACATTTCTTATTTATTTCAAAATGTTCAATAGTTTCGGCATTAACTTGAAGCGATTACTATAAAAAGAGCCGTCATTGTCGGAAGATCTTATCACTTTTGGGTTTTTCGCAATCGACTAGAACATTCTGACATGATGTCAGCGTAAATTGTGCAACACTGACTTAGTATCTCGTCTGTGAAATGTTGTCTCCCCTTCTCCAGCTTTTCTCTCCCACCTGAAGGAGGGGGATCTTTCCTGCTAAAAAGCAAGTAAATAAATAACTTACTTAATTTATGTCATGCGCTAAGTTGTCCAAAACCAACTGCCCCTAGTTGCCCCCTGAGGTAAATCATCCCAGTTAAAGGGATAATTACAGGCGGCTGATAGAAAACAACCAGGCTTTATTTTACCCAGTCCTGGTCAGCATAAACCTCACTTTTTTATTTTTTTTAGATCTTTACCACATCTGAAGATGCTGTCACAGGTTATAAAGAGATTTATGCAAGAAAACTGCATGTCACCAAACAAAGTTCCAAACTGATTTCTTCCCCCCACATCCTCCCCTCCTCCACACCACCAACGGAGAAAACTGACGCAGCCGCCTCCCTCCACACAGCAAACCTCACAAGTCCCTCTTCTTCACATTATTCCATGATACCCAGTAAAAGTTTAGTCTTGTTTGTCATTATTATCTGCTAAGTTTTTTTTTGCTGTTTCTTTTTTTAAATAAATCTGTTTATTAGCAGTGTTGCTTCAAAGTGGGGCAGTTATAGATTCCCTTAGTTTGACTACAAAACTGTTATTTATTCAGAGCTGGTCTTTCTGATCTGACACAATAGGTGTGTAATTTTCAATTCCATACGTCAGTTAAGAGGAAAACAGAATTAAAAAGGAATCAGTGCAGGTGCAAAAGTAAGTGAACCCCAAGCTGCTTTGGTAAAACCAAGTAGGTGGGTAGAATGAAGTGGGTAAACCACTGGGAACCAGACTAACCAATCTAAGGAGATACCTTAAGGAAAGAGTTTGGGTGGGACTGTGATAAACAGAGAAAAGAAACCTGGTCAGTTTGCTGTTACCTACACAGGTGAAATTTGCAGTGCTATACAAACTGAACCGCGTAATAAAAATGTACATTTATGAGAATGTTGTCTTTTCTGATGAGGTAACTGCTGTCTACAGTGTTTATCCTGCTCAAGTCAGGAGTGATATATGTGTTTGCCGACAGGCTGGGAGGACTTTATTATTTTTCCCTTTTAAAATAATGGGAAACAGGCACCAAAACAGTATCCGAAAAGTTCAGTGTCTGGCATGATTTTCAGGACAAATTAGATTCAAATACTGAGGGATTAGTTTACTTTTTAAAGAAAAAACAGGAAAATAGTAGCAATTTCCCAAAGCTTGTTTTTTTTTACTTAGGTCATAGGACAGCACAGATATGAACTCCAAGCAAGATCTCAGCAAGATGGCACTTTCATTTTGCTTGCTCTTGACTTTCACCTTGGGTGCTCCTTTCGAATCAAGTACTTCCAGCCCATACAGCATTACTGACACGAGTGACGTTGGTCCTGGGGGGTCCAGTACATTCACCCCTCCGGTTTCCACAAGCGCGGCTGAACCAGTCGCCGGCTCCCAATCAACTTCTGCCACTTTTACCTCGCTGAACCTTTTCTCCTCGTCCGTTTCTGCGAGCACCCAAGAAAAGCCGTCCACTCTCGGTAGCACAGCAACCGCACCCTTGCCCCAGTCCACGGGTCCAACCACCGGACATTTCCCTTCCTCTCCCTCCTCAACCACTCAGACCGTGTCTTCCAGCACCCATACCGCCACACCGACACCGGGAAACCACATCAGCCAGGCGACTGGGACCCCAAGCACAGCGACTGGGCAACCAGTGCCCACAAATAGCACAGCGGCCCCCCCTGCAGAAAAACAAGGTATGTCCCCTGGTAACAGCATCCAATAACTATCTGGGTAAGTTCCCTTTAACTGATTTTAGCTGGAGCTCTTGGGTTTGTTTTTAATGGTTTTTAACCAGAGCCATCATGCAGTATTTATATTTGGTTGGTTTTAACTTATTTAACTCATCCATAATTTTATGGATTAGTTTTAGTGGAGCATGGCAGTTTTTTTGTAGTATTTTAAATTAGAGGTTTTACAATAGAAAGAGATGACAAATGGAGTAATATAACTGCCATGTGGGATAGATGGTAATGCCTGGTGATTTTGTTCAAATAATGTCCATCCTGATCAGGTAAGATGGAAAAATGTGCTTGGTTGAACCCTCACGCATTTGGGCCTTGACTACTGTGTAATGTAAGCAAGCGTAATAATGCAAATTATTAAGCGGAACTGTATTTTGGGTCATTGACCTGAAAGAAGGTCATCCTATGAGGGGTTTGAGAAACAAGACGTGTGTTTTTTTTTCCTGCCCTTGGCTGCCTTTTGGTATTTTCCCAACATTCCCCATGTGTGCTGGTCTCTCGATATGTTGCCTTACTTACTCCAGTATGGTAAAATAAATAGCGGAACGCAGGGTTTTCTGGTATGTCATGAACTCTTTGTACTGTCAGAAGAAGGTGAGGCAATAATCGTGGGAAAATATAGTAGCACATGACCCCCCGCTAACAGGGTGAAGTGCTAATATTTGCTGTGGATTCCCATCACAGTGAACATAAGGAAGAAAGAGATACATTTTCACAATTGGATTACAGCCTCCACTGAGACAACTGAAGCTGAAGAAAACGTAATTTTCTTCAGGGACGTATTAGACCAAACCCTTGGCCACATCATGCCACATCCACAGTGAGTCCCTGCTGTGTGGGGCGCTGTTCTCGTCCTGAGAATTTTGTCTAGTTTCTGTTAATCTCAGCCTCCAGCAACACCAAATCACTCCATTGGAACCCTTAGCCAGATCTCAAGTGGACTGCAGGCCTCCAGTGGACAGCACACCAAGCGTCCAACCAAACACACAACCAGTCTCTAAAACCTGGACAGCATGTTGATTAAGACCTGAAAAGAGAACTTTGACTCTTCTTCATATAGGTAATGAGCTCACCCTGCAAGAGAAGATCATCACAGGGTTCATCGGGGGCCTCCTGGGGCTCGTACTCCTGATGATGCTGCTGTACGTGCTGTTGACAAGCATGAAGAACAGGAGTCAATTCAACCACCAGCCTCTGTACGAAGACTCTTTGGAAACAAGTCAGTGGATCCCTTACGACATCACATTTCATCCCTCAATTTGCAGAAAGTCATCTTGGTTTAGAGATGTTTTGATGCATAAGATGCAGCAAAAGCCAGACTGGGGGTTGGGCAGCCATATATTACTAAACCAAAGTTAACACAAGAGATTTACTCCAAAACACTTGTCAAACATACTTAAAACAACACATAGCGCACACAGCAAAGGATGATGGGAAGGGCCCATGATCTTGGATGGACCTGGTAATGTTCTAGCACCGTGTAATGTTAGTATTTTTGTGTAAAATAAAGTGATTATATATCCACCCACATGCACACACACACACACACACACACACACACACACACACACCTATATTTACACAGGTGGCTATGCAGTTTAGACTAATTATTTTCCAGTTATTTAATCCTCTCGGTATTTATATATTTGATGTATATTATAATTTTAATTTTAATTTTTATTATTGCTGGATTCATGTGTTGATAAGAATAAGAATATATTATTATTATTATTATTATTACTATTATTAATGTATGTAATTTAATGTGTCTGTATAATAATGGTGACAAAACAATGAATGACAACTGGTGAGACCTGCTGATGCAAAACATGTCTGCAGAAGTCAGTGTGAACAAGTCAGCTCCCTCCATTTCTGTGAGGTGCAAAGCTGTCAAGCACAATTCACAGAGACACACTTTCACGGGTCTTTTTTTACGCTCGTTTTGAAGGGGACAGATTTGCGCCATCCAGTGACACCCTGGTCATATCTGGGGGCCTTTATGACGGCCCTCAGGTCCTCAGGCCACCCGGAGAGACGGGCAGCTATGAAGAGTTCCCCTCTCAGCCCCCCCACTTCCGACTGGAATTCCTGAAGGAGGATGAGCAACTCTCTGCCCACAGAAACCCTCCAGCTAGCGAGTGAAGGTGATAAACTGCACGTGCAAACGTGCCTCTAGGTGACACTATGCCCACAAAAGCCATTTTAAATAGCTTCTAATCTTTTACACAAACTGTCTCTTATTAACCTTCTGTTTCTCTTCTAACTGATATCTGGCTTTACCATGAAATGGAAGTGAGACCTGTTTAGAACTCAACACGTCTCCTAATTCTGTGTTGCTCACCTAATGCTAAATTTCCTTACTATATTTTCCCATCATTTTCCTGTCAGGTCGGAGGCACGTTGAAAAAATGAAGAAAATCTACCAAAGAGAAACTGAATTTAAGAAAATGCAATGTTTATTTTTAAAAGTGAGAAAAATGTAAATTAACTGACTTTCAATAAATGGGCTTGAGTCAAACGTTGAAATAAACAATAATGCAGAACTCATTTTAGTCATTTTAATTTCAGATATGCACTCATTCTTGTCTTTTTGTCCTGTCACTGGCACAACAGAAACCTTTTTTTGTGTCTTAACCCTGCTTAGGCCCAAAAAAGTTACTCGTTCATGACCCAGTTCCTCAAAACTGGAAAATTCCCAGAATGGGAAATACATCCACACTTATATAACACTTTGTGAAGGCTACAAATATGTAAATTATTATGAGAAGATAGCAGTGAAAAGGCTATAATTATACTGCTTTACTTTAAAATTGCATTTTCAGATTTATCACTATTTATAACTATTAGTGCTGTCCCTGTTGGGCCCAGCAGGTGGCACAGTGGTCAGAGTTGCCACTTTGCAGTTGAATCCCACCTCCTACTGTAGCATCCAAGAACACGGTATTTATCCTGAACTGAAACAGTAAATATTTTACCCTTCTGTATTAAGGGGAAAATCATTATAACCAGCTACACATGATAAGCAACCAAAATGAATTAGCATTAAAAGAACTAGTTGCTGTAATTTCCTTTAATGATATTTTATTAAAAAAACTGATTTTTCACACACTTTGAGGAAGTCTTCATGCCAGTAAAATACTGGGCAGGTAGCAGTCATCTTGGGACTGAATTTGATGTGGCTGATTTATGTTGCTGTTGTGGCTACGCCGTCTGTCCCACCTTTTATGACCATGTAACAGAACAGTCCTCCTCCCTTGTTGGCACTTTCACAAGCCTGCATTAAGGCTTAACAATTTACCCAGTTTCCTAGTGTACTCTCTCTGCCTGTATATACTGTATTGTTGTGACAAAAAACCAAACAATTGACCCATTAACATCCCCAGCCCTTCCTCCATGAACCAGGGAACTTCAGTCAATAATGGCTGCATCTTCCAGTAAGTAGAACATGAGCAGCAGGGAGGAGAGAGCTCTACAGCACTGAGCATCTCTTTATCAAAGTCTTCAGTTATCCCAGTGGGTGGGGGATCACAACAAGGACCTCATTGGATCAAGTGCAGCTGAATCAATGGTCAGTCTTGGCAAACACAAATAGATTGTCTCTGGAATGTTCTATTGCCCACTGGTATTCTCAGGTTTGAATGTGCTGTTTTCTCAGTCACTACGTCCATCTACATGGTTCCTGGTCACTCAGTACCCAGTACAACTGTACAGTATTACTGACTTTTTAAGAGAATGAAATCTTCTCACGATGCATCCAAAGTATCAGAACTTCACTCTCATAATTTGAGCATCGGCTGACAGTGTAGTGTTTGTATTTGATATCCTACTTCTTTAATGTCTACTGTTCACATCCACATCTACATCTATATGCTGTTATCGATGTCACTGCTGGAATAGATCTGTCCCGGATCTTTTACTGGTCTTCGGTGAACCTGCTACATCCCCTGCAGTAGTTGTGCTAAAACTGGACGCCTGCTTGTGAATTAAATATGCTTCATCTTCCCTCATATCGTGTTCAAGACACAAGATGAAAAAGTTGAGAGAAAGTCGGTTCGGTTTTAAATGTAGCCTCCTGTGTGCAAGTTCTTCATCACGATAATCAGAAGTTGTGGTTCCAACATTTGCATTTTTTGCATTCTACAGTTTAACATAGTCAATACACTCAGACTTGTCACTGTCCACAAATCCCACTGAGAACTTTTTCTCTATTCCCTAAATAAACTGAACCACAGCGATAAAATTCCCCTGCACTCGTCTTCCTGGAAACATGCTCCACGTTTCCGACATTTCTCGACATTTTTATCTTATATTTTTGGAGAGTCATAAAGATCGCAGCAGGTGATGCTTGACGACGAAAAGTATGCAAAATTATGCAATTTATGTATGTATGTATGCAATGTATTAATTAATGTATTAAGCATATAATTGTATGTAATTCACAGAATAATAAAAGCAGCATCTAAAAAAACTGCAGCGTTTGCAGCACAGAAGGTCTGGCACACAAATATTGTGACTTTGTCCAGTCTTTATTGTGCCACCCTGGTACAGTACATTAACACAAGAATAAAATATAGTAATACCGCGTTTTGCTACTCGCATGCTGAAGGTGTGTAGCATGAAAGTGTATAACACGCCTGGTGTCGCACGCCTCCGTTCTTTGTTAATACTGTCATAATCCTCCTTCTCCTCACAGCTCTGCAGTTCATGTTCTCTTTTCATCTCTAGGTTTCCTGACAATTGAACATCATTTTACTAAAATATAAGTATCTCCATACATATTACTGTAGACACGTTCAATTACAAATGCTCTTCGTACGATTCTGTTGGAAAGATTTTCAATCAAAGTGCATGATTTTTCTGCTGTATTTGTATTTTCACCCATCTGATAAATTGTGCTGAGTCTGTTTAGCGCCATTTCAGGTGGCGCTCAGCTTTACAGGAACATACCCTGAGGGTTAACCGTGGTATTACCGTATCCAACTAAATTATTTATTATTAGTCCACCTTACATGTATAAAACTGTTTCAAAACATAGACATAATGGGTCATTTAGTGGAAAAACTACATTATTCAGATTATCAGCCACATTATGTCCTTGCATCCATAAACAAGCTGGACCACAGACCTTACTGGGGCTTTTTCCCCACACTGTCTTGACACCCTATTCTGCAGCTGTGCGAAAAAAGCTAGAATTAAAACACATCAGCTGTGGAAATCTGTCCTGCTCTCTGGTGCATTTATTCTGGAAGTACAATGGGATTCAAGCTTACTTGTCACCATAATTTGTCACCATATATTTTCGTGTCAAACAACAACCCAGATTGTTTTTGATGGAGTTACGGGATGTAGGCTGAGTAGTCTGATATACTTGGCCAAGAGATGTGTTTTACTGTTAAGGTCCATACCTTGGCTTAAGTCAGTTAATATATGAACGAGCAAAGTTCAGCTTTGTCCAGCTAGGAAAATTAACATTTGACCTGTGTGACACGTCAGATAAATTCTGGAATGTCTGGGCACCCTTCCTCACCTTCTTACATTCAAATGATGAGTCACACTTGTGAACATTTCCATCTTTTTTTGCATGCTCTATGCATGTGGATATATGAGCAGTTTCTCAGGGGACTGTTCTGTCTGTGCTGTGGCTCTATTTTGCATAAAGTAAAACAGAAAAGTTGAGGAACCTCCATCATCTCCCCATGGTGATGCACCATCCATTTCTCTGCTGGGAACAGCACTATACAGAAGCACGTGGGACCCCTACTTATAAACTTATTGAGAGATTATCTCAGTTCAGCATTTTCTCCTAAGTGACGCACAATGGAAAGTAAACAAAAGTTCATTTCAACCAACAGATGAAGAGATACAAATACAGACACACAGCTCTCTAAGTACAGTCAGTCAGATCAACAGCAACACTTTCATTGGTGAAAACAACACGAGCAGCTGCATACAAAACTCATAATGAACTCCTGCTCTCTTTGTCTTAATCAATGTAAAGCTTCTCGAGTCAAGAATCAATTCTTGGTCCTGTTAAGGTTGGAGGTCAGCGACCAGCTCTGCTGCGTATGAAAGGAACATCATCCCTGCGTGGTTCATTCGATCCAGATTTTGGCACTTCAGTTTCATACTTATGGCTTCGCTTCAAATCAAATCAGCAAAAATGACAAAAATTGTACCACTGTCCTTCTTTTATATAAGTGTTTGTGGATGTTTTTTCTCATTTTGTGGAACTGGATCATGAATGAGTGACTTTTTGGGCATAAGCAGGGTTATGACACAAAAAAAGGGTTCTGTTGCGCCAGTTACAGGAGAAAAAGACAAAAACAAATTTTCATTTTAAGGCCACACAAAACAAACAGAATATATATTTGAAGTGAAAATGACCAAAATGAATTCACAGAACATCCAACTGAACATGTAATTCTGCATTATTGTTTATTTCAGCATCTGATTCAAACCCAGTTATAAAAAACAAGTTGATTTACATTTTTCTCAGTTGTAAAAATAAATATTGCATTTCCTTAAATTCATTTTCGCTTTGATAGAGTTTCTTCATTTTTTTCAACCTGCCTCCTACTTTACAAAACATAATAAGATGATTTAACATCAGGTGATCAACATATTGAATTACGAGATGTATTGAGTTCTAAACAGGTCTCACTTCTATTTCATGGTAAAACCAGACAAAAAACAAGTTATTTAGTTAAAAACACAGGGACTACATTCTAAATACAGCACACGTATAATATTTTATATCATTTGTACAGTATTTAAAACGTTTCAGTGAAAAACTAAAGTCAGTGACGATTCTTTTCACTGTCAACCACCTCCAAGAGTCAGGACTGGGGGGGTCACTGTCTCGCTCGCTGTGGGTGGCAGTGCTGGCTGTGGTTTTATTAACATTACTATCCATTATCTGGCTGACACCTCCAAGGAAACATGCTGCCCTAAGTGAATAACAACGATTTCCACAGTTAACACGGCTGAGTATTTTTCTTCTATTAACCAGAGCAATTGAGGGTTGGCACCGTCTTCAAGGGCACTGCAGCAGAAGCAGGGATTCAAACCTGGTCCTTCAATTACGAGGGGACATTTCTAACTTCTGTGCTACTCTGGCTAGCTAATGGTTCTGTCTGTCTTTAAAAGACCCCCAGATGATGTGTCCAGCGCTTGTGGGCAGATGTGGGAGACACTTTAGGGGGATGGCATGGAAACACAATTCATCCGCACAGCTCAAGAGCTCAGAACAGGTTAAATATCAACCCCATTCGTTTGTCTTCTGTGTATAATCATTAGACATACTGCACCTGGAATGTACAGGCGAGGCCAGGTGAACAACAAGGCGTGCAAAAGAGGAAGCATGTGGACCATTTTGTGATTCACAAAATCCTATGACTCAAAGTTACATAATAAAATCAAACAACATTACCATTAAGTGCAGTGCTGTAAGTAACATAGTTTTGCACATTTCTACAGCATAATTGTAGCTCAGGATACAACTGCACAGGCAACCATGATGCATCTCGGGGTTTTTCATACAGGACAGTTTGTCATGTCCTTGTATGTATAAGCCAGGTCAAGCACCGCACTTACTGCCCCCTTTTCAATGGATTTTTTTTTTTTTTAAAAAAAGGCCAAATATCCATATTCCAAGGTCTCTGTTATTCATCCCATGATATATTCTGACCTTTGACATTGGATCCACAACTCGAGGATAAAAGTTGGGCTGTTATGACTAAGAAAACAGTTCATATATCAAAACACTGTTTAATATAAAAACCCCTCCCACAAACTTGCAAAGTCAGGTGTCACTTGATATTGTTGAAGCAGATGATGGTCGAAGCTGGAGACATTAGCAGTGTGGATGTCAGGCTCCACAGATGGTCCCCCTGGCCTCCCTTTGTGGTTTGGGATGAGGCGTGAATGTGGTTAGCAGGGGGTCTCGGGAACAGGTATGACTACCACCATGGTATGCCATGAAGGAGTTCTGAGGAACGGGAACGTTTGTTATCAGAAGTCACTGCAGTCAACATCAAAGTCAGGATTGCTGATCAAAGGATGGTTCTGTGCTTTTCAATGCTGAAAGAGGTGGCTTGAGTCCCTGGAGAAGATAATGCAAACATCTCTTCGGCATGAGGCCTCTCCAGAATTGTTCTCTTACCCGTGCAGAGTTGCACTCCTGAGCATGGACATTGCAAGGAGATTCCCTCACCCACCCCCCACCCTGATATCCACTTCAATATTTACAGCAATGTTCAAGCTGAGAAGGTTTTTCTGGCACCTTCACAGCAAGTTTACCAGTTTCAGGCAAGAAAAGGCATCTTCTCAGCACTAAAAACTGCAGAGAGGAAGGCTGTAAAACCCTGAGATCTTTGTATTTTTCATACATTCAGTCCAGTTGGAGAGTTGTGCTCTGCTTTAACTGCTGCTCCACAGCGCTACAGTTGAACACAAGACGTCAACAGCTAGACGTAAATGTCTTTTTTTGGACAGTAGTGCAGTATCATATTGATAAAAGTTTTCAACAAACAATATTTTGTGAGAAAGACAAATTACACTGATAAACTTACAATACAACTTTACACTTTCTGGATATTTGGATCACCTGTTATTTACAAAAATGTGCAAGTTTGTATAGAAATATAAATATTGAACGTTTAATTCATATAGTAAAAACTGCAGAAGAGGGAGCTACTGTGGCCAGCAGTACATATGCTGCATGGGCCTCAGTGAGACACTGGAACCAGCTGAGGTCGCCTCAAATTTAGCTACATTTACATTTACATAATTTAGCTTTAAAACTATATGCATTTATGCATAATACACTCAATCATCACAAAAATATGCAGCTAGACTCCTGCCAAAGATTTTTTTCCCCTCAAAATAAGCAGGTAGGTTAGACAATTGTTCGTTTTACACGTCATTTTAAACGGAGCATAATAAAGACACCTTCATATGTTTGTCCCAGTGGAATAGCACAGAGGGAAAAACCCACATTCTTATTCTTTCATTCTTCAATTATTCTCAGATTTTCTATTAGTTTAAATACTTCGATATCATTTGCCGCAACAATCGACAATGTCAATGTCATGTGTGCAGTGTAAAATAAATGTCGCAATAAATACCTACTCTAATGAATGACCAAAAAAAAAAATTAAGAACCATTATGTACAGATCCTGTTAGTCATTCTCCAAATATCGACTTATCCAGCTTGTAACTATTATTACCGCTTATTGTTAATCTGTTTTTGCATTAGTTTTTGCATTTAATTTTCTGTCAATTTATAAGTTAGATGAGTGCTCTGATGATCACTTAGAGATAATGTAAATTTATACTCGACTGCAGACGTGACTCTTTACTTTTCAGCTCTGGTCCAGATGTCTACCGACTGAATAATAACCCATTCCTCCTGGCTCCTTGTGACCAAGATTCTTAGGCAAGACACTGGAGAACTGAACACCTTGTCGATGTTCCTCCTGTCAAACTGTCCGTGAACCAAGGAGCCCACTTTTACATATTGTGAACACATAGCCCTTCCTTTTATTCCCAATGGGTTGAACCCAAGCTCTACCTCTGCAGAAGCCAGAATGTCCTTCTGTTCCTGTGAGCCTGTTTGGATATGGATGTGAGTCAAGACGGCAGGTTTGTAGAAGATAATGGAGAAATGGCTGCCTGCTAAGGGGCTCTTGCCCCAGAAGAAGCTGGCTCTCGAGCTGTAGGCTTGCTCAGGTGTGTACTCTTTAAATGGGATGATATCAGTCACAACGTCAGCAGGTGGGTTGTCTGCAGGTTCATGGGGGTTTGCCTCAAAGTCTTTGTCTGTCAGATGGTTGTAGGTGCCCCGGAAGGACGAGTACACTCCCACATGCTGGAATAGAGAAGGTTTGAAATGGATGGGAGTGTTTTGGGTCAGCAATTTGTTGAAGTGGTTAAGGAGCCAGTCACAAGGCATCTCCTGGTAGAAGAGGAGGAGGAAGGAGGCCAGACGGGGTAGATCGCTGGAATGGTAAAGCTTGCCAATGTAGCCCAGTTTGGAGAACTCCAGAGTCACCCAAGGTGAGTTCCCACGGGAATCAATAAACTTCCTCATGGTGGTGAGGAAATTCTTAGAGCAGATGACATCATCCTCTAGCATGAGGTAGTATTGTGACAGGTTGGCACTGCGGCTGAGCAAGAAGGAATAGTCCACATTTTGCTTGGAGCGGAAAGAAACACGGTCTGGGGGATCATTATAGTTCCTTTTCAAGCCCTCCAAAGGTGGGTAATATTCCTGGGGTAAGTGGACAACGAGGAGCTGGCCTTTGAGAATATAGATTGAGAACCTTTCAGAGATGGAATTCACAACTTGCTGGTTCCAGTCCATGTCAAAGTCTGCCAGGAGCACCACCACCACAATATCCTGCAGCTCCTCCTCTGAGGACTGGGAGAAGATGGACTGCAGTGTGTCTAAAAGGTAGAAGCCATGCTTCCGCTTAATGGAGGACAGGCCGACGGTGAGGTATTCTGGAGGAATTAGAAATTGAGAGGCATAAAAATTTACAGTCAATGTGAACAATATAAAACCGGGAAAAAAACAAATAATGGCAAAACATTAAAAAAATTATCAATGTTTTGATAATATGCACATCAAGAGGAGGCTGTTTACTCACTGCGGGTTGGACCAGGGAAACCCGCAAGGAGCGTGTCATTCTGAAGGCATTGAAACACCTGGATGCTCCTTTGGGAGTTCAACTGCTGTGACACAATGTCTATTGCCCACAGCTTCTCTTTGGATGCCACCTACAGCACATGAATGTTGGAAACCAGTGGGATCGAATTAGGGTTAATCACAGTAGAGAGCACAGTTTATCATTTACACTGATTCGTTTCTCCAAAACTACGTACAACTCGGCATATAAAAGCACATCACTTCAACGACGAAGAGCTTTAGATCGTCACATAGTTGACTGCAGCACAGCGTATTTCCACTATAATGCCATTTTGCTGGTATATGGGCTGGTGAGAAATGTTTGAGACCATTCTTGAATCCTGGGACAGATTCAGCAGCTCGGAGGAATGAGAGGGCTCATTCCACCACACTGAACAAAACTGCAAACCGGCAGGCATTCGATTTCAGATTCCTTCGAGTGACCAATTTCTGTTTTTATCAGGATACAGATCCTTTGACTGCTTTGTTCGCCATAATCGGTGTTGAACTTGATTCAAGAAGCCATGGGAAAGAGAAGAGGGAGATAGCCATTACTGTACTGGGCTCAGTTGTTGATCTGTCAGTTATGACTAAATTTGCAATTTGTTTTCTGATTCAATCACAATTCATTTCTTATAAAAAATGTAAACAAGTTTACAGATTTTTTTATTCTGCCCTGCTTTGGTTTGTAATCGGCTGTGAATTTAAAGCCTTTGTTCAATAAAGGTGTTGCTTTGTTATCTAGCAGCCTTCTTTTAATTTGTACACAAAAATAAAATTGCTTTTCAGGCAAAGTGCCTCCAAAACCAAACCTTAGACAGGAATCACCTTATTTCCTCCTCTTACAACAACTGGGTGAGAACAAAGCTCATGTTTGGGATCCACTCTTAGTTGTTAAAAACATCGTGATGCTTGGTACAGAAATTGGTGTCATTAATTATTATTATTTACAACCAACAGCTACAGCAGGATACAGCTCTAGTCAGTTCCTCATATGAGCACATTTTTTAAACAGCAAAGTGAGTCCCTGCTCAAAAGATATCTCACATCCTAGCTATTCCCCCCATTTTTAACCAAACATTTTCTGTATAATGAAATATGACCTCTCTACATACATACACAAGGTAAATCTAATATCAAAACTGAAGGAGGACCTTCAATAAAAAATTCAGTCTGTTTCCATATATTTTCTTGTTAAATTGCAACCAAAATTCTTGTGAACTTCTTTTAAAAATCAGTTAACCTAATTATCCAAATGTTTCAATCCAAAGTATACGCTGTCTCACGCCCAATGCTTGTGGGATAGTTTCTGAACCACCATCACCCTCCTTTGCACAAGCAGTAACTGGTAATAAAGAATACTGGGACCACAACTTACGAACACAACCGCAACAGAAACCTGCAACTGAACTGCAACTGAACCTGAAACTGTTGTAAAACCAACAACTATGTCACAACCATCATCTATTAATGGGTTAACTTCTTTAAAAAAAAAGCCCATCAGCTCCATGAGCCCTGTGCAGCGGCTCCACCTTTCAAACACTATCATTCAGTTTCTATTCTACTGAGCGTGTTTTGCTGCCGGCTACCGACAGCAGGGACAGGCAACCCATTTTCACTGCGCAACACTCCGGACTGGCACAACCTTGATGAAGACAAACAGTTCATGTAAA
Organism: Arapaima gigas; assembly: GCA_900497675.1. Taxonomy (NCBI): domain Eukaryota; kingdom Metazoa; phylum Chordata; class Actinopteri; order Osteoglossiformes; family Osteoglossidae; genus Arapaima; species Arapaima gigas. The sequence continues at coordinate 155,577 of UFQX01000283.1, forward strand.
CGAGTGAGGGAGAGAGAAGAAGAAAGCAGATTTAAAAATAAAGAAACTGGGAAATGTTTGTATCCTTGAAAATCTAAATCTAGAATGTAACAGTATAAAGTGTGCAACTTTCAAAAATGTACATTTTTTGTTGGAAATATTAAGGCTGAAATGATTCCTCTTGTAACTCTGTGAATTAAAATCCTTGATTTAACCTTCACCCTTGAAAATGTTCTACCTTGAGGACGCAAATTCTCTCTGTATATGAAAGAACCTTCATTGTGCTCTTTGTTTTAATGCGGTCACTGCAGTACCTGTTTTTTCTTTGTGTTGCTGCTTTTGTTTCTATGCCACTGTATTATAGTTGTTGCAATAAAAAAGCTGTTAATCGAAAATAATCTTGGTTTATAATGACCTACTTTTTGACTTGGTTAACCATAATCTTGCAAACAGCCTTATTCATTTAGTTTAAAGTCTAAAGCAAAGACTAGAAAATGACACGAGGTACCCATAGCAAATGGAATATGCATGTAAAAACAAGAAAACAAAGATGTTGGTCTACGTACCAGGATGCGAGTGGTGAAGTGGTTGATAGATATGTACAGGAAGACAACAGCGATGAAAAGAACACTTGTTTTCAGAGCTGTCCTCCAATAAAACCGCATTGTCACCGTAGGCCCTACAGTGGAATTATTAAAATAACCGCTGTTAGTTTGGTTAAGACACACAACAAAAGCCAGTTCAGGCAGACTGAAAATAAACTGCCTATAAAAGAGTCCTGGGTTGAATCTGTGTCATGAAGGCTGTGAACGTAAGACTCCCTCTCCTTCAGCAAGGGACAGCCTGCATCTGACATTACTGATCCCAGGAGATGCATCTTTGCTCACTGTTTGAATTGTTTTTTTTGGTTGTACTGTGCACCCCAGGTAACTTGTTCTGTTCCTGCCCTGTTGATTCAGCACCACTGGACCAGTTCTCTGTCTTACGCACTTCTTGACAAGCACAGCCAGTGTATAACCAAACCATGCACCTGAGTCTACCGTTCATCAACACTTTGGCAATTGGGAATGACTGAAGAGCGATAGGAAATCCTGCATGTGTGCTCTTTGTGTGTTGGAATCCATTGTGACTTGCTACTCTGGGCGTTTATGGCACGTTGAGAAGAGAATATAGAATGTATGAACGCAAAAACAAGTGCCTCACTTTGACACACGAAATATATCTGATTCAACGCATCTCAGACACATGTACGCACACCAACAGTCACCACCCTGCATCTGCTTGCCAAGCTGGTACATCCTTAACACACTTAGAGCAGAAAAAAAACACCTTATTTCCACAACACCGCTAGTTAAGCCGCTAGATGACAATGAGAAAAGCTTTTGTCCCTTGGAATGAGAGGCAAGGAGAGAGATCAGAGTTTCGATCTCCTTTCCTTATTCACCTTCTCCCTGATATCCTCGTCCAGCTTCAAAAGCTCCCAAATAAAGTCTGCCTGAAATCGGTCTTTAAAGAACTAGAAAAGTGAAAATGTGGCTGTCGTGATGCATAACAGGTGTGTGTTGAGCGATACATGACAGATGTAGAGGTGAAGCGCATTACACTTAAACCGTCATAGCTTTTATACTAAGGAATCCGTGACGATCTGTCTGGCTGCCAAAAACCAGTATCAGACAATACAGTGACTGTCTCCAGCAAGAAAGAGGGGTTTGTGCCTCCTTGTGTACTGAACATACGTGAAACATAAAAATAATCCTAAAATACAATCACACTCACTATCACTAACTCTCATGGCAGTACAAAACCAACAATGACATCTAATCAAAAAAAAGGAAGAAAAATAGTGAGAAGCTTGAAATTTGATTCTAGGATAGACTCCAGACTACTGCAACCCTGAGCAGGATTAAGCAGTTATTAATAATGGATGGTTGGATTGAACAAGTTTTAAATACTGGAGAATCCTCACAACAGGGGAAGAAATGCTTACTTGAAGCTTACTCTAGCGGGTGACTATACACTGGCCAGCGAGTGACACTGTCCAATCCACAAGCCCACAGTGAGAACTGTGAGCTCCTGCCCTGGCGGCCACACTAAAGAACTGACCAAGGCAGAAAGTGGACAACGATAATTTAGACAGTTGTTTCGGTTTGACACATCCGACAAGACAAAATGCTGCGTAGTTTGAAGACATAGTACATACTCAATTTAGTGGCCCTCGAGAGTTTGGATTTTAGTGGCAATTACAAAAATACTCCAGAAAGAGAAACGGAAAAATCGCAAATATTGAAAAACATTTTCTAAGCATAACATAGTGGAAAATAAATAGCTTTTACAGAAAAAATAAAATTATGTTTTTAACAGTGTTTATACTGTGTCTCACTAAAGGATCATCCAACTGTCTCCACTGGCACCTTATTCACTGCTTTCACCGTATAATTCACATTACTTGATCCTGCATGCATGTTTGGCACACTAGACATTACATTAAGGTATAAAAATGTTGGTACAGTACACAGTGCAGTACAAAACAGAGCTGTAGTAAAAAAAAATTACCTTTAAATTATGCTTTTGATTTTCCAGACTGTTGTCATAACCAAACACTTCCTCTTCGTCCTCTACATAATCCAGAAAAATGGAGAACGGATTGCTTGTTTTTGGCTTTTGATACACGTGCAGAGTAATCTCCTTTCTGTAAAATAAGCAGATGCGGACTGACCTTCTATGAGAGTCAGGAAAGTGCTCAGTGAGGACAAAAACACCACACAAGACCAGCGTTGTTCTTCATACTGATTAGATTAATACCAAAAAGCATCTCATGTTTGAGTTGGATTTTATCTCATTCTAAGTTCTGATTGAGAACTGAATTTGATCTTGTGTTAATTGAAATTTATACAGTGTCCCTTTAAGATCCATTAGTTCAAAATTCTACTTCCTTTACATCTTTCTGTCCACTTCCTTCTTCTTCTGTCCTGAAACCTCAGTGCCCTGTTGCTTTACTGGGAACTGCCAAACTTCTCTTTACAATGTAATGGCTTGCACTGTGCCTACATTGCATTAAGAATTTTTTTTCCGCTGACTTTTACTATTTCAAACTACAACCACTTTCAATTGCATTGCCTTTACGCCATCTAATACATTGTAAAGCTCACACTAGGTACCAATCTTTACATTTATTTTACCCAATGTATGTAAGAATTGTTGAACTTAAGACTTTTGGTGCTTGATGTGCGCCTTTTGAAGTAAACTTCAAGACTGAAGGTTTTTCAAAAAAATAAGTCAACGGCTGGTTTCCAGAAAGTTGGAAGGGGACCGAAACATATGAATTATGTGATGTGCACGAGGGGACAGAAGAGCTGCCAGCCTGACGTGCCACAGTTATCAAACTGATGTACTCCGACTTATCAGAGCTGCAAGACACTGGTGTTTGCTCCTGCAATTTCTAGCTTCTCCTTCAATTATGGTGGGGCTGCAACAAATTTTCAAGTGATAAACTGTTTGCCGATATGAATTTTTTTTGGAAAGTTTTTAGTATTTATTTAAGCTGGGTGGCCTGCACTCACTTCTTCGGCAGTGTCTCCTCCGGCGAACTGATCGGCCTGTACAGGTACGCCTCCACTTTCACTCGGTCCCTCTGTCCACGGTGTTGGATTTCTGGATACACTTCCGTGGTGTCCTTCTGTCAGATCAGATAAGAACACAGACACTTCCTTAATAATGTTTTGCATGTCTAGCTAATGTTTTTCTGTATAAAGTTTTCATTCAGACTTCTGGGTATGATCTCAGTCCTTAGTGCTCATGTACCAGAGGAGTTTCCATGTTCCATATTTTCCCTGATACAGACGTTTCCCTTGACCTGCTGGTAAAATTGCCCGGAGGTGATTAATCAGTTTTATTCCTCTTTGTGTTTGACATCTGGAGTCACAGATCAGGACCCCTGCTTGTGTTGTTGTCCTTTCATTGTTTATTATATCTCATGGTTGCTAACTAGCAGAAGATTTTCCTGCCCTCTCACCACAGTGCTAGTACGAAAGTTAACTAGTTAGCCACCACACATGGGGGAGTGCAACGGCACAGATGATCTAAACATGTATGCGACTGCAGATCAATCTGTGTGGAGTTTGCATTTTTTTGAGGGGTCCATCTTAGGTGCTCAAGGTTACTCCAAAGATGTTTCAGATGAGGCAGTGAATCTAAATTGCCCCAAATTATACTTTTATTTCTTATTACAGTTGCACTGGCCATTACAGTTTTCCACGTTAGCTTTGGAATAAAAACAGCAGGTAAACAGCAATAAAGCGAATGAAGGCATAAATAACTCCATGAGGATCCAGAGCACACAGGTATGTGCACATTGTCTGGACAAGAGTGCACTGTTCTCCTCTGTTCCTGCCAAAAAGCCTGGCTGCTACCCCCAGATTGCTGCCTTGTGCATTATATTTACTCATTTTTCAGATGCTTTTCTCCAAAGCAACGTCCAACTCAAAGTGAACAACAGTGCAATTCACCCACAGACAGAGGTACAAATAAAAACACATGATTCTCCAACCTCCAGCCACTGAGATTAACACCACTGTACATTACAGAAGGAGCTGCATATAGAATATATGAGAAGCTTCTGACCTCCTCTGTGTCACTTTTGACAAATAAACTATGAGTATGGAACCAGTTCTCAGTCCCAATTAAGTTTATAAGTAGAGGATGAAGTGTTATTGGACCTTATCTGACAGCTGGACCCTTAGAAAAAAAATTAAAAAATATAGCCGATTCTGTCAGTTTGCCACCAAACTCCTCTAGAATAGAAAAGCGATAAATTTAATTTGTGCAACACAGACACATTTCAGCTCGATACCATAATCGGCATGTATGCAAATTAAGTTGAGACCCAACTAGACTAATACCCTGGTGTCAAGTAAAACTGGTTTCTCAAAATGGCTTGAATACACAAACTTGAATACCGGGAAGTCATTTCCATTATTGCATTTATTACGCATAATAGATTCTCGACTCGCATACTCACATGGGTATTCGTAGTTACTGCTTGTTCTATTGGGAATTCAGAAATCGAGAGCTTGAACATCAGGGTACAGTGGTACGGTGTATATGCAACATGTGATTGTTATGGCATCAGAGTTATTTTACAAACACAGAAAAAAAAGAGCACCAAATGAACACTGAACCCAACATATATCGGATAAGCAAGCACAGTATGTGGGCTGTGATCACAGACATTCAGGAAATTCTTGCTTAAATTTGTCATCTGAACTTTTCTGTTTTTTTTCTGTTTTCAAACACACAAAATCCATATTCACGCTGTACCAATGCATGGAGATTAAGTTTATTTCTGGACATTACACTAATTTCACTTGCTCATCTTGCCCAATTATAAAAGTTGTACAATAGCATTGTTGTCCTCCATCTTTATCACTTTACTGTATAGTAAAATGAATTAACCAAACGTTGTGTAGCTTTGGTTGTTAAATGCATTGGAATAAGCATCATCGTGTCAAATGTAAACACGCTTTAATAAGTGTCACCTTATAAAAAAGAGTTTTTTGTCAATGAATAGAAGCACGTGACACCACATGTTTCTTTTGTAGGAAGAGAAATAGACGTTTGCATATGAAACAATACCTACGGTGAAAACAGACAGAGAGAAGTACAGTACATGGAGATACAGCCACCATCTTACAGTATCAGGCAAAGCCTCCGTTCACACTTCTGTTTCCCAACATGAGAAAACCTTAATAGGTATCTTCAAAGTTAGAAACACTGTAGTATGACACAAATTGTATTGTACATGGTTTGCACTTTTTGTCCCCTTGATATGAGGCTATAGTATCTTCCAGAAAGCCATTCTCTCTTTTTAAAGGTCCTGGGAGTGTCTCTTGTGTTGGCCAAGGTCAAGAAAACAATAACCTACTGATTATACACGTACACACGCGCATGTGCGCATGCATGTTTTTCAAAAAACAACACACGTTGCCTCAAAATGTTATGCAATGTATGACATTGAACCGGAATTTATACAAAAGAGATTTCCTTCCTGACGTAGACCATCACTATTTAACCAAGCTGCACTGAAGCTGATCTGCACTGAAGACCCACTGGCTGGCTAGAGACACACACAATGGGCAATTTACAGTGATCAAATAACCTGAAACTGGAAGAACATGCAAAATCTCCACCTGCAAGCAGAGAAAGGTGCACAGCCACCTGCTACTGTTTTCACATCAGTTCAGCCTTTTGCTGCTCATCACTCAATTTCAAAGTTTCCCTTAGAAACATTCAGAACGACATAGTAGACACAACCAGAGAGGTGTGTCTCTGTATGACCTAGGAGCAGTTCAGTTCATCTCTGTAGATCAAGTTTTTCCTCTGAACACCAGGAGTTTCTCAATGTGAGAAACAATAAGAAATAGTCAGTGCTGCAGATGACGCAAAACAGGACAGTGAATTATACGCAGGAACAGCGAATGAGGCGCAACCAGAGCGCCGCGATCTTCTCTAGAAACCGCTAAAAATGAGTTGTTTATATTTTCCCTTATATTATGCTTTATTTTTTATATTCATGATTTCTTTCTATAGTACCTTCTCGACGGTCCGCATAATCCGAAACTCTTAAATTGAGGATGGATTCTAAACATATTTAGGGTCTTATTGCACATGTATTTCTTATTGGAAATTTATACTCATCACATATATTGGACATTTACTTTGTCTCTATGGACAAGCGCACGCGCGCTCCATGTGCGGCTCTAAATCTCAACTTCCCCAGAAACGTGTATTTCATCATAAATACAGTGATGATCACCTGTTACTTTACCGCTTTTTCACTGAACTGAGCCACTCTCCTCTAAACAGCGTCCACACGCACACGCACGGTGGTGAGAAGCAGCGACGCTGACCCACATCGCTGACCACCTACCCTTGTTTTCACGCGCTCAAGAAGAGCTCGCACGAGACATCCCGTCTGCGAAACGAAACCGGAGGAACGTACGGAAGAGACCAGCAAGGGAGTGGAACTGGCAGGAGTCGAGGACGCAGCCAATCAGGGAGCGGCGGGGGACAAGGGGGCGTGCCGGCATGGTGATCGGCAGAGACAGAGCGGAAGAGCGACGGTTCCGAGACAGCATGTCAAAATATTTAGCTTGTACTTTTAAACGGAGAAGGTTAAACATGTCTGAAATACGATAACGACCCGCGTTCGGCGGTGTTACTGACAGAGTTGTAAGAATACAAACTTTATTCTTGCACGACATGATTGACAACACGCCCGCCCACAGAACTTTTGTATAACCAACACAGCCTCAGGGTCGTTGCCAAGCCCTGGAACCCTACCGCGGTTGGACACCTCAACTATGTACACAGCAAAGCATAATGGAAGCCACAAATCACTTAAACCAGTCAGAAATGCAGTGGAGCACCTGTGCTTATGTTCACTTTTTACCTTGTAAGGTATAAATAATCAATATTCGATTAAATTTTATGAAAATTCCTAATAGTTTTACAAACAAAATTACATGTGTTATAAATATTACTTAAAGTTTTATTACTTAATGTATAGCATGGAACTGCTTGAGCTGCGCCATCAGAGAACTGAAATCTGAATCCAACCTGGACATATTTAATCTCAAGTCAGGCTCCACATTCAGCTGATTTCTGTCCTTTGTTCTGAGTCCAACAAATGTGGGAAAAATCCAAGATCATCATTATAAGATGCGGGGAATAGTAAGAAAAATGACACAGTCACAGTCCACAGGTGGTCGGCGGACCTCCGCTTGAGTTCCACGGCTATAGACTAGTCTACAAGACTGAACATAGTGATCAGGTTGGTTACCATGGAAATGCTTTTGAACAGGAGTCTGTTCCTGTTTACAGGAAGTGGTAAACTTGGCTGTTCAGGAGGTGTACTACAAAACCCATGAGAACAATAGCACATAATTTGTTTAAATTGTACTTTTATTCTGCTTCCTGTTAGAATGTGTTCATAGGAGAATATGTACTGTGAAGAAAACACCCAAAGAAAGGCAGGTGAGGCGTACAGCAGCAGTCCGTGCGAGTGCTTTTCTTCACTGTTGATGCTGCCACACAAAGTTTACTTTTAAACTGTATAGTGTTTAGAGCCTTGTATGGTCTTTATTTTACATACCTGTCATGCAGTATACATTAAATTGCGTTTATTGTATGGGATTTAGGAAAATTTTTGGCAAAAAAGGAATCACTAAATGCACAAAGCGTCAACCTTGAAGAGGTTAGTCAGAGCCTATCCTAAAAGCACAGGCTGCTAGTCTGGTCAGGATTACATACAGCCATCAGACATAAGTGTAAAGCACAATAACCAGAGTCGGGACTCACACCTCAACTCCAGAAATAAAATTATAGCCTTGCCAATCTTACATCCAAAGTCTATAGAGTTAACCCAAACCCACTAAGTACTGTGACTTACTAAAGTGCATTTTACTCACCTGCAAAACTGATTATACAAGGATGGAGCCAAACTATATTTTTTGCATGATCATCAGATCATTTTCAGTCATATGACTGACACAAAAATGTGGTTCATCCTCAATTTTCCGGACTATGGGGGAGGAAGTGTCCAGATATGGTGAAAGTCTGAGTAAATCAAAAGCATAATTTAAGCTAATATTGTTTACTTTGCTGTTTTATACTGCACTGTGTACTACAGTAACACTTTCATATTGTAATGAACATGTAATGTGCCTAATAAAACGAAAGTCAGTACTGTAATTGAAACATACATACAGTACAGGGGAAAAAAGCAGTGAATAAGGCACCGATATGTTTGGATCAGAATGCTGCTACTTTGGGACTAGAGGGGCATCGTACCACCTTCATAAAACTAACAATGAAGATGGCAGGATCTGCCTGAATTGATTTTATTCATTAGGGAAATTATTTTCTCAGAAAAAGCTAATATTTATATTCCCCTTATGTTATGCTAAAAATACATTTTGTTTCAATATTTGTCTCTAAAACCCAAAATCCATCGAAAAAGGTCGTTAAATTAATTATTAATTAATTTGGTTCAATTATTTTTGTAGATTATCCCCCAGAGAAAAAGTATAATCACTGGTGTGCCAGTGGTCTTGTGTTGTCAGTAGTACTTTGAACCAAACATTTTATCAACTATGAATACATGTCTAGGTCACCAGTTTCAATCACTGACTAGTCCTTTTTTTAAAACTCAGTCAGAGCTGATAATCACCATCTTGTTTTGTATCACAAAGTCAGAATTGTGAACAAAGTGCACTCACATTTCAGATAATATTTTAGCCATATGAAAGTAATGTCAACCAAAACAGGACAAGAGCAACAATAACCATTATGTTGCAAAAAGTTTTCCTGCAGTGTTCACAGCAAGCTGCTGGTTCCAAACAGATAGCACCAACATGTAAGTAAACACTCTGTGCAAGAGCAGAAGTCACAACAACCGCAGGTTTTTGTGGCACCCCCTGTGGCTAGCACTTCTGCCTGTTCCGTAATGCAGTCAGTGTGAAAAGCATCAGGTGGCCTCTTTCCTCAGTGCCTGCAGTGCAGTCTCCAGCACGGTAATGAACCCCTGCAGGGCACACTCGTCCCTTGGGACTTGCTTCACAGTCACTTGGAGGTGGGGGGGGGCACTGTGCAGCAGTTCAGCTAGGATCAGCGTGCCCGAGCTCTTCGAGTACAGGTACGCCTTCCAAGGGAGGCTGTCGGACCGACTGAAAGCTAGCGCCTGGATCTGCACCAATTGTAGGGCAGCCTGTAGGGTCTCCGGAGCACAGTCAGACCCAGGAAAGACCATGGTCCCTGTGTGGGACACATCCAGTCGTAGCCAGTGCTGCTCAAAGGACTCAGGCGACAAGGGAGGGTCCAAGCTCAAGCTGAAGTCAGGCCCATCCTCTGTGGAAGTGTGTAGCGGATCTTCTCCCGTTTCTCCCACTGTGGGAATAAAAGAGCTGCTGGAGCATGTCATACAACATACCTCAATCTGGTGAATGGTGTCAAAATAAAACCAGAGCTTTCACTGACTTTCTTCCAGTCAACATTTTCAGTCTCTGACTTTTTTTGGAGTGCACACGTTCTACTGTACATGTTTGAAAGTACTGGTGGGATAGTGTTTCCTCAGCAGTATACTGAGGTGCAGTCAAATATGGACAAGCACTGTCAAATATTCATAAAGGTAATTCAAATAATTCCAGTGAGTCAAATAAGTCCAGTGAGTATCATGACTTCAAGTTAAACACATATGAAAGTGCTTATTGTACGTGGAGGGTTTTGCCATGTTTGCCTAATAGTTAGTCAAATCACGTCATGAGCTACTGGCTGAGTCCTGCAGGCACAGAATGTGTTAACAGATGTGCTCATTTTTCTTTAAGCACTCTATACACATATATGTACATGTATGCTGGAAGCTAAAAATTTTCCAGACTTGTTGACTTGGTGAACTTGTTACCAACACAAACATTTTTTGAAGTTGAGTTTTTTGAAAAATGAGAGCTAAAATACAAAATTTGAATTTTGAGTGTGATGTATGGAATGATATTCGGAAGCAGAACCCACCTACTAGAGGGCAACCTGCGATACTCAGCGCCATGCTGTCAGAGCCACCCTTGGATGGGAGTGCAGTTCCAATCCCCCGGGTAAACAGTAGTTCCAAGGTGTTGAAGTGGGCGACCCAGTTGTTGACAGGCTCGTCAGGATGTCCAGTAATAACACCCAAGGAAGGGTCTGAGATAGGTCCTCCCATGATCCGGCGAGTCTCATCCACACCACAGTGCAGCAGGCGGTAGTACAGCAGGGCACGGTCACGTACACACATGTCGCTCTCTTCTTCTGCCAGTGGACATTCAAAGTGAGATGCATATATAGGTAAATATCTGCATGCTGGTGTTTTTATTGTTTGGTATTTTTGTGTAAACAATTAACAATAATTCACGTGCACATACAACACATTTTTGTGTCTTCTGCAAAAAAAGACAATGTCTCTTTCATACCCACCTGTAGTACTATTTATAATCAACCGTTTTACTATGTTTTACTAAACAGCAGGTAGCACAGAGGCTCAGGATGTGTAACCTGATAATCATTGATCCAAATCTCAGGAAGGGTCATGCTGTGGTACTTTTCTGCAAACAGTCGTATCAGCACAAGAAATGAAACTAATGAATGTGGACTAAAATGAGTGCAAATGAGTAACTCATTTATACATATTTATCTTTGCTCAAGGATGTTATGGCAGAAGGTGGGACTGTAGCTTGCGACCTCTGGATTCAAAAGAGGCACCTCTAACCACTACGCTACCTTCTATCCTGTGATAACAATTTCAAGGGAACTCTCAAAATCTAAGCCAAATTAACAGTAGTGTTTAAAATGTTTTTGTGGCCATTAAAAAGAATAATTATTGCTCTCCTTGTTGCATTACACAACGGACAGTTGTACCTATGCAGTAGTGCAGCAGACGGCCCAGCATGTCCTGGATCTCTGCGGGACGGGACAGGAACAGGCGCACTGTTGCTGTCAGGAGCTCCAGCTTCACCAAGGAGGAAAGCTCTGTCTTGAGGCTGTCAATGTAGTCCTCCAGAACATAAGGAGCGCTGGCGATCTTGTCACCATGTGCCCCAAGCAGCCATATGAGAGCTTGTTTGCCCTGTCCAAGAAAAGGAAAGAAACAGTAAAGCAATAGTAATTACAATAAGAGCAAAAATGTACTCAAAATGTGGTAAGTGCTGATAGTGACAGGAATTTCATTGTGGTGCTATTACACATTTTTGCAGATAGCTACTCAAACCAACATGCCCAGGAGGAATTTTGAGTCACCAATTCACTGGAACAGCCTGTATTTGTAGGAGGAAGTCCAAAGAAGAAGGTAAGACAAACCTCACTGTCCTGGATGTTCTCCTCGCAGCCGATGATGGCCTGGCACACGGATGCCGCGCACTGAGGGCACAACCAAACCAAGTCCCGGAAGGTCTGCACCACAGCTGGAGAGACACAGGGATACAGCACCCAATTATGACTCGCCTTTCGCACTTTCACACGTTTTTAAAACCAAATATTTTATTAAGGCAGTAGTTTTACTTAAGTCATTTTGTTTAACGTGTAATTTTACTTGAATACTGCTTTTGATTAACCACCTCTTCCTCAGTTCACAAGACACCCTCTAAGCTTTTGTCAATTTTGCATCTTTTCAAGTTACAGAACTCAGCTTCTAGAACCAAATGATAATCATCAGGTCGATAGGGTTCATGTCCAAAACAATCCAAAAAAAACTTATAAATAAATTTCTCTCATGATATAATGAGAGGAAAATAATTTTATCTACTGGCCACGCTCATCCCCACTGAAAATAAAACTCAAAATATATATAGTAATAACCCTGACATGTCATTCAACGTTTTTCGAATCTCGAAAATTCGACTTAACGTGGCGTTTCGACTTACAAGGTGTCTCTTCTCTTTTAAAAGAAACACATTTCAATTTACATTCCTCCCAATAGCTGAGCATCACAACTCATTGCTTTTATTCATCTAGCAGACGCTTTTCCCTCAGTGATTATTAACTATGATTTTGCTGACACCTTAATCCAAGGTAATTTACACAGTTGGACACACTGCACTAAACTTGCAACAACCATGTGTATACTTATACAGCAAAGCAGTGTGACACACACACTGGTAACAAATTAGACAAATGCACCAGAAACCGACACTTTGTTAAGTGGCTTCTACATTGCAGCCATGAAGGAGCTAAACAAGCACAGACACATCCATACAGCATTATACAGTAATTAATGAAGGGAAACTCCACTGTTACAATGAATAATGTAAACTAAAAAATAAATTATACAGTATCAGATGATATCGTAACACCAGTGGATCATATGGATGGACGTCACTTTAAGGACTCAGGAACACATCTAAACTTTTAGCACTGAAACTAATAGCAGTTGTATTTTTCAGTTTTGAGAGTTTAGGTTGTAGAGAGTTCCTCATGTGGAGAAACACTGCACTGCAAAATAACAAAACACACAGGCTAAATATAAAAAACAGGTTCAGATGTCATACTAACAGGACTAGGCTGAAATGTGTTATTGCCCTGCAAGCCAACTTTCAGACAAATAAGCAACCCATGGTTAAGCTTTTTTCTACAGGCCATGGACAACTTTTAACATCTTCACCTGGTGACATTAGTGAAATTGTGACCTTCTGCATGTTAAATACTATTTCAGTGTTTTGACAAGGGGTCCCCAACATCAGCCCGGTTCCAGTCAAACAGGGAATCTCCACATTGAGGGAAATGAAAACCCAACACTGCTCGGTACCCTCCCATGTTTGCATAATAAAGAGTTTTCAAATGCTGGCACACTGTGGTAAACTTCTCACACTGCTGTTTTTGGATGCTTCTGATGAGGGGTTGGCATTACCTGAAGTGATGTGTTCCTGCCTCAAGCCCAGCAGATCTGTGAGTATGCCCAGGCACCGTTCACTGTACATCCGCCCAATTCGACCTGAAAGGAGACAGACAGACAAAGAGACAGAAGGCAGAACCAAATGAATATGCTGATACGATAATTCAAAGTAACTGTCGCTTTTATGCATTTTTAAGACTGGGCATTTCTCTGGAAGATCCAGCTTTTCAGGTTGTCAGTACATTTCCACAATCATTAAACTATCTGCTACCATAGAGACAACACTGCCTTCACACTAACAATGGAGAAGACAGGATGGTTCTTTTGTGAGACAGAGTATTAAAATTGTTTAAAAATTTTCATGGATTTTAAAAAAAGCTAAAAAATAACCAAATGTTTATATTTTGATAATAGTTTATATTTAACATGTACAATCTTTGAAATAAACGTCATCTGCTGAACCACAGTTGGCTGCCTACCAGATCCTTAAATAAGGAATGATTTTGTAGGCTGTAGTCTTCAAAACTGCATAACACTATTTGCTTTTTTTTGTTGGAGAAAAAAACCTAACAACTGAAATAATGAAGACCGAAAAGGGCTAAAGCCATACAATGAGGAAAAAAATAACACTACTTCATAATAACAGTAACTTTTTTTCTGGAAGTGCATCATTCTATTTTTTTTAAACCATAAAAGGCATGTTTTTCTTATCAAAGTCATCTTTGCCTTGTTGCAGCAAATTATTTCTCTTTTCACTGACTGTATTACAAGCCGCCTTGAACAATCTCTTCTTGTTGAGAGAGGCCCTCATTATGCAACCACACAAAAAAGCTAAACCTTGCATTTTAAAATTAAATTCTCCACTTCCAAATGGCTGTTGGAATGATTATCCAGGTATGATAAACATCCAGGTGTTTATATTTACAGCACTCAATTTCAACAAAAGCTGAGAATCAACCCAGCAAATAAAATTCAAATAGGAGCCAACAAACCAAAAAAGTCTATAGCTAAAGGCCTAAAATGCAAATGTCAAGGAATAAAACGTAAATACGAGCATGTGACTGAAATTAAGTGAGAAGTACTACGTTTAGCGATCTTACCAATGGCAAAAATGGCAGCCTGGGCGAGCTCTGGCAGTACATCGGTGCAGTAGGCGCGCAATTCCTCGAGCACCAGTGCCACATTCTCGTCGTTGACCAGTTCCACCAGGATGTCCATTTTGCGCAACCTGATGTAGCCAGGCTCCGAGTAGCTGCAGAAGAAGCGCTTGTAGTGGGCAGCGTATTGGCCTGGTACGCTGCGCAGGATGCACTGCACATGGCAGAGGCCAGCAAAGCACAGCTCCCGGGAGCGAGAGGCACAGGCAGCCAGTAGAGGGCCTCGAGCACGACTCAGTGCATCAGCCTGCACTGCAGGGTGGGCATCAGCCAAGTGCAGGAAGAGGCGGAGTGTGGCGGCCGCCACAGCGCTGTGGCTGCTCTGCAGGTGGCCATCGAGCAGGTTGAGGATGTCAAAGAGCTCAGCTTCATCGCGTGGCCGATAGCGCAGCAGGAAGGCCAGGGTTTCGCTCTGTGCCCAGCTATCCAGCTCCTTCAGCCTGACAGGAGAAGCACACTACTCTCGATAAAAAGCTCTTTTCAAGCTAAAATACATTGGCTGCTTATGAACACAAAAAGGATCAGATGTCTGTTTCTAACTCGATTTACTCATAAATCTAAAGTTCCTTTTACCATTGAGTATAAAATCATTATATGCTTAACAATACAGATTTCCTTCCGTTTATGCACACGCCAGTTTTTATTGAACAACTTGAGTAAAGCACTGGTTTTGCTACCACTGTGATGGAATGACCTCCCTCTCTCATTCAGAATTGCTGAATCCAGCTCAAAATTCAAGAAAGCTCTCAAAACACACCTATTTCAGACTCACCTCCTTCCTGACCATCTACCTGCTGTATCATATGGGATTTGCTACTGTCTGTCAATTTTCCACGCAGCTCCTGGTGTAATATGTACCAGTAAAACCTCTAATATTGACTTTACTTTGAGAATCGACCATCTACATCTGTAGCTCTGTTGGTGAGATGCACTTTTGTTTACTCTATGTTGTATTTCACTTCGAAGAAAAGTACTTCTGAATGAATAAGTGTAAATATAAATGTAATGCATAGAAGTACACAGGAAGAGTACAATATTGTTTCATCACTCACTCATTTTATTCTTTTAATTAACTTCTAAGTGCCTTAAAATCAAAACTAATACAAAATAACTGAAAATGAAAAATACACAACCTCCTAATCAATTCCAACAGCCGATGAATTTATAGTGAATCCAATATATATCAGTTTCTGGCCACTTACAACTTTCTGTACTATCTAAATAATCTATTAATGCTCAATAATAATGGTGTCTCTCATCGTCTAAATATTTGATATAAGAAATTGAAAAAAAATTGTAGGAGCTAATGTAATGACACATTTATAAAGTAAGACATGTGAAATCTACTTTTTTCAAAAGTTCTACAGCAAGCTCTCAACATGAAGTGTTAAAGAGTGGTTTGTGCTTCCCGTGCTGCTGCACCCCAGAAGTCAGTACCTGTTCAGCAGATGGTGGGCAATAGGCTTATTGATGACCACACCTCCTTCAGCCTTCAGCATCTCCTCTAGGGCACGGAGGCAGTTGACCATTACCACCGGGTCAGGGTCCCGAAGCATCCCGTACAGCTCATTCACCACAGTGCCATCTGGTGGACACAGCACAACAGACAGGTCTTACAGCAATGGAAATTAATCTATCGTTTTCATTACTTCTTTTCATTGTTTGCAACATGGGAAAAGTGCTGTACCGCTTTGTAAACAAATTGAGAACAATGTGAGGCTAAAAGCCTTAAAGGTACACTGCAAGAAGTGCAGTGTACAACAGGTATGGGAAGAAAAGTTCAAAAGCCCAGAAGGAAAAATTGCTTTGAAATGGACAGAAATTTTGGCTAATAAGATTAATAATTCAGACTGTTACAATAATTGCCTATCAGATGCTTTACCTGCAGCTGCTTTTGAAGCTGAAAATAATACACTTTACCAGTGAAGACACCTGCATTCTGAACAACAGCAGTTCGCTATGATATGGTTTGTGGTTCTCCATCTGTCAGAGGTTGTGTGCTCATAACCAGAGTCAGTGCACTTTTACTTTGTGAATGAAGCAGAACAAAGGAACAAGAGATGGAAGACAGACAAGGCAGAAACAGGAAATTCACGACAGAGATCGGGGACATAGATGTCATGCAGCCAGAGTAAGGTTGTGGAAGAGGGGGTGCAGACCGATCTCTGCTTCTGGCTGCAGGTTCTGCATCTTGGTGCAGCCCAGCACTGCCACTCTGCGCACGTAGGATGCCTTGTCCCGCAGTCCAGCCAACACGGGCTGCTGAATGTACTCTGTGATGCCCGGCATCCTGCACAGAACACACAAGGAAGGACCGTGACCTTGTTGAGTGCACTGTGATGAACTTCCCAAATCTACGTATAAAAGTGAAATGCAAACTGAATTTCAAATGTTACCAATAGATTTCACCAGCTCTACTTTTTCAGCACCAAACAACAGCTGCTGAAATTCCTGTTATCTAGTTTGATTATAGTAGCAATTAGCTTAATGAGTCAGTAGCAATAATCAGCTGTGTTGAGTGTAAAAGTACATAGTGGATCAAAAACATACATACATAACCTACTTCAGCCAGTTTTCATTTAATCACAATCAAGCTTCTCCTTAAACACACAGCTCCACTCATATTTCCTAAATACAAATGTTTTCCAGTTTAATACATTTTTTTATTTCTTCATCATTCTAATTTCTATAATATATGCCTATTGCAGAGTGAAAATGACCTGCATTTACACACCAGCCACTTTTGGGCAGTTAATAGGACACAAACAATACTGGACTGTAGGACCACTTTCATTCTACTCGGTCTGACAGTTTTTAAACCTTGTATTGCCCATGATTAAGGGGTGACTCAATAATCTGCATTTAATATGAGTTTGTTGATAGTACTTTTTTTTTTAAATTCACATTTTTGAAATAGTTTTTAACTTTAGTTAAAAGACTGTTAAAGCGTTTTTTATTTATTATAGGATCATACGAGACTTTTATAAAACACAATCATTAAATTGGGGGAGGTCAGAATCATTCAGCTTTATAAATATTATGATTATGCAGATAATAAAGAAAAAGTTAAAGTGGCCATAACTGACACTGTACATTCTCATGGAATGAAGTAGTCAAATAATGGGATTAATTAGAACAGTTGTGGAAATTACTGATTTTTTTAAAAAAAATTGCTTTAAATTTTAATTACTACATTAGAAATTCAGAAAAAATAGTGAACTCAAATAAATGAAAGTTTTATTGATTTCAACTTAAGAGATCAATGCAAATTTGGGGTGACAAACAGACTTCTGCTCACAGTTGTGTTTGTAAGTTGAGGAGCCAGTGCATAGCACAGATAATGTATATGCAGTTTCTTGCAACAACCGTCTCCTTTAATTACTTAGTGTAGTCATTTTGAGCCCTAATCAGAAACATATAAAGTTTGAGACAGTAGCTACTTTACATTGTATTGAGCAAATACTATATTTCACTGATGAATTTTGAGGAAAACTAATTATTAATTATTATATCCAAAGCATGACGCTTGTTTACACACATGGGAAATTTTACTGCTGCAACTCAGGGTAAGAATGTGGCTCATTGGTGCAGCAGCAGGGATTCAAACCTGGGTCCTTCAAGTGCAAAGTGTTACCTGTAGGCCCTACACGACCTAGCATACTCATGATTATACAGATAACCCCTCCTGCTTGTGGACCAATACAGTTAGGGGGACCACGTTGCCATAAGAACCAGCTTACACACAGCACAGCCCAGCACATACAGGATAGAGAGGGGTACGACCATGTGCCTCACCGCAGGTTACACATATTCCTCAGAGCCAGGCCGCGCACCATGGGGTTGGGGTCGGCGCAGTCCTTGCGCAGGGTATTGATTGCCAGCAGGGCCAGGTCTGGTTTCAGCCCCGCATAGGTGCACATGTACAGGTAGACTAGCTTCTTCTGCACAATATCCACTGAGGCACTGGCCTTCACCATCTCCATGAAGAGGGATGACATATCCAGGCCCTGTGTCATCAACCTGTCCCACACAAAAGGCCACAGTTGTCCTCTTCTACATCTCAAAATAGCACCAAAAACAGTGCATATACAATATTTCTTATCATATTTCTAGACTGAAGGACAGGTCATTTATTATATTTATTTAATCATACTTTTTACTCTCAGGAGCATTTCCCTGCTTGAGGCCATTATAGCAGGCTCAGTCCTACATTAGAGAAAAGCTTGAAGAATTAAGTAAAAACTCACAGCTGCTTTTACCCTCATGCTGAAATGTCAATTTTGTGACAAACAACACCGTCACGGGACTGCCATTTCTCCCTATATTTTTCAACGGGTTTTCAGTTTAAAAAAATGTGGATTTTAAACAACATTTGTAGCTTTTTTGTATTATACGCTGAACACACCAGATAACTTTTAAATGGATGGAATGACTACCTCTCTCATGTGTATAAATTATTTTGGCCCCATGTTTCTCTTTAAGCATTTTTTTAAAAGTCAGAATCAGTATTTATTAGGGAAAAATGAAAAACAAATCCTTAAAACTATTCCTGCCTTTATTAAAAGTTACAGGCCTGTGAACAAATGATTAATAGTGGTAATGGTTGTGTGTGTTTTACTGACACAATCCGTGTTTCTTCTAAAATTTCTCACCATTCTTCTGCCACTAAAAGATAATTCAGAAACCTTAATAAGTATAACTTAAAAGCCCCTTAAGCTCTAAGATGAACCCCAATAGATCTAAGAGCTTCAAGGAACATTCACTTAAAAACTTAAAAATAAGCTTAAATTAAACATCTAATTTTTCTCTATACTGAAAATAGTGTGTATTTATGTGCATATAATATAATGCACACACACGCACTGACCGGATGACGCGCAGCACCACATTCCTGTAGCGCAGGCGGTCTGCCTGGACATTGGAGTTTGAAAGGGCCCTTTTCAGCTCCTTCAGAGTCTCCTCTGAACCCAGGTATGGCATGGCAGCCCTGAAATAAACACTGCAAATATACACATACATATATAGAGATGTAAGAGTTTATTGGTGATAGGAGCATTTGGGGCTGTAAATTCTAATCTGGAGGAGGAGGTCTCAGATCTCAGGTATGACAATATTTGGTCTCAGTAAAGAAGAGAACAATCCAAGGAACAGCAAAAATACTGCACAGTACTCTCAAAAAAAGGAATTTGTATTAGTTTATGCTGATATCACTCTCAGCATGATTGCATAATGTTTCAACTGTGCCAGGCTAATCTTAAAGATTTGACAGGCTAATCATTAAAAAGATGTCAAACAACAAACTCTGAAGTATTGAAAGCATTTTTGCATTTTAAAGATGTTACAGCAGTCACATGACCCCACCTCCTTTCCATTTGGAATTATTGAGTCGAATTCCAGACACACGTCACACATTGGTCTACTGCAAAATTTTATTGGTTAAATCAGTCCAAAATTAGGCATCTTAAAAAATATTTGGGTGGCTCCATATGTTTGACAGACCCTGTATATGTGAGAGTCCTCACATGGAAAACAGGAACACAGCCAGAACTAAAGGCAGCTGACAGAGTAACACACACACACACACACACACAAATCTAATCTAAGAAACCTTTACGTGTATACAATAACTATGATTGTAATAAACGCATTAATGGAGACGGTAAGTGAGCTGCAAAACTTCAAACCAGCTTTACGTCAGTTTACTAAGGGAAAAAAATATACAGTATTTGGGCAAATTCATATTTGCCTAGATGCATATCCCTGTGGCGATATACACAAAGAGGAGCTGTTCCTGTTTGAATTTGGCTCAGAAATGTGTACGAAGAAGATGTTTCTATCTTCTTATATTATAGCTAAATTCACCTACATAAATATCAAGGTTTTGTTTGTTTTGTTTTGTTTTTACCTGTGTTATGTCCAGCAGTCCCTCAATGAACTCGGCTCCATAAACACATTTGAAGTTCCGGCTCCGAGCGGTGCCACCGCGAAAAGCATCCGCCGGAAACGGTACCAAAATTAAACGACATATATTAACGGTTACATTTATGATTATTGTACTGTTTAAACGTAGAACTTCGTGGTATGATGTTTTTTATCTCACAAAATAACGCTGGGCGAACATGATACATTTTGGAATTCGCTCGTAAAAGACAGAAGCTACTTCTTTGTCCCTGAAATTCGATGATTTGTCTGTTAGAAAGGGAGAGACCTGGCAGAACCCCAGTGCCACCGTCCTTCGTAACGGAACGAACTTTACTTTTATAGCGTCTCCCTAAAGTCAAAATTCACCATAATGTGGAATAAAGGCAAATAAATTGTAACGAAACGTGCCTCGTTCGGAGTAATGGATAGCTTTGGGATCTAGAACGCACTTAAAAACGTTGGTTTTATTCGTGTTTTGAAGAAATAGTTATATAAATGTATGTCTATTTTTTCCCCACTTTCAGTATTCCTGCCGTTTAAATACGGATAAAACTTAATTTAAAAAACTAAATTCACAATGTGTGTCCAGAGCATCAGAACTGCTCTGCACACCTTTGAATCCACACTTATCATACACATGTACAAGACAGCATTTACGAGCTCCTTTTTTCTGGCCCTTTAACTTTCACTACGTTTCTTACTATTACATTCCCTTTTTATCTGGTTGTTTAATTTTGCTGTTCTCTAGTAGGAGAGCAGCTGCCTCACTGCTCTGGGGCTTCCATCCAGCTCAGGCTGTGTGCAGTTTTGTCTTTCCTCCCACAGTCCAAACACATGTTTCAGATGGATCCATGACCCTAAACTGCCCTTAGTGTGTGTGTGGTTTTCAAATGATGAAACGACTGTAATTCCCTGTATGGGTTATAATCCCGTTTCTTTAGGGGTAAAAGAATAAACTAAATGCCACAGTCCTGGTATTGATTCTCAAGCAAATACAATGTTTAATCACTTCAGATTTTATGTCAAGCTTTCTTTTTTCCTTCTGACCCTTTAGCACTTTCTTTTAATCTCTATGTCTATCAAGCTCACTCCGTCCACTTGTTGCTTTGATTGTTCTTACCCAGCTTTGTTTTTCAAAGCACAGACTTGAATTTGGATGAGATGTGTGCTTCCAGGTTGTTTAAACGCAAATGAACCACTTCACTCACACACACGCTTCGAGGCAGTTTGGAGCTGATTTGTACAGATGAGGAAAAACAAACAGCCTCCCTGTATACACACAGCAGGGAGGGGCGACCCCCAATTGGGAACAGGGAGTTTTACATCACACACACAGCAATGGACAATAATAAGGGTTCTTAGTTGATATCCAACCTTTTTCCCCACACAATCCCTGCCAAGTTTTGTGGACAGTTGTCACGTTAAAAGTAATTGATCAATAAAGTGCTCCAAGTTGGGAAACTTGTTAAGCCTCTGGAACAGGAAAGATGCAAACACCAGTGATTTTAGCATGCTGGCCAAAATATTTCAGCATTTAGTTTAAGTGAAAGAAACAGTAACATGTGATCGATCGTCATGACCTTTCCAAAATTCCAGGCTTATAAAGTGATCTTATTCAAAGCAACGCAAGATTTAACCCATTTTTACACGTACTGGTACGGTGCTAGTTGAGGGTGGAAGAACCAGCAACCAACAGAATGAGCCAACACTCCACAGGCTGCTCATTAGCAACTAAAACAAGTTGTGAATGAACAGTTGTGTTTGTGGTGCTTATTCCAGTTTGGACACCTGAAACTGCTGGGCTGCAGCCAGTGACTGCTCAGTGCAGCAGTATCATTTTACCCACATTCTGACAATGTTCAGTCCATCTGTTTACAGGCCAAAGCTAAAAAGCATCAAATGGTGTGTGGCACAGGGTTGTAGAAGCTGCAGCGAGGCCCTCCAGCATGTCAGGGTTGCTCACACCTGCAGACACCACATCGTCTTCACTGTTATGCTCAGTACTGGGTTCAAGTGAAAGAAACACAGCAGCTGATTGTGCAAACCTTCTATATTTGGTCCAGACATGACAAAGGCACCAGTGCTGGGCATTTCTAAACACTTCAAAAACATACTTTGTTTCTCCTGCACTGGTAAGCTGCAATGCAGGTGTATAATCTTTAATTCAAAGCAAATATCACAAACGTATATACACTAAAATCTTAAAACTGAAATGTTAATACAAGAAGTGTGTACATGGAGGGAACATTAAAACGTCATTAAAATGAGATGAATGCTTTAAGGGGGGGGGGGATGTCATGTGACTGCCTTCTAAGGGAGGAACGTGTGCAACATGGCTGTGCTGTGTAGTGCAGGGTATGTGTGGCTGTTGGCTTTCATCTTGGCCACTTATCATCCATGTAGCCACACCGCCATGCCCCCTGCCTGCACAAATGGCAACAGATCCTGATGCACCCCCACAAGGCTGGCAGAGGTAGCCAATATGGGCAAAAAGGAGACAGGGTGTGTGTATTGGGCAGTAGAGTCTTTTGGAGGAAGCCACCCTCATGAAACTCTGAAGTGTGCAGCCTCTGGTGAGAGGAAAAGGACACTTGGGCAACACTGGTGTGACTGACTGTCCTGTGAAAGTGGTAGCTAAACCAAGGGACCCAGTAGGGGCATTACAGAGCCTGCTAGAGGGGTGTGGTACGTCCTCACACAGTCTCCTCAGCCTCTTTCTTGATGTCAGTTGCCTGCAGCGGGGTGCTCACGTCGCCATCATCCTGCTTGCTCTCTGCGGCCTTTTCCTGTTGCTCACGATCCAGCAGCCGATAGTTGATGCCCATGCCCACGAAGAGGAAGAGACTGCTGATCATCAGGATTATGCCGCACGCATAGTACGTGTACTTGTAATCATGGTAGAGGTCTTTGAGTTTGCCTGTGGAGGGCATAGAGACACATCAGTCTGCAGTAGCCTATGATCCTTTTACACAGCAAATTCAGATACAAGGCAACTGATTCCTGTTTCCTTTTCAGTCACCAACATGACAGCAATGAATGTAAAAGGTTTACTCATGACATGTTTGGGTGAAAGTTATTAATATTATATTTGTGAGAAAGGGAGCTCTGGCTCTTCTCCATAGGAGGTCATTATTATTGTCAGATGTATGTTGTTTGTATATGTCTCCTTCCTTTACATCTAATAAGTGAAAAATTTAGATAGCCAAGTCAGACAATGTTTTTTCCCCCCCGTTAACCTCAAAGTGACCCCACATTTTACAAATTAGAATTGTTTGGACTCCACTTATCACATCTTAGCAGGATTTTGCTCTACTCACTTACAGTACTGTGCAAAAGTCTTAGGCACCTGTAGGAAAAATGCTATAAAGTGAGGATGATTCCAAAAACAACGCCATGAACAGTTATCAATAAACCTTCTCAAAAGTGCAGTAGACAAAAAAAACCTCAATCAGATCAATATTTGGTGGGACCACCCTTTGCCTTTAAAACACCATCAATTCTCTTATGCAAACTTGCATGCGGTTTAAGGTAGAGGTTGGTAGGTTCTTCCAAACATTTTGAGGAACCGGCCACAGTTCTTCTGCACACTGACTGTCTCTGCATGTCCTCTCAGACTGACTTGATCATGTTGAGATCAGGGCTCTGTCAGGACCTTACCATCTGTTGCAGGATTCCCTCTTTTTGCTCAAGATAGTTGTGTTGTGTATGACTTAGATTGGGTGTTTGAGGTCATTCTCAGGCTGCAGAATGAATTTGGGACCAATGAGAAACCTCCCTGATGGTAGATAAGAATCTACCTGTACTTCTCAACAGACATTGAAGTTGCATGCCTAACACTTTTGCACAGTACTGTATATTATACTGAAGTGACAATTCTTCTCACTTTAGTGAGAATTTCATGAAAATCAATTATACCATTAGTTTCAAGGGGAAAACATTTGCGTTTGAGACCAAAACTTCCACCCATTTATGCTGAAAATTTGCCAGATGTCATTAAAATGGATACATTTCAATAGTTAACGTGCCAACAGTACATAAGGTGCCCCCCCCAAAGACATTGTCCCTGCTGTCACACATTGAACTCCCTGCATTTCCTCACTCACCCAGCTGAGGGGGCCCCAGGAGCACCGGTACACACTCAGCAATGGTGACGAGGCCAACAGCACTGGAGAAACGTTGTGCTCCCACCAGATCCATGAGTGTCTCAAAGAGGACAGAGCTGAGCCAGCCAAAGGCAAAGCCAAAGAAGACTGCATACACAATGAAGCCTGTGTAGCTGACCGAGATGGGTGCTAGCACGTGGCAAATACCATTATAGAAGATTGACGCAGCAAAGAAGTACTGCACGCGTGGCCGCACCCATCGTGTGTTGGCTACGAGGCCCATAGAGGGCCGTGCCACCATGTCCACAAAGGCCAGCACAGAAAGCAGGAAGGCTGCCTGTTCCTTGGGGATGTCCTTGCTCTTGGCGTAGTTGCTGAGGAAGACGAGTGGCGCAAACAGGCCGAAAAACATGATCACGTTGCCCAGTAAGTAGAGCAGGAATCCACGGTGTGCGAACAGTGTTATGTCAATGAATGCGCTGATGCGCTGCACAAGGCTCCTGTGTTCTGCTGGCTGATTATTATCGCTGGCTGCGGGTTTGAGGGGCACCCGGGGACCGATAGGCCGCATGAGGGAGCCTGCCACACAGCAGTTCAACAGCAATCCCCCCAGGATGAGGAAGCTACCCCGCCAGCCGAACTGGTCGAAGAGCCAGCTATTGAGGGGGGCCAGTGTGGATAGGAAGACAGGGCTGCCTGCCATAGCGATGCCGTTGGCAATGGGCCGCCGCTTGTAGAAGTACTTGCCAATCATGGTGAGTGCTGGGTTTAGGTTGAAGGCCAGGCCCAGACCTATAGAGGGCAGCAAAACATAGCAGTGGATAGGTTAGTTTGTAACAGGAGACGGTTAGAGGTCAAAACAAACAGCTAGAGATATACTAGTTAACATGATTCCAGTGAAATCTGATGAACAGCACCAAAATGAAAAGTCCAACAAAGGTTACATACCGCCAATGACTCCAATGCAAAAGTAGAGGCCTTCAACTGTGTCGCAGAATGAGGCAGCAACCAGGCCGCATCCTGACAGACAACCACCAGCGATCATGATGGGACGGCTGCCGTACTTGTTCACCAAAACGCTGCTGACGGGCCCTAAGGAGAAAAGTATCAGCATTAATCGATTAATCGGGGGGAGGTGGACACACCACCAATCAAATTTAATAGTCAATGGAACTATAGGTTTATGGACCAATATTTTGTCCCTCAGCATTGATAACACGAAGTTCTGGCATTGCTACTCTCTCTCTCTCTCTCTAAGGCATGATTTCTAGTTCATGTTTGTGCAATAGGAGAGCAGGCCATGTGTTCCTCAGATGACTACATGGTGGCAGTCTGACTTCAGTGCCAACATCATCCATGGGCCACACTGGCAAACATGTAGAAGCAATTGAACCCCAAGCCAGAACCACCACCAGTTTGCTCCTTTGCACGTTCTTTTGAAAGGCTCCTGTGAGAGACACTCCAGTGGCAACACACAGGTCCTAAGTAAACAGTGCCTCCCAGTAACTGAGGTTTGTTAACAGGGTTCACTGCCAACTTTCACCTGTAAGGAAACTCCCAGAAATCCTATCTAGCAGCAGACTCTTCCAATCCTGCTGGATGACCCATCTGACCACAGCTCACTATGCTATGCAACTAGAATGGGACTTCTTGTACGTCCAAGTGCTCTCAGGTGGTTTAGCTAAATGGCAGCAAGACGTCTAAACATGCAGCACAACTGAAGGCAGACAGATAAGAGCACAGGCATAGTTAGTCACACTCTGGGAAGACAAAGTGGAAGATAAACTTCTCCAAACCAATCCAGACTTATAAAGCGGAAGTGTGCTTCAGACAGGCAAGCCCCCCCCCCCCGTTTCATATCATGTGTCAAAAAAAATCAGCAGCAGCTCCAGCCTATTTGCTCCAGCCAGGTTGTTTTTATTTATTTACCCAGGCACACATTCCGTGTTACTTGCTGCAACACTGCGAAGTGTTCCAGTGCTACAAGGGAACAGGGCTCCACATGTCAGTAGACATTGGCAGGAGACAGATACCACAGCATGACATACTCTCAGCACTCATACTGCTTCGGAAGCCCATTACCACAGCAATGGTAAATGGCAACTAGCATCTTCATTTGCGGATGTTTGCCAATTGATAAAGTGCTGGTTAAATATTGACACTAAGACTGTCAACTGGGCAGCTCACTTAGTCCTCAGAGCACAAGCAGGGCAGCAATTGGAGACATGGTCAGCAGGAACAAGCCAAGTAGCTCAGCTCTGCTTTTCACACTGTAAGCATGACTCTTGACTCAGAGCAATGAGAGAGAGAGAGAGAGAGAGAGAGAGAGAGAGAGAGAGAGAGAGACCTGTTGAGCTGCTACGTGCACAAAACCATGCAAAGGGCCACTGTGACATCATTCAGGGTTTTAGTGCATCAGCACTGAAGGCACAAAAAAACCCAGTGAACTGTCTCCTGGATGGGAACTCTACACATACAGCAAACCACCACATTCTCTAAGCCCCAGGTCATCAGGATTAAACAGGGCATCTTCTCATTCAGAAGGGGAAGGGGGGGGATTCCCAGTATCGACAGTTGTGACCTTTGAAAGGAAGATGACCTTAACTCTGTTAACTATGCAGGTCACTTGGTGCATCTTGATGCTTGAATAGCACTGCCTTACAGGCAGAGTAACAAGCTGAAATTACCCTCAAGTCGAGGGCAAACTGAGCAACGGAAGCAATACAGAATTGTGTGGGCAACCTAGCGTTGCTGGAACAAGCAGAAGTAAAGAGTAAAGACCTGAAGCAAGTGAAGCTTAGACTCAGCACAGCATTGCAGTGGGCATAGTGGCTTCTGGAAGAGCAGGTCTGGGTAGCAGTTCCTCAGTGACATGGAAAGGTCCAAGGGAAAGAAAAACATGAGCTAATATGGAAGGAGGTGGTCTCAGCAACGGAGGATGAACGTGATGGGTACGTAGCAGCAGGGAGTGTCGATGAGGTGGGAACAAGCACTTGAATAAGAGCCCTACTGTAAGACATTCTTGATCCAGTGCATCCAACATGTACACACTGAGCCTGTAAATTAACTATGCTCTTTGAGGAATGGTAACATTAGGAAAAGCTTAACAATATAAAGGAAAGCTCAAAAAACAAAGCACTTCATTACCTCAGTAGTATGCAGTAGAAATCCACCAGCAGACCACAGTATAGCCATGAACTAAGCCATTACTGCTGCCTGCAGATACTAACTGGCTTCCATGCTTTACTCATGTGCCATCAAACAGATCTGCACACTGGATAGCACTAGAGGAATTGGAGGAAAAAAAAAAAAAAAAAAAAAAAAAAGACACCTGACCTTCACCAACGACTTGCTGCATATATCGCTGCAAGAGGCATGGTGACTGTTTAGACTATGGGAACAGACCGATTGCCCACAGAGATTGTAGGAGGAGAGGTCATGAGCTTCAACTGTAGGTGGTACAACTGTGCACACATTCTGGCAGGGAAGCAGAGACACTGAGCTGACAAGAGTGTGGGTTCACATTCTATATCTCAGAGGTTCTCATGCCATTTTTGTATGCTGGGACAGAGGTGATGCATGTCAACGTCAACACTGTAGTTGAGAGACATACCTCATTGCAGTTCAGCTGTCAGCACTGCTTTTTTGTTCATCTGCATATTATTTTTATACTGAGTTAGTCTAGATGAGGTATTCCATTTCACAGCTGGTCCAGTATCTCTGCCACTACTACCCTGTGCAGTTTCTTCCAGGGTCCACGATCTGTCCAGCTACCAAATTACATGGGTGGGGAAAAGGAGGATGATACCAGCACAGTTCCTGCCAGTGTGCTCTCTGTAGGCAACAGTTAGCAAGTCCTGCTCAGTGATGTACTGAGGACACCACAGCAAGACCCAGACAGGAGCTGGAAGAAGGACACACACACACAAAAAAAAAAAAAAAAAAAAAAAAAGTTGGCAGTATTTGAACCACCTTCACTTGTATTCCTGCTTGTCTCCTAAGATCTTAGGAGGGTGCAGATAAGCCTGTCACTTAAAACCTTTGTGCTTCTCAGGGTCAGACTGAAGCTTTCATTCAGACAGCAGCCATTGTGCCACTTATTTCTCTGCAACTCTTCAAGCACAAGCACTGTACCAAGGACAGCACAGCTCAAAGAACCACCCACACAACCACTCACTCACTGACTGGATGCGATGCCATGCAGACACAAACCCTCTCTGACCAATGAATACCTGGAGTGCAACATTTGTCCAAGGAGACCTCTAGAGAGTTGCTCTGGTTGAGTTTCATTTCAAATCAGACTGGAAGTTTACAGTACCCTCTAGATGTATCCAGCTGCACAGACTGTTTGAAAATGTGGCTTCTACTTACCCCCACCATACATGACAGCCAACATAATGGAGGATATCCAGGAAACCTGGCTGCTGGTTGCATTGAAGATCCCCTCAATCTCCTTGAAGAAGACTGTGATGGACTTTGGGAAGGCATAGGAGAAGCCAATGGAAATAAATGCCCCTACTACTACAGCCCAGCCCCAACCACCTTCAGGGGGAGTGTACCCCACTGGTCCTCCAACAGCAGCAGGCATGGCCGGGTTAGATTCTGCAGGTATTTACCACCTGGGGAGAGGAGAAAAAATGTGGTCAGTGACATTTGCCTAAAAGAACTCATCTGAAAATGGGTAGCTGATAAAGCCAAACAGGATCATAATGCAACAGAAATCTATTTGCAGTTCAGCTTCACTCCATTTTATATTTCATGGTATAAACAAGACCTTTAGTGTTACCTCATCAACAACAAGCCACAAATTCTCCAATAATGGAGCACCAAAACATAAGACTATAATGAGATTCAGAGATGCAGCATATAGTGAATTTCAAGAAGTAGAATGTTTTAAATCAGCTGCAGATGACCATTTCAGTTTCCACGGTGCTGTTAGCCCTCTCCAGCAATGGTAAACATAGCCAGAGAACTGCTGGTGAAGGGAGAAGCTTACTGTTCAATATGGTTTCAACCTGGAACACCACAGCTGCCCAGCAGGAACATTAGGTTGAGGACAGACATGGGACAGAACTTGGAGCCCAAATTAAACACTTTCTGTAGAAGTGTCCAGCTACTCAATGAAACGTGCCTATAGGATTCCCTTTTGGTCCGTTTACCAAAACAATGGTCATAGCACACATTTCACCTGAGCAGCTATTACCCAACTGCCCTAAAACCTGGTGACCAGGCACCCAACTCAATGAGGTAAGGTGCAAAATGGCTCCCTGAACAGACCAAGTGCTTGCATGACTTAACTGCAATTGTTTAACTTTGCATACAGTTACACATGCAAACTCACTCTTCTGCCTGAATGTCCAGTCAGACCCAAGCCAGAAGAAGCAGCAGCTGTGGCCCTTTAGCTTAGTTATGCACTATGGATACTGCTGGGTAGGCAACGTTTCAGTGAAAAAGTGAATTTGTCTTGCAGTGTGCAGGACAGTAATTTTAACATCCCAAACAGGTACAGTGATTTGAACTTTGTTTTACAAGGTAGAAATATTCAAACCCTCAATGGTCTAATAAAACCCAGGAGATGATAAAAAGCTTTAACACGAGTATTGTTTTGCCCATCATTATATATAGGCAGGAAGGGTTCTCACAGGGCTGTGAAGACACTAAACTGTTGTACCAGCCAGTGTCAAACCAGAACAATTACAGAAGATGAAAGGCAATGCTGAAGTGTTATACATGATTCAGGCCTTAAAGCACCTGTCAAAGGCCAACAAAGACATACCAGATAGTAAGGGCCTTCAGCAACATTGCCAGATCAAGGTCCTGTAACACATTCTATGAAATTTGTATGTCAAACAAGTGCTAAACTCTAGCAGAAGTTGTCCCTCCAAAGCTGACAGGACTAAATGTGCAGCAATAATTGAGCATTCAGTGCAGT
Organism: Arapaima gigas; assembly: GCA_900497675.1. NCBI lineage: Eukaryota > Metazoa > Chordata > Actinopteri > Osteoglossiformes > Osteoglossidae > Arapaima > Arapaima gigas. Next base: position 186,081 of record UFQX01000283.1, read on the forward strand.
AGAGTGGACCTGGACAAAAACTCATCCCACTTGCATTAAAACGCTCTACTGCAGGTTTGTGGAGAAACACTGTCACAGGGCCCCCCAGCCATGTTTCATAGCATGCTAGAAAAGGAAATAAACACTCCAGGGGCATCAGATGAGGCATACACAACCAAGAGGGAATGAACCATCAGCCTGTGTGAATTTCTAAGTATGGTCAAATACGAATAATGCTTCACAAGTCCTGACATTCCGTTTTTAAATTCTTTATGTTCCAGAAAATCAAACATAACCCCCCCTCCCCCCGCATTAGAATGAGGCCTCAAGCAAGGAGATGCTAAACTCCATCTTTACATATATACTTTTATTAATCCTGAAACAAACTGCCTAAGGTTACAGCAGCAAACACTGCAGTGACTGGACTTACTAGAATAAAAGCACACAAAAAAGTCAGAGCTCATTACCACAAGACAGCAAGATCAAAGTGAACATCCCCTCCCCCTGTTCAGTGGGACAACCCACCGTAGAGTCTTGGGGCTCACTCCTCTGAACGGAATGAGTCGAGCAGTCTGCTGCACAAGCTGTAGCCAGAGAGGCATACAAAGTGAAATGTGAAGCACAAGTTTTGGCATGGAACCAGTTAGCAGGTCTCCCTCAGAAACCAAATAAGGAATGCTGGACCAACACAAGAATGGGGGGGGGGGGGGTAAATCGCAATTAAACTAGGATTCGCAAAAATACCTCAGCTTCACTGGTACTCACTGTGTACATTTCCTTTGGTCTACTGAAATTCTAGTTGTAAAGTTTGGGTTTGACAAGCTGCTGCCTCGCTTTTCTGGCACAGCTGACCTTGAAAGATAAGGGACATTTATAGCAGCATGTCACCTCTACAGTGCTGGTTAGTGTCATTTAAAAGACATACTCCCTTGTTTAACTCTGGCTCTATAAAGAGTTTTATAAAGTTTTATGTAGGCACCATGTTTATCCAGTTGTTTTTGAAAGACAGAGCATACAGCTGTACCACTGCAACTGTGTCAGTGTGGTCTGAAGATCTGCCAGACACATTTATTCCAAGACAAGGAGACAGCAACTGGATGGTGCAGAACAGTATGTTGTGTCCCTTTTACTTGCTTTAACCATGCTATAGAGACCTGGTCTTAAGCTCTGCAGAGCCAGGTGGTGGACACACGTGCACACAAGACTAACAATAGAAGTTTGGCTGGCAGCATGGCCATCCAAAATAAGCTGTAGCTCCCTGGAGGAATGTGAGGCTAGAAGGGACACAGCATTTTCCAGAGGGAGAAGCAGAGACATGCAAGCACCCACAGATAATGCCCCTCATGAGCTGCCATGCCCTGAAAAGGAACAGTTTCCTTAAGCATATAGCACAGCTAAGAGGACAGAAGAGCTTGCACGGGATGCTACCAAGCACTGGTGTGTCAAAAATAACACTGTCCCATTAACACCCTGGGATGAGTGCTGAGCTGCATAACTCACCTTTAACAGACAGGCCAGTCACCTGACACACAAAAGCTTTCAGTAAATGCCAGAACAATGAATACACTCTATATTCGGTCACTCACATGCAACGTATTTACCAAGACCCTTGTCTCACACAGCTGGAACCACACCAGTGAAGTTCAGGTCAAGCAACAAGGCACTATACACGCATACAAGGCGCAATCGTCACACCAAGCTTCTCAAACGAGAAATAAATACACGATGACAAGGTATTATTGTCTAGCATAAGTAAAGGTGTGTGTGGGGGGGGGGGGTTCTAGCTCAGCACACTTCTCACCTTAGTACAAGCAGGTCCCACATCACAGCAGAAGAACCAGGCTCAGGTTCTGCTCTGCAGTCAATCACACCTGGTGCAAGGGTGGCCCTGAACGCAGCCCCTTATTAGCTGTGCCCCAACCCCATCACCCAGGAAGTTCAGTCAGTGGTTGCTCAGCTGCTTAATTGAAATACAATAAGCATTTAAATAGTCCTGACACGCCAACATCCAGTAAAACGAGAAGTCTTATTTTCGGCTGCAGGGGTGCTCTCATCTTTCAGCCCAGTGGGAAGCACCTAAACGTTACTCCAACCCAAACATTAAAAAAAAAAACTATACCACAAGCAATACTGAAACAAGGTGGTACACCTAAACACCCATGATAGAGATGCTACCTCTATGTGCCACTCCGCACCCGGCTTCGTTTTCTTTGGAGTCTATGTAAAGTAGCGGTGGACCCCATCCGCCCAGCTCAGATTCAAACAATGTACAGAAGGTGCAGAGAGCCACCAGGGAGAGAAAAAACAAAATGCATACACATCCTTCCTTTTATGTTGCCATTTCTATAAGACCCTTCAGGGTATGAGGGCCACTCTTGTTTCAGAACATGTCAACAATGACTGACACACACCAACCCCAACTGAGCACAGGCATCCTGAAACTACCAGTGCTCAGAGACATCAGACACTGAAGCAACGAGCATCCCTTCTGCAGAACCTCAAACTAGTGCAATGATCCTGATCCTTCCATCTCACACATAAACTTGCAGCACATCAAGTTGTTAGAAAGCACCCCTCCCCCACATTCAATGGCATGAGGCAGCACACATTCCTTCACATTTTAATGCTGTCAGCAAGGCTGCACCCCTATGGAGCTCAAAGCAAGGGCCACACTGTGGGGGTCCACTCCACACACAGCTAGAAGCTTGTGAAGCCCAGATACAGTGGCTGGGCCACTGTATCTGCCCCCCCTCCCCAGCCATTGTAAGGAGCATTACTCTTTTAAAGGCCATTTCTATGACAATTCATTACCCAGTGTTCCTTGCAGCCAGCAGAGGATTTGGGGATAGGTTCCAGACAAGATGTCATCAAGCTGCAAAGGGATATTTCTTGCCAAAAGTTGCATGCCAGTGCACCACAGTGGTCTACATAGGTCTTTTGGAGCCACAGTGCATCATGCTAGAGTCCTCTGAGGCCAGGAGGAGCACAACCAAGAGTCAAACTGCAACATAATGGGCTGTGACAACAGACACAGCATTTGAACCACAAGAACTCCAAGACAAGTTATCTGAACCACAGGCAAAATTACAGTTCCAGGGATGTTGCTGACTAGTGTTCCTCAGTGCACCGCAGAAGGTGGCTAACTGGTGGGGGTCTGCTATGGCCTTTGTCCTCATGTCCAACACGACATGGGGGATGGGTGCCAGGGGATGCATGAGACACAGGCCTTTGAGAGGTTCACAGAAGCACCACGCAAGGCACTCTAAGATTCCCTTACGGGCCTTTGTCAGCACAGGCCCACGTTACCGTGGGAACGGCCCCATTCAGGTGGCAGCTTTTCCAGGTAACAAGTGTCCTGCTTCTTGTGTGTGGCACCACACTGTAATATGAGGAGCACCACTGCACAAAGGGCAGCTCTACCAATTGACACCAAGCTGCTCTTTTTGCGCTATGCCCCATTGCCAGGCAACGTGGCATGGCCAAGGAACCTGGGGAGACAGAAGGTAAACCAAACTAACCCAAGTAGACACTACTACCACAACAACAATTTTACCCCGTATACTCTCAACTGAAAAAAAAAAAAAAATATTGCAAGACACCCCAGGTAACACCTTGTGTTTGTTTAGGGGGGCAGGGCACAGGACTAGCAAGCACAGCTCTGCTGAACACACTCTTTTTGACCTGTTGCCCAGTCAGCAAGGTACAGAGGCCAGGGATCCAATGTGTTGCCCCTCCCCCCTTTACAACTACTTCTCCAGAGGATGATAATACAGTCCAATAAGCAGCCAGGAGCAGATAGTGATCAGAAGAGCGCCACCTAGAGACAAAGGCCACAGGATTGTGTAGTAGGGCCTCAGGGAGGGTGTGTTAAGTCAGCACGTTCTGTTCACCTGAATAAAGCAAGAATAACAGGGCTGAAACAGGAGGCGTTAGGCTGCCAAGTGACACACAGCAAGTACTTTATTAACAGTGGAATAAACTTGTTGTTTGAGTTGGAGAAAGTACAGCAGTTATCTTCCTGCAATAATCCACAACAATAACTACAGAAAGAAGGGAACAGACAATACACACACGCACGTGCGAGAATACTCGTCAAATCACTGTAAAATCCATTAACCAGCATTGAAAGTGGCGAGAAAAGGTCAGCAGTGAGAACAATAAGAGTTTAAGGGGAGCGCTGAGAGAAGGTCCCGCAAGAGCAGCTGGATGCGGAGGTACAAAGAGCTCCGAGCAAGAACATCCTCCTTGAGTGCCTAAGTGTAGTAACAGTAAAACGATGTAAAGTCCATCAACAAAAGGGCGGCAGGGAGACCAACACTCACTTGGCTGCGCGATGGACAAGCGCTTTCCAAGCTAACCGGCTAATGGACAGTTCCGCATCCAGCACTCAGCACAAACTCGTTCCCCCAAAACGAAATGCACACAGCAGTAAAAGTGTAAAAAAACAGGGAGAAAAGAAAACACAGTCGCGGGCTGATGCGAAGTGGCGGTGAGTCCACGCAAGACCGCTGCCGGCATCGGAAACTCAGCGTCCGCACGACACAAATTTTTATACTGGCCGCCGCTCGCCGCCGAATCGGAAGCAGAGGCTCGCATCAGATCGCACGTGCACCTCGTCACTGAGGCCGCGCCACCTCCGTTTGTTGGAGCGCGAGGACGGTTGTCAGGGGGACTGGCGTCCACAGTGTCGCGCTCCTTCCTCCTTGTATAGCGCGAGCGCCGCGAACGCGCACGCAGATACACCGCACAGATAAATGACCTATAAAACGAAAGACGAAACTGGTCGGTATGACGTGCATGTGCGATACGCTGGGATGCTGAGCGCCGCGCGCTCGCACACGCACAAAGCCTCACTCACCGCAGGCGGACTGGCGACCCTTCCTCGGATGTGCGCGACACGCACACGCTCTTCCACACGTCCTCACGGACGCACAACTGCCCGCAGATGTGCGCGTGAAACCAATGGCGTAGGGCGGGCGGCTCCCGCTGCGCATGCGCCCCGAATGCCCCACGCCACAGTGCAGTAAAGTACCGTACAATTCAATACTTGTACTGTACTGTACTACTCACCCAAATTTCAAGTCTCAATATTCAATGAACCCCAATTTCTCCCCCTATTTTGCTAACATTGTTAACATTTTAGTCCCAAATACCTTAAAGGTTCATTTTAAACCGTAAATTAACGCTAAAAAAGGCTAATCCTACTTTTAAACAGCATCAGGGCGAAGATTAATAGTCACATAAACAAAGTCAACAAAATATGCTGATCATAGATCATGTTTTGTTGGTGCACATCGTATAATGTGAATAAAAGCAAATAAAAAAAAATTAACTTCCAGACACGTCCCACCACTCACTCAAAAGCTCACGCTGTTTGCTTTTATTGTACTTTTTCCTCCAATTTCCTGAGGAGGACTGGTTTTTATTTAATAGGAAATGGAAAAGGTTACATTAAATATTTATATGATAATACTATTTAGGTTATCAACAAGCTTGACATACCATTGTTATATATGAAAAATCATTTCCTTATCTCCTCTTAGTTCCTTATCATATCTGAACTGTCGGTTTGTTTGAGAAGGCAGAGCCAGGGAAGAGAGCCAGGCCTTTGTGACCCTTCGGGGTTATCTACCCACAGCCCAAACATCTTCATCTGAGTTTCATCTTTAAACTATTACACAAATTTGATTTTAAGTGTCTCCACCCCAGCATTTATCGCAGCTTTATTACTGCATGCCGTAACTGGTCTGTCCTACCAGACAACATTCATACAATGTGACTGCAGTGTGTGGACTCCTGTCGGAGGTGGAAAACAGAAGGAGCTCGATCATCGAATTGACAGCACAAAACAAGGTAAGTAGCAGAACTATTAGGAAAAAGCGTAGGACTTCATAAATACGTGGCATCACCTATAGGAGTACAGCTTTTTACATTGTCCTGAGGAAGCAGGAGGGAACCTGTGGCCTGTTGTGGGGCAAATATGGCCACATAGCTAGGACCTAAGCACAGGACAATAGGATTTTCCAGCAAAAAGGACTTTATTTGAACAAGAAAACAAAGTCAACATGGTAAGACCTGCACAGTCACACTCACAAAGACAGACTTTCACAAGAACAGCCTCACAGTCCTCAGGGAAGCAGCCTTAAATCTCAGTTTGTTTCCTTTATTTGGCAGCTGCTGGTTCTTAGTCAGCCTATTGAGACCATGCAGGGGCGGGCAGTCGGGAGGTGTCAATCAGTTCAACCCCGCCCATTCCAGCATAGTACTGCCCACCAGCTCACAGAACCTCATTGATTCACATCCGGCCGTCACTGATGGTACATGGGTGACTCCTCACTTCCTCACCGACGTCTCAGAAATCCTCACCAGGGGGTTCTGAGGAGGCAACCATGAACTGCCAGGCTTTACTGAGCCCTGCCACACCTGGCAAGGTGTGTCTGTCTGTATACGTCCTGTGCTAGCGGACTGCTATGTACCAGCAAAATGTCACGTCCTCATAAATAGTTTCCATTCAACAGAGGGATGTGTCAGTTTTAGCCCAGCTCTGCCCCTGACATGTCCCTGGCACATATACCCAAACAACAAGAGCACCAAGCTATTTAAACTCATCCCTATTGCTGAATGGAATGGTTGACACGTCAGCAATTATGACAATGTCTTTCGCTTTGACACGATCAGTTGAGGGAATAAAGGTGTGGGGCGTACGTGCTGTGTACAGAGGAAGCTGCGTCTTGGACTACCAAAATAAAGTGTCTGTCTTTGTTCCATAGCTTTTTTTAAAACCAGAATGACTTGCATTACAATCTAAGATGCAGGAAGTATAACTGAGGGGGAAAAAAAATCAGCACGATTCCATTTCACTTTAATGTAAGGGCAAGACAAATGTGTAACTGTGTGAGCATTAAAAATGTAAAAACAGGTGGAAAAAGCAGGCAGTTTCGCCTCAAAGAAGCTTGGAATATGTGACAGTTTGTGGCCATTAATTACTAGTATTAGTGGAATATTATTATTAGTGGTCTTGCAGTGTGACAGGCCTGCCATCTTATGTGGTGTTACAGGTATCCCACAACTACCTGGATGTGAAGAAGTTGTTTTATTTGTTTGGTGATGATAAATAAGAGAAATCAGGTTTTATGGATGTTAGAAAATTTACCTTGATGCAATTAAAGCTGTTCCGTCTTATAAAACTACCAGGACTATATCGAATATTGAGAAAAGGACAGCTGCTGCCATTTGAGATCCAGAACCAGTGATCCAGACCAGAATCCCCGCTTTGTAGCTGCACACCTCAACATCTCCACTTTTGAAGGCCCTCTGTGTGTAGTGTTCAAATCCATGGTTAAAGTGGCACTTTACCTCCGGTTGCCACCTTGTCCTGCCCAGTGGAACCAGGAGCGTCTTGCATTAGTGCCAGAAGCCAGGATTTGGGATGAAGAACCAGAGGGCCCTACTTAGACAGGACATTATTAGACATTATTAGACTTAGACATTATTCCCAACCTCTGGCTCCAGGTTACTCACCAAGTGGCAAGAACCATTTCTGGGTCCAGAGTCAAGGTGAGCTTTGGGCTGGAGGTTTCAAAATCGGTTTTCTCTAGTCGCTGTTGACAGCAGTATGTTGGTAAAGCAGCGGAAGGAGATACTCAGATTACAGCCAAAATTTGCTAATGTTTTCATCCCTTCTCTGGCTAGACCGACTGGGAAGGAAGCTGGCCCAATCGCCCTCCTGTGCACAGACAGGAGGAAAGGTTCACAATGGTCACTAAGTTCCAGCTTACCTATGTCTCAGGGGACAAGCTACTGGACCAGCTAGATGACTCCTGCTTTTACTGGACCGAGGCCTGCTGGCAGATTCTGTTGTCTCCGGAGTCCAAGGAGATCTCAGCTTTCTTGATTCCTTTTCTTTCATTGCTGTTTGGTTTGCAGGACCCCAGCCAAGTTTCAGAGACTAGCAAACATCCTCATACAGGTTATACCACTGCTTACCTGGACAATGAGATTTACAGCAGGCATCTGAAACATCTCCACGCTGTCCTGAAGTCTACGACAGGGATGTGGCTCGCAACAAAATGAATGAACACGGTATGATGCCTTAGGGTGCCACCCGGTTGGGGTCTGGTCTGACCCCATGCAGACAAAACAGATCTTCTTCGTCTGTTCTGCACCTGTAACCAAATATCAGGTCTTCTGGGATTGGTTGCTTTATACAACCAATTCATCCCTAATTTTGCACAACTCTTTGCCCTGCTTTTGGATCTCAAATGAAAGGACTGGTTTAATGGATGGGGCAACACCAGACTGCCTTCTGGGTGATAAACAACCTGTTGTAACCTGTCGACTCAGATGGAGGAGGGCCAATCCTTTTGGTACAACAGCTGAAAGTGCCTCTGCAGGAATGACACCACAGCACCGCAGTAAAAGAGCACCTGGTAATAAAGTGAGCAGTTCTACCCGTACTGTATTAACCCTGAGCCAGAGGCAGCAGAACAGCGGGAGGGAAAAGGCATCCAAAGCACTTGTTTGCCCTCTCACCTCATCACTGATGGCCTCTTGAACTCTGTTCCCAGCGTGTTAGGGTTTTCAAAGGACCAGAGCTGCTGACCTGGACCAGAGTCCCAGCAAGTTCAAGTTCCCCTCAGTGTGTTTGTACTGTGTTTCAGTCCCTGTACCACCTCTACGAGCCCTCACTGTCTGCACCTCTGAAGCTCACATCCACACCTTGTCCTGCCCCACGGAACCAGGGGTGGGTTACAGTGAGGTAACAGAAGAAGAAAACCAAGGACGTTTGCCGTTTTGTAGCACAGCACATAAATCAGGAAACAGTTCACATTTTACCATAGTACCGCTGTGGTTGGTGTGTGTGGTTTGTTAACGGTCTTTAAAGATGTGTGTGGCTCCTCTCCGATCAACTGTAGTCTCGGGTCAAACTGGGACTGTGGTCTTGGGTCATTTTTTAAGGCTGGTGATCAGTTATGAAGCGGACAGTATGGACGACTCACTCGCCGCCTTTCTCCTCACTGCTGCAATCATTAAACCTGTCCTGACAACGGGTCCCTCGTGAACATTTCAGATCAGCTTGGAAACAGATCAGAAGTGTCATGTGATCCAACAAAGCATGAACGACTGCAGGTTAGGAGCCACGGACACGGAGAGTGCAGAGAAGGTTATTGCGTGACACTCCCGATGGCAGTAAAGGAGAGTCTTGTTAAAGTGTGACGTGCAAACGGACAAATATTGTTCAGTACGTGTGAGAGATGCCACTGGACGTGAGCCTTGAGCCACTCCAGTCTTTATTGAGCAGTAAAAACCGAGGCGAATCGGTGCACCTCTTTGAAGAACCAGGGCTGTTTCTTGTGTCCCATCGCTTCCCATAAGGCCCAGGTTCTCGACCTGGTCCTGCAGCTTCATAACAGCCTCATAGCTATATTTTGTTAGCTAGAACTCACTGGGTTACCCTGCAAGTCGCCTCAGGCTGCTTTCGTCCCAAATTTCCGCTCCTTTAAGACTTGCAATAAACTTTTACAGGCCACTTTATTAGGTGCGACAGCTTGGCACCTGCACAGTTTCCAGAGATTTGTCTGCATCCCTTTCATTGTGCTTTATGCTGCGTTCCGACTCATTCCAAAGGTTAGTTGAATAAAGGTGCTGCTGTGTTGGTGGAAGCATCCTGAGATGGACCTGGTTAGCAAAGGTGTTTTGATACTCTGTGGCATTCAAATGAACCTAATGTGTGCAAATAAAAACGCTTCACAAAGTTACACCCCCCCATCACCTGCCCGTCCTGGCCGGGTGTACTTGATAAAGTGGCCAGAGAGTGAACACTGTGAACTTGAACAATATCTTCTTGCATATTTTATAAATTCCACACGTAGCAGCCGAGACACAAGCTGGCGTGGCGATAAAAGGAGTTCCGGCATCTTCTTTCATTTCCTGTGATATTTGAGGCACTGAAGGAATGAATTTCCAGGCTTAACATTCCTGCACAGGCGGCAATTTGTCTGAAAACCAGAGCGTTTTGGGAATGGGGGGGGGGGCGACACAGTAGAAAACCGTGCTACTTTGCTGTGGTGGCATCCAATGATGACCACAACGATGATGATGATCATAATGATGGTGATGGCAATGATTATGGTGATGATCAAGGTTATGATGGTGGCGATGGTGGTGATGATGGTGGTTATGATGATGATGGTGATAATGATAGTGATGATGGTGGTGATGATGACAGTGGTGATGATGAAGATGATGATGACAGTGGTGATGATGGTGGTGGTGGTGGTTATGATGAAGGTGATGGTGGTGATGATGAAGGTGATGATGACAGTGGTGGTGGTGGTTATGATGAAGGTGATGGTGGTGATGATGAAAGTGATGATGGTGATGATTATGGTGGTGGTGGTGATGATGAAGGTGATGATGATGGTGATAATGATAGTGATGATGGTGGTGATGATGACAGTGGTGATGATGAAGATGATGATGACAGTGGTGATGATGGTGGTGGTGGTGGTTATGATGAAGGTGATGGTGGTGATGATGAAAGTGATGATGGTGACGATTATGGTGGTGGTGGTGATGATGAAGGTGATGATGACAGTGGTGATAATGGTGATGGTTATGGTGATGATGAAGGTGATAGTAGTGATGATGAAGGTGATGACGAAAGTGATGATGATACGTTTGTCCACATGAAACATACGTGTGCCCTCTTGCTGCGTGACTGTGCCTTAGAGTCCCTGATTCTGCGACCCAACAGGACATTTTCTGGGTAAATCTGTGAACTCTGTGACCTCCTCCACCTCCCACCCTGACTTTTCAGAACCTTGTGTGTGTTGCAATGAAAGGCAGGGCTGCATCAGTATTGTTCCCTCCCGCTTCCTCGAACCCGGCTGTGATTGGTGGTCAGGGGGTGGAGGTTAATAACGTGTTTGTGTCCAATTGTGGCAACGGGTGTGTACGAGTGTGTGTGTGGGAGTGTGTCGTAACCGTGCTCAAAGCCGGGAAAACAAATTCCTGACACATGAGTAAAAAGGAACATACGCACGTACACACACAGCATTGTGGGAAAAGTTGTATAATGTTTGATACTTATACTCTTTCACTGGTACGATCAGATGTCCAAGACTAACTTTGTCCAGTAGACACGGTAAAATCAGCTCCGTGTGTTTATTACAGTGTGAGATTTGAACATTAAGCTACTTACACTGATGTACCTGTTTATACAACAATTCTGGGTAAAGTCCCATGACTTTACTGTGGGACATGGGATTAAAACAAAAAAGTTCCCAACTGCACAGTAACAGCTGAACAGGCCACGCCACCTGCTGACGCTCACCTGAAACTGACGAGTTCAACACGAGAATTAAAAGGACAGTAATAAAACCTTTAATAAAATCGCTCCGCCGGACATACAGGGCGGAGGCGGTTCAGCTGAGGACACGTTGCAGTCTCAGGGTTTCCGGAAGTGAGGTGACCTGCAGTCATTCCCTCATAACACCACTAGATGGCGCCGCAGGATCGGCAAAAAGCCGTTAACTACTTTTATTTCTGTCAATTACTTTCAACACACACGCCGTGAAATTCGGTGCAGTTCGGTTTATCTTTAATGTGCGACACAAAGTGACACCAGTAGAAATTCCCGCACGTGCGAATTTAATGGCGGGGACGGAATCAGCGGAACCAATTTCAGGACTGTAGTCGCTTTCTGTGCTATTGCGTCACCTAGTGCCCACGAGCGGAATTGCGCAACTTCCCTCTCAGTGTATAGTTACTGTGGTATAACTGGTGTTACTGTGCGGTTACTGTGGTATAACTCTGGTGTTACTGTGGTATAACTGGTGTTACTGTGGTATACCTCTGGTGTTACTGTGGTATAACTGGTGTTAATGTGGTATAACTGGTGTTACTGTGCGGTTACTGTGGTATAACTCTGGTGTTACTGTGGTATAACTGGTGTTACTGTGCGGTTACTGTGGTATAACTGGTGTTACTGTGCGGTTACTGTGGTATAACTGGTGTTACTGTGCGGTTACTGTGGTATAACTCTGGTATTACTGTGGTATAACTGGTGTTACTGTGGTATAACTGGTGTTACTGTGCGGTTACTGTGGTATAACTGGTGTTACTGTGGTATAACTCTGGTGTTACTGTGGTATAACTCTGGTATTACTGTGGTACCACTGGTGTTACTGTGCTGTTACACTGGCGTGTCGGCAGTTTTGGTCGATGAGGATGTTAATGCATTGCTGCCCACTGACATCAAAACTGCTTATTCCTGAAAATGGCACAAATGATGCAGGGAGAAAATGAATTAATATTAATTTTAAACTTTAACTGACAGCTTTGTCCAGTTAGCAGTGTCATTGTTTGTACAGCGAGTTTCCCATTCACACAGGGTAATTTTTACTCCACAGTCATCCTTCGACTTACTGTACTGGCATAACGTAGTTTGTTAGAATGCGGTTTAATTTTTAATACCATTTTTGTATTTGGGCACAAATCTGCTGAATACAATGCAATCCGGCCAGAAAAATAAATAAATCCCACGATCACATCCTTTATCTTTACAGTGAACAGTATTATTTATTGCTCTTCTACTTGGGTGAATATGACAATATTTAGTGTTCTTCTGCATGGGTGAATATGGTAATGTTTAGAGTTCTTCTACATGGGTGAATACGGTAATGTTTAGTGTTCTTCTACATAGGTGAATACGGTAATATTTAGTGTTCTTCTACATGGGTGAATACGGTAATATTTAGTGTTCTTCTACATGGGTGAATACGGTAATATTTAGTGTTCTTCTGCATGGGTGAATATGGTAATATTTAGTGTTCTTCTACATGGGTGAATACGGTAATATTTAGTGTTCTTCTACATGGGTGAATATGGTAATATTTAGTGTTCTTCTACATGGGTGAATACGGTAATATTTAGTGTTCTTCTACATAGGTGAATATGGTACTATTTAGTGTTCTTCTACATGGGTGAATACGGTAATATTTAGTGTTCTTCTACATGGGTGAATACGGTAATATTTAGTGTTCTTCTACATGGGTGAATATGGTAATATTTAGTGTTCTTCTACATGGGTGAATATGGTAATATTTAGTGTTCTTCTACATGGGTGAATACGGTAATATTTAGTGTTCTTCTACATAGGTGAATATGGTAATATTTAGTGTTCTTCTACATGGGTGAATACAGTAATATTTAGTGTTCTTCTACATAGGTGAATACGGTAATATTTAGTGTTCTTCTACATGGGTGAATATGGTAATATTTAGTATTCTTCTACATGGGTGAATATGGTAATATTTAGTGTTCTTCTGCATAGGTGAATACGGTAATATTTAGTGTTCTTCTACATGGGTGAATACGGTAATATTTAGTATTCTTCTACATGGGTGAATACGGTAATATGTAGTGTTCTTCTGCATAGGTGAGTATGGTAATATTTAGTGTTCTTCTACATGGGTGAATACGGTAATATTTAGTGTTCTTCTGCATGGGTGAATACGGTAATATTTAGTGTTCTTCTACATAGGTGAATACGGTAATATTTAGTGTTCTTCTACATGGGTGAATACGGTAATATTTAGTGTTCTTCTACATGGGTGAATACAGTAATGTTCAGTGCTGCTGTTTTTGGATTGCATTGGAATGCCCCTCAATTTGCACATTTTCACTATTTAGGAGGGAAATCGAGGATGACTGAGCTGCTGAGGATCACGGCCTCAGTGAAGCAGACAACAACAGGAGGTGCCATTTGTTTCAGGGACACATTGCAAGGTGGCACCCTTAGTCACTGCGCCACCTGCTGATGCCACGCTGTACTTTTACCTCGGCTGCTCTAAGGGGGCTGCAGTGTGGGTGGGACCCGCATGGTCCTTCATCGTGGATGACGCTCCTCTCTACCTCCTGCAATATGGCCATGTGAAGTGTGAAGATCTGAGCCTGACGCGGCGAAACCCGAGTGGAGCGTTTTGCTAAACCGCCTCAAACGAGACCCTTCAAAAATTCATGCGACTTCTCATGAGGCACCGTGCTTCGCGTCTTATGAGGAAATCCAACATCTGTTAACAGTCCAATAAATATTTCATCCGTTATGTTAATTGTCACGTTGAACCAAAAACACAACAGACACCCTGGAGAACAAACCAGAGACCAAATAAAACTTTTACACTTTACCAGTTTGCAGCCAATTAAAACGCCCCCCCCCCCCATACACCTGATGGCAAAGGATGATGGGAAGGCTCCCCCCTCCCTGCCTCTACAGCGTGGACAGAAGTACACCAGGGAGCTGTTCCTCAAACGGGGTTCAAACCCTGTCATCCCTCCCCCCATCTCAACCCAAACATGATGCCTCTTTACGTCACTCGCCTCAAATGGCTGCTTTTGAAAATGAGTAAAAGGGAGTAACTTTTATCCCCGTAACCCGAATCCGCCCTAAGGGGTCAAGTTCACGAAGAAACAGACAGAATTGTGTGACAGATAGCTGCACCACAGCCCAGCAGTTTACCGGGCTGGCTAGATGTTCACCAGCAGGTTGTTGGTTTAAGCCCTGCATCTGACCTTTGGACAGAAGTACTGGAACAGAGTGCCTGTTGGCAAGAGGGTTCTTAAAAAACCAACTTGTGACATCCCTGTGTAAACAATGACATGACGTGACTATAAGCTGCGTGTGTTTGTGCTGCTATGGAAACGTGAGCAAGGTGTCATATTAATGTCATATTAATGGTATTAATAATAGTATTTATAGTGGTATCATAGTATTAATAATTTTTCTGTTCTGTTACCTTAATCTACTCAGCGTTCAGCACTTTGAGTCTCTGTGTGAGAAGCCTCTATAAAAATTAATTGAATTGAATTCAAATAATAATAATAATAATAATAATAATAATAATAATAATAATAACAAATCGGCGCAGTCGCTGAAATGACACGATATACCCAGGGCACCCGCTTAAAGGGTCACGCGCCGCAGACTCGGGTGCGGGTGCGTTGCTCTTCGGGGCTCTCGTGCGCTGCGTGTTGTCACAGCGCCACCCGAAGGGGCGCGTCAGAACCGCAGCAGCAGACAGGTGCGAAACGCACGGCTGAGTGCAATAATAGCGACAACATAAAACATTTCGTCAAGTTGTAAAAGAAAAAAAAAAACACTGTAAAAAGAATAAATAAAAATAAAAAAAATAAGAGCGCGTTCACCCATCGCTGGGTCTTGTCCGAAGACGCACGTGTTTCCCGCGAGCGCAGCAGCGAAAGTGCTGAAGTGGTATCGATTGCATCGCTCCCTTTTGGCGCCACAACGCAGCGGAGCCATTATTCCCGCGTAAATGGACGCACTTTCCCCTTACCTTTTAAAATCTCCTCTTACCGCGAGGGCGAAAAAAGCACGGCTGCCTTTGAGGTTGCCAGGTTACCAGCCCAAGGTCTCCTTTAGAAAAAAACAAAAACTTTTATTTTTGTATAATTTCTGTATTTTAGTACAGCTGCTTCACAGGAAGCCGCCCAGCTGGGTGAGAGAGTCTGTGGCTTTAGAACTTATTTAACACGCCTGTTTCAGTCAGCATCTTCTGGAAAAACCTGGCTTATATTTGTGTACGTTCTGCACGATATTCCACACTAGTCCTTTTCGCGCCACTCTTGCGGTCTGCTTTGCTGAAAATGTTGAAAAACGCTTAATTTCTGCATTTTTTTGAGCAGAACTCAGCTTGCAATATTGCCCAAGGCGGCAATAACAACTCATGCAAAGGGTCTCATACACACAAAAAAGAAGGGGTTTAATGATAAATATTTTTTTCAGTTATTAATCTTCGCCCTGACATACATGCAGCATTTCGCTGAGTTTAGTTAAAATGGCGTGACGAGATTCTGCGGTGGAAATGTATTTGCTGGGGCAGTTTTTGTGCAAAAATAAATCACCGGGCAGTGATCAATTGCGATGGAACATTGAAGATAAAGACCATCTTTTATGGGCGCAACAGCAAAGTGCAGGGCCGGACACAACTCGTAAAAACAAGAATAAGTGAGAAATAAAAAAACTAAACTGCAGCACATGCTCAGGTGAGTCATTTGATGCTGAACACGGATCGGCAGCGAATGGCGCTCTGTTTGCTGTGAAAAGCTCTCGGAATCGTGACAGCCAAGAAATGCTGCATGAAGCCTCAGTTGGGAGAAAATCAAGCAGGTGGACGTTGGGATTTAAGGAAAGATGGCACTACTCTTTATTAGCTTTGTAATATTTCCTAAAATTTTTTTCCCACCTCTGTGTTTAATATATGCCAGTGATTCATGTCAGCAGCCATAAATTCCCAAGCATCATGTGAGGTCACAGCTCAGGTGGCGGAGCTGTGATCTATGCTTTTTGTCCCCTCCCTTAGTGACAGCGAGATTTGTGGATGTTCTGTGTGAGCAACACTGTTTTTAAGTTATATGTCTAGAGAAACTCAGCAAGCAAAGACTGCTGTAAACCCTTATTTGACTGTTTTAAGTTCTAATCCCCCCCCCCCCCCCCACACACAAATTTTTCTACTTGCTATGCAACCACATCCCTCAAGATGTGACTCTTTTGAGTTTTGCACATAGGAGTGAAATTATTTAACACCCTTTTCTGAGTCATGACTGAATTTGAGGCGAAGCTTGAGGGATTTCCAAAGTTCCCTCCAGCAGCCACACCTTGTTCATCCGTTCTACAATTTGCAGTAATAAAGTGTCCGACTTCCAACGTTTCACCCCACGAACTGATTTTCAGGAATGCACTGGGCTTGTAAGCCAGGGGACACCTGTATATTTAGGATATGCCAAAATTTCAGGTGAGCAACTTGGGGAATGCGGCAAATTGTATAGTAGAGATAATGTAGAAGATTACGTAGAAGCTTCAGCAGTTGTGCCAGGGAAATGGACCTGTGTGAACTATGGACCACTGACCACCAAGAGGTGAATCCAAAAACCTGGTGGGACAGTAGTCATCTTTTTGGAGTGTTGAGTGAACCAGACTAGTCCTCAGTGTGATGACTGTATCCTGAGAAATATGGCCCTACCTTAAAGTGCTTTGTCACCTGAAGATCTATGGCTGGACCTCTTTGCTCCTGGGCACCAACACACACAACAATAAAGCAGTTTTGGACCTGAGAAAAGTTTAAATTGAAATTTAATTGGAAATTCCTCATCTAACGTATGTTTGTTCGTTCAAGTTGCGCTAAGATCCTAATGAGAGTTTGTAGAACGGTGCATGGATCAGAATATGGGTGAAAACTGGCACACGGGGTCCTCAACTTACAAACACCACTGCGAACACAAGTCTGTACGTAAGTTGATTTGTTTGGAAATACAACATCCCTTTAACCACTAAGTCACAATCGGTTGATCAGTCAAACATCCCTCAATTTATTCTCATTCTGCAAAAAATGAATTTTCATCAATCGCTCGTCCTGCACAAGATTTCCGTCTCCCAGAACCCATCCTGGAAACACAATGCAAGGCAGGGGAATGTGTGACACCACAGGTTATTTACTGTATGATAAATTAAAAAAATGCTGCAAGGATTTTAACATTTTTATTAGCTTTCAGCTACATTGAAATGAAACCCAAGACTGCAAATAAAAATGTCTGAGCAAATTTCTGTTTGATGCCAGTTGTTGACATGCACCGTGTGTTCCTTGGCTGGTTACTGATGACCAGCATTCAAAAAGACACTCTTGTGGCACGCCTGAGTGTGCTGGGTTCAAGAAGTGACTGGACAGGGGGACGGTGGATGGTGGGATTTACACAGTTTTCCATCTCACAGTCTGCTGGATACAACTCGATCTGGCCAGACAAATCGGCCAAAAAATAAATACATTCAACGATCACCTCCTGTATGCGGTGCTATCTGCTTACTACTGTGCTACATGGGTGAATATGGTAATGTTTAGTGCTGTTCTACCTGGGTGAATACAGCAACGTTTAGTGCTATTCAAATTGGGTGATGCGGTGATATATAGTGCTCTTCTACATGGGTGAATATGGTAATATATAGTGCTATTCTACATGGGTGAATATGGCTGCTATTAGCAACTGTAACAACAGCTGCTTGGATTCTAATGCTGATAAGCAAAGAGAAACAGAACTGAAGTCTCAGCTTTAATACAGAATTTTTAACTGTAAAAAAACAACCCAGAACATCCCAAACTGCACTGAAAGAGGACGTGAAAGAGGCCTCTCCGTGTCTCCGCAGCCTTTCCGTTAAAATCTTGCTTTTTCTGAATTCTTCATGAGGAATCCAGGGGTGGGACGCCATTCTTGTTATATTTTTATTCCAGTTGCTGCAGCCTATTGCAGTTTAACACCTACCCCACCCCCCGCCTCCTTGCACTCAAACCTCCTCCTGTTTGTGTCTCATTAAGAGAAATAAGGGAAGAGGATAACAGTGAAGGTGCGTCATGCAGAAAATGTTTATTCTCTTGCGTTACAAGAAGCACTGCGGCCCATTAGAAGACGGATAAGTTCCGTTTTGTTTGTGTCGCTGCACCGAAGTCGCTTGACGGACAGCTTTATGCTCTCTGGGTGCTACACAATTTTACTGCTGTCTGCCATGGTAAAAAAAAGGAAAAACTGGTTCCTATCATTTACTTCCTCACTGCCTGTAGGGGCATTTTTTAAATGCTAATAACGGTTGGCCTGCAGGCTCCTCACCGGGGGAGGCAGGTATTTATGTAGTCCGACCCAAAGAAGTCGCTAATGCATTATTAATCGGTGCCACTGCTGTTTTAGGTAATTTACCCTTACGATTCCTGACCATTTTTAAAAAAAAATTGCTAGGGCTGGCAAGGCAGTCAAATGGGAGGTCCATGCAATATTCATCACACAAGAGTCATGGGCACACCTGCTCAAGCCTGGACACACACACACACACACACACACACACACACACACACACACACACACACAACCAGTTTTGTTTTGCTTTAAATAAATAAATGAACAAAAAAATTAATAAAAAAATCAAAATCAAATATTTTTGCAGGTGTAGCGGTTCAAACAAGGGCACCGAGTCACATGGCAGCACTGTGGGAATTTTGGGATGTGAACCAGCAGTGCACTGGGTGCAAATCCAGCTCTTTTAATCATTTCCCCAGTATAGTGTGTAAGTACAGAGTGACAGCAACCACTGACTCACCCCTATATATACCTGTGTGTTTTCAACACATCTTTGCAAAGTATTGCCATGATCTTTCTATGCATACCGAGCATTCTTTCTGTTTGCTACTCGGGTTACCGACCTATTTTGTATTACAGATATTGTTTGTGCTTCATCCTTGTTTGTTACGTCGCTTGTTCTGGACTGATTCCTGGTTTTGACCCGCGCTTGTCTTGTGACCATGACTTTGGAGAAACCCCTATCATTAAACGGAATTCTTCATTTCATACCTGCACGCGTCTGCGTTCTGACTGTAACATTACAAGTAGACCAAACTGCTGCTACTGAAAGAGTGTCCACTGCCTCCTGCGAGGATAGTGATGTCCCCATGTCTCTCTCGAGTAAATTAGTCCCTGTTCATTCGCCAGGTTTCCTCTACTTCTTACCATCTACTATACTTATTAAAATGAAAACAAGAAGGCATGAAACAACACACAACAGCTGCAATGACAGACTGAACTCTGAACACAGCACTGCTGAACATTTATCACTGTGATTTCCACATGTAAAAACACAGTGAGGTATAGGCGACCAACGTGTATATTTGTAACTGGATACAGAAACTTAGACGGGTTAATTAAAACGCAAAATGGGTTTTGCTCCGGAGTGTATGAGCACCCGCGGTGAGCGCGATTGCGTCGGTCAATGGGAAGCAATAAAGCGGTGCCCCCAGTGGATCCCGCTGACCGAACATGAAGCCGCGGGTCCCGTCGTCCCCGGGAATGGAGTGCAAATGAAGTTATAAGTGGACGAGGGCAAGTTGGGGCACAGGGATGCAGGGAGTGGGTCTTGGTTGCTCCCTGCAGCTCCATCTTAGGGAGACTGTTTGAGGAACATCTAGGAGAGGTTTGATGAGGGCATCTGATTCCAAAAGTGTCACCTTGGTTAGAGGTGAACAGTCAATCCTCAGAATAACCACACCTTCATTTATCGATTTTTTGTGCTGATTTCATTTCCAACTTCAATAGCTGCGTTTAAATGACATCATCGTGGCAGCGGAATGGGCGCGAGGGTGTGACACAGTACACTGACTGTACTCTGGCTGTCTTTAGAGAAACGTGTGCAAGATTCCATACAAAATAGTCAGAAAAAAATCCATTCAGATAGATCAAAAACGTAAGGCTGCTTCATCCATAACTGTAGATACGACAAAGTCTTGTTAGCAGGAACAAAGATATGCAAAAAAAGCCAGATGGGTGAAAGCGGAGATGTCAGATTGTTGTCGACAGGGGGGGAGGAAAAAAACATTTAATTGTTTTTTTTTTCTCGGAGGGTTTTGTGTCACAGTTATAAGATTGTATGAGGTGGCAAATGTATATGTGAGAAAGTCATAATTAATGTTTGAGTCCCCAGAGGGTTCCGGTTTTCAGGACCCCAGTGGACAACACAGGGGCTCAGCAGGTAGTGGTGGTGCCTCGCAGCTTGTAGACTGTATTCAGACCCCCCCCTTCCACTGTGTTTTTGCTTAACCTCACTTGCTTAGTAAAAAATACCCAAAAAATGGATTAACCATTATAAGTAGTTTGGTGTACAAACTTAACATTGTAAATCATTTTGGAAAAAAAACTAAATGCAAAATTTAGGTTAACGAAACGAAACACATCCGCTCCTTGCGTTGGCTACGAATTTTCGAAGATGAAAACATCTTGCAGTTTATTTATTGATTTTTAATTGCGTTTTCTTCACTGTTTCTAATTCGGACAATTTCTGCCTGTTGCAGAGCCCATATAACCTGTGTTTCACCCCTGGAATGAGACCTCTGAGGTTTTCCGCCCGCTCTACCGTTTAATTTTCATTTTAATGGTATTCGCTTAAATATTACAATGAACAGCCTATAAAAGGTACGCAGTATTATTTATTGTAGGGATTATTATAGTGAAGCACAAGTACCTAATTGTTTACAGAAGTAAATAATTCATGGGATTTATTAAGCTTGCGTAGATAATGAAAAAGTTGAAAGCGGCCAGAAGCTGACGAACTTTAAAGGTTTGGAGATGATTGATTTTTTTCAGTGGTTTTCAATAAGTTTTAACTGCAATATAGTTTGAAGTTAATAAAATAAACACCCTGATGGTGTTCTATTCGGGGGGGGACCTCGCCTTGCAGCTTGCACTGGGTAATTATTCCTAATAGATGGTTGGATAGAACTGTTGGAGTTTTATGACCACTTTATTTGTGTTTTTTTACAAGCCTAACTGGTGGATAAGTGGACAGACATCTGTATTATCCATCTAATATCCTTAACTGCTTATCCTGCTCAGGGTTGCTGCGGTTCAGGGATTATCCCGGCTACAAGGTTAGGAGGTGAACTCCCTGGATGAGATGCCGGTCCGTCACAGGGTGGCCACACTCAGTCACTCACAGGGCAGTTTATAATCTCCATTTATGCTGACACAAGTCTTTGGACTGTGGGAGGAAATGCACACAGACACAGGGAGAACATGCAACCTCCAAACAATCTGTCACGCCCCCGGTTCCGGACCCCGCCCTTCCTGATGACTAATCCCTGACACCTGTTCCTTGATTCTATGCCCTTGTATATCTACCTGTGTTTCCTAGCGGACGATGCAAAGTATTGCCCCGATCTTTCGAGCGTACTGAGCATTTCTCGTGATTAGCCTACCTCGTTCTTGACCTGTGTTTTCCTTCTGACTACTGATTTAGCCTCATCCCTTTCGATATCCTGCTTGTGCTGTACGAACTTCTGGTTTTGACCTTCGCCTGTTTGTGATTACGACTTTGGAACATCCCTCGAATAAACGGATTTCTCCACACTACACCTGCACGCGTCTGCACCCCCTTACATTACACAGTCTCAGCTGGACTCAAACCGATGCCCAAACAGGTCAGGTGCTGTGAGGCAGCAGTGCTACTCACCATGCACCATGCTTCCCATATTTACTGTATTATTACTAATGTATTTTGATATTGTCACATATCTATATATCTCAGTCTCACATATTTACACAGACATATTTTTTCCTGGAGCAGTTGAAAGCAATGAAACACCACTGATTTACCTGCCCACCTCAGTAGGTGAGGTATTAGAATATAAAAATTTTGTTGTTCTGAGTTTCTGACCTTTTCCACCAAATGATCCTTGGTACCCTGCAACAGATTAAGGTAAAAAGAAATTTTAAAAATCAGTGTTTGGGGATGTAGGGTCCTGCTAGGAGTATAAAGTATTAACTGGAGTGCATTTGATGAAAGGGAGTGAAGGTGTTTGCACTTTTGGGGATGTGTGATAGGAAGAGGGCACCAGGTGTCTGATGTGAGCCCTCTGGAAAGGTGAGCATCACACCTGTCCCCCATTACCCCAGTGGGGAGCTGCGGCTGCTGAGATCGGCAAACCACATCTGAGAGGACATGAAATAGAGCTTCCACACAGTCTTCAGCCCATCCTCTGCTGCTTGGCTGATGGGTGAACAGAAAAAATATGCAATTGGGTCCCAGGTGTTCCAATATCAGGTGTCATATCCATATCATAAGCTTGCTAAGACATGGTTTACATGGACACACTTTCCTTTCAGATGCTGGCTGGAGAGCAAGGAAGGGACCTGCAGAAGGTGGTCAGTTGTTGCTTCTCTGCTCTAGTTGCTGTGGGGAAGGGGGTGGCAACCACACTGTGGCGGTGCAAATTTAGGTGGGCCCCCACAGTCGACAGCTTATGAAACTATATGAAATGTAATTATTGCCCTCTTTCAAAATACCCTCCATGGTTTTTAATATTACACTTCACCCATCTATCTGCATCTCACTGAAGGAGGAATTCACGTGATGCGACCTTTCCTGGAGTTTTTGCGTTAATCATCTCAGCTGATTTTCTGTCCATTGGGGGGGGGTCATGTTGTCCAGCTGAGAGGTGTTCTGAGGAAGGATGGACTTCAGGGAACAGAACAATCATACCACAGTCCCACCATGGACACTAGTGATTATCCAATGGAGAATGTCACACAGATGGCTGAAATCAAGTGAAAGTGTTGACGGCCAAAGCTTGAAACATGAGATCATGTTCCAGACCCCCACTGGTGAACAGGTTCTTCCGCCTTAGCATTTCTCCTCTGTTGTTCACCAGGCTGGTCTTTCAAAGGTACAATCAACCACCCAACCACACTGAATCAATTCTTGTACATCTTTCCATCCACTTTCTGCTCTTTCTCCCCTCACGCGTGAGGTTTGTCCCAACTGTTAACTGTGTCCACAAATATGGCTTTGGAATAAAATAAACCTGATGATGCAAAGTAAGTGGACTGTGTGTGTGTGTGTGTGTGTGTGTGTGTGTGTGTGTGTGTGTATAACAACTAAATCATACGGCACAGATATTCCTCAGTTGCTCTGAGGGACACGGAGGC
The DNA here is from genome assembly GCA_900497675.1 of Arapaima gigas. Lineage (NCBI taxonomy): Eukaryota > Metazoa > Chordata > Actinopteri > Osteoglossiformes > Osteoglossidae > Arapaima > Arapaima gigas. Next base: position 209,592 of record UFQX01000283.1, read on the forward strand.
AATTCTGGGAAATGTAATCATTGCAAGTACAATACAACAATGCCTTTTAACAATTAGGACTCTTTCTGGAAAAAAGGGAAAAGAACAAAAAATGATTTTCCAGCAGCGAATGCATCCCAACAGTTCAAGGTACTAATACAATTTCTGAACTGATTGAACAATCAGTCTTTTTGAATAGAGGCCCACGACTCAGTGCCTCCTTAACTAGCCGCAATAACTTAAATAAATGAGGCTCTTTTTTATCAGATGTGCACGGTGTGCTTTCAAATTTTGAATTTCTGAAAATAGCTGCATGGGAAAGAAAAAAAGGCTATTTCATAAACCCTGAATACATTTGAACGGTTGGTTGATTGAGGCTCAATACAGCCTGAATTTTTTTGTTTAACTGAAGTCTGTGAAGGCGGTCCTGGCTTCCTTTGACTACTAATGAGATAATACAGTTATGCTGTGGAACATTAAGTCGTGGGAAATGCGGTACGGAAGGCCGTTTCGACCAGCTATCCCTCGGTCCCTCGAGACTTCTAGGCTAGACGTGTGCGTGGAGGCGCCGCCCCACTTTCCCTGGGCTGAACTTAGGCCGCACAACTTGACTTTGGCTTTAAAATGAATCCCGAACTCGTCTCGTGTTTAGATCGGAGTGTGGAGTTGTGTTCAAAGTGGAGTGGCAGGGACACTTTCAACCTTTTGAGTGCAACCGTGACTATAATTCTCTCATGCTTAGGCTCTGGCCATCGTGGTCTTGGATTGATGAGGGTGGTCAGGAAGCACCAAGGTGCCTATGTGGCCATTAGCCTGTGGAAGAGTATAAATGGGTAGATGAGCAAGGTAATTGGAAGTAGCCAGTGTGTGAATGTGATTAAGGTTTTCCAACAACAGAACGGTACGAGGAGCAGGAGGTCACCCTGCGGCACCCAGGCTCCTGCCACCCCCCCCGAGAGACTACAAGTGGCTCCTTCTCCACAGGTCTGGATTCACAGCTTGAAATCCCAGACCATGTGCAGCGGTGCTCTTGATGCTGTCACCTGGCTGGCAGTCAAAACTACAGGCGGGGCGAGATCAAGGACGGAAAAAAATTAGCTCCGTCGTCTGACTTTGAACTTATAGTTTTTTGATTGGGTCAACTAGTTTTCTAAGGTCAACTTGAGATGATTCTTTGTTGAATAACAATACTTAATTCATTTAGACAGGACCTTCCGTGCAAACTGCTCTGTCTCTGGACAGTTCATAAACCTACAAGTTCAAATATTTTTTTCACTTGTGTACGGAAAGGGTCAAATCTGAAAAGATGACCGAAAACTGATTTCCGAGAGTGATTTCGTTGTGCCAAAATTAAGATATAATGAGATGCTTTCACTACCTGCTGTGCCACAGGCTGACCAAAACCTAGTGTCTCTCATAAAGATCCTCTGCAGTTTTCAGCAGGGACGGCTGCAGTTGCTCCACACACATTTGCAATACTTCACTGCAAACTGTGTGACTTAAGTTGTCCTTGTTTCAGCTGACATATATGAACTAATATTAAAAAAAAATGTGGCAACTTGTCGCTCAAAACTGGAGCGCATCTGATACGATGGAATGCTGGAAAACGTCCACCTTTTATTTCACCGCTTTCTGTGGAGACTTTTCAATTTCACGCCTTCATGTCCACAAGCGATGCCGACTGCGCTCCAGTGCATCCACAGGGATAGCAGCAGGAGGTGAGGACAAGGCATTTTCTCTATCTCATCACACGGTGGGGTTTGGAAGTTATTCTCCTTTGTTGCTGCTGCCTGCCTCATAATGTAGCTCCTTGGGAAGGAGCTTGAGCTCCAGAAAGATCAAGTGCGGCATCCAAGGGCTGAGCAACACGGAGACTCCCACCTGGGCTGAAGGCAGGGGCACCTGGCCGCGTCAGTGGCTCGATGACTAAGATAATCTAGCAAAAAAACATTTTTGTGATGCATTCTCGACCATTGTCAAACTGCGCTGCACAAGCAGCTGTTAACAGTAAATCAGTTCATTAAGTGCAAAATTAAAAGAAAAGCTAATACTTTCTGTTGCAAAGATAATAAAACATGTTGATGCCGTCATGTTCAAAAAAATTACCTGTAATTTGGTTCCCTGATTGATTTTGCAGGACGTGTGTTTCGAACCGACTGTTTTTTTCCCTCTAAAGAAAAACGTTGATCGTGTCCTCTCACAATGGGAATTTTTGATTTTTTTCCTTACCATTTAAGCCCTGTTTGGAAAGGAACCGGTGGACATTCAAATATACTAAACTGAGGTTTCTGCCTGACAGCAGCCTGTTACCGACAGACCTGTTACATCAGTTTCCCCGAACTAAACTGAGAGAGAACAGGCACTAAATATTTTAGCTGGCATACTTCTTCCTCTCGGCTTGAGATGACATGTACATTTTTTTCAAAGTTATCATTTCTTTCGTTCTCCCTATACATCTTTCATTAGTGTAAACGTTCCTCCTGTACCCTCCTGATAAGGCTTTGCGTATCCCCTCTGGTTCGGTCCCTGCGTTTGGATTCCTGATCTCGGTGGAATTCGGCGCCTTTGTCACGACTAAGCGCTTCCCGGCGTCCCGGGGCACAAAGACATTTAAGTTCTTTCAGATTCATCCCTGAATCAAGGTGCACCTGATCAGGGGAGAGAGCAACTGCGAAGGAAAAGGCAGGAGGGGGCACACGGAAAAGCTGGGATAGAAGGGAATAACAGTGCTGTGTGTCTTTTCCTCTGGGTCGGGTGTGTCAAACTGCCCCTGGGGGGGCTTTGTCCTGGTCAGTTGTTCCAATAACTTCTTCACTGCCGGTTTAACTTAAACTCGTTCATTTCCCCTTAAATGCTGACAGTAAAACAGTCTAAACCTGAAAACATGGAAAATAATTCAATTCTTCATTGGTTTTAATAACAGTTTAAAAGTAAATCATTAACGAAGAAATAGAAGCTGTATATACTATGGTGAAAGCCAAAGTAGTTCATGGTAAACTAGTTTCTTGGTCTGGATCTGCAGTTTTCATGTGTGCCCTTTGGTATGAAGATGTGGAGCAAATTTAGGTGGATACTGGTGTAAAAGTGCAAAAAAAAAAGCCTGAGAAATAAGAGGAGAATCTCTTGTTTGTATGACCTCTGGTTCGGAGTTTTGTTTCAGAAATGCTGACAGCGTCTGTGAAGTGGGCAAGGACTGCTGCCTTGAGCACCACCTTAGAACCCATCACCCACTGTCAGAAACGTAGCCCACTTCCCTGCTGGGTCTAGGTTCCAGAAAGCAGCCCAACTCTCAATCAGTCAGAGGGCACCCGACTCACCCCTCATTGTTCATTTTCTTCTGGAATTCCTCCTGCGCCAGAGAGACTTTTCCAAGCCGGATCCCTTTGTCTACAGCACAATAATCCATTTGAACTGGGGCAGCGTCCAGATGAATTGTGGCGCTAATGAAAGCGGCCTCGGTCCCACCGGCCCGTGGCGGCATAATGAATTCCCTGCAATGGGACAGCGCTTCCTCGTCAACTCGACGTCTCTGTCCCGGCCATCTGGGTTCACGGCGGAGAGAATGAAAACCAATAACCTCCACGACGTGCGATTATCCTCAAATTTATTTTGCGGTATTTAATATTCAGGAGGGCCCCAGAGCTAATGAAAAAGTTTGGACCTTATTATCCCCCATTCATCCTGAGTTAAATTGCTCATGCTCTCCGTTTTATTTATTTATCTTTCCAATCTGTATAACTGAATATTTAAACAAGATCCAAACTGGGGGGGGGGGGGGGGGGG